>JADRCG010010394.1:525891-554404 GCA_019844195.1 Rhabdomys dilectus
GTGTGTGTGTGTGTGTGTGTGTGTGTGTGTGTGTGTGTGTGTGTAGCAGCAACAATTAAAGTAAAAGAGGCCAGGAGTTAGAGAGGAAGTGAGGGATTAGAGGGAAGAAAGGTAAGGAAAAATAATACATAATTATATTTCAACTTTAAAAATAACCCTGTGTGTGAATCCCCAGGATCCACATAAAAATCTGTGTATGGTGAACTTGCTTATAAGTCTTGCGAAGGAGGGAGAGGAAGGAGGATTCCTGGTTAGTCAGCCTACTAACTGGTGAGCTCCAGGTTCTGTGATCTCTTTTTCAAAATATAAGACTGAGTGTCACAGAGGAAGACATCTTATCTCTAATATTTGGCCTCCATGCACACAGATTGCACATTCAAACACATAGAAAGCTTTAAGAATAACAAATGTAAGTGTGCGTGTGTGTGTGTGTGTGTGCATGTGTGGACATGCATACCTGAGTACATACAGAGGCCAGAATAAGGTATCAGATCTCCCTGAAGTAGAATTATGAGTACTTGTAAACCACTTGACATAGGTGTTGGAACCTGAACTTTAATCCTCTGCAAGACTCACAATCACTCTTAACTACTGATCCATCTCTTCCTCTCCCCACCCCAATATTTAAACAGAGGCACAGCAACTTACAAGATGTCATATGTCAAGAAAATTAAGGAGCACACTGAGAACAAGGATGTTGAACATCTATCTATTACCCCTGCACTCATGAGATCCAACGCTTGAATTTCAGTACCACGCTAGAAGCAGATGGCTAAGAATCCACTAAACAGCAGGTAGTAAAACTAGAAGATGTGATGGGCGCCAAAGGACTGAGAAACCTGGAGGAGGCCACACACCACCCTTTTGACATAACTATTAGGAGCAGCCTAGTAGCCGAATTAAATGTCATCAGGACAGAATTGCATGTGGAGAAAGGTACTCAATATTCTTCTAGGAGCATAACTGGTATTTCTTTTATAGGACATTAAACAACAGCACTGATAAATTATTTGCAGAAAGCTGCTATAAATTGCACTGTGTAACATATGCAGTTCCAAGAATCAGACAGTCTCCCATGAACTTTCATGATAATTTCTTTGCCAGTAGAAAAAAATATACAGAAAATGTAACAAGAAAGGTCATCTGGGAAAGATATGGGTTCCCTCTAGCTTACAAATTGAGTCTTCCAGAAAGCAATCAGTACCACATCCTCCCCATTCCTTGCTTCATATTTCATCTGTTATCTCCTGTAGCTGGGATTGAGTTTGTGATTTCAAATTTCACAGATGGAACATAATCAGAAAATTTTGACATAAATATGTAACCACTGATTACCAGTGTACACAATTCACTCATAGAGAGAAGTCTCACTAATTTATTGACCAAATATTTCTATGTAGGGACAGTTGGAAGAAGAGGGGAGAGAGGAGAGAAGAGAGGAGAGAGGGGGGACTTACAAAATTCATGATAATTAGATTTTGCGAGAGCCTCAGCAAACTTCTTTCTGCACAAACATGAGGAAGTAAGTTTAAATTCTCTGGACCCAGGTAAATGTTGAGCATGGCTGTACAACTGTAACACCAGTGATGCAAGTTAAGAGAAAGAGATAAGCAGATCTTTGGAGGTAATGGCTAGCCACTTCAGCTTGAACAGGAGTCCCAGGTTCAGTGAAATAACTGGTATTGGTATTTAAGAAACAAGGCAGAGAAATCTAATAAGCAAGACACCTAACATTGACCTTTAGCCTCTGCACGAATACACAGGTGATTGCTCCCATACATATTGCATCCCATACACACTAATGGATACAGATGTAGTCAACACACACACACACACACACACACACACACACATACACACACACACACACTAGTGTGATAATTAGACTTTCACTGCATCTCTTTTTCTTACAAGGGTTCTGCTTTGTTCTATCTTATTTGACAAGGTAACAAAGAAAAACTGTGAGACTGTATGAAGTCAAATTGAAAGTACCCTGCACTAATACAATTCATCTAGTGTAGGGCCCAAACACTAACAATTATTATAAGTTCCTAGTTTTACAATTTTGTTGTGTAGCCAGGGTTCAGACTATAAAATAATTCTTCCCAATACTGTTTATTACATATATATTTTTTCAATTTACTCTTTGAGAATTTCATGCTTGCATATAATGTGTTTTGATTATACTCATTCCTCCGCTAACTCTTCACGAACTCTTCCAGTGCATCCGTCCTAACTCCCTCCTCTCTTTTTTATTAGTACTCTATGGCATGCAGTTAGTGTTGTCTATGCATGAACTTGTATGAGTCAGGTCTGTGGAACATGGATAACCTGCCAGAGGCTGTACTCACTATAAAAATGTATTCTCCCTTCCCAAGTGACCTTCAACTGCCAATAACTTCTGAGCTAGAGGTGGAGCCTCAAAAGCCCCTTCCTCCATGCTGGAATTGTAATTGACTTGATTTTGCATGGCTCTTATGCAGGTAACTGAAGGTACCGACTGTTCATGAGTTTAATAGTCATGTCATATCCTAAAGACAGACATATTTGGGCACTTTTGTAGCACCTTCTCCTTTCCCTGGCTCTTACACTCTTCGATCCTAAATCTCAGGAATTATTACTAATTCTTTGTAACAAAATGATAATAGTATTATTAGAAAAATTAGATTGTAAGGCTGTGGAAGAAACTTATGAATATGCTCTACTTATAATTATCTGTATAAATACTCTAAATACACCATTATCATATCAATTCTATTAGCAGATTTGAAGACTAGAAGAACACTAGAAACTTTGGTAATTTCTGCTGTACTAAAAAATGGTGTTTCTGTGGAGGAAGGAAGTACATGAAAAATCTTAATAGTTGCTTAGTTTCTCCTCTTATAACAAGAGCAGGAAACAAGCAGTGGATCAATTCCATAGCAGCAACAGATACAGCATAACCAAGAGAACATAGAGAATAAAATCAACAGATTACCAGTTTAGTAGTGAAATGGTATTGTGTAGCTATTCCCTCTCAGTTGAAACATTCCTTCCTGGAGGGTGGTTGCTTATGACTGGGGAGGTACACAACTTACAATTTCTTAGAGGGTTCTGAAATTTACAAGACTCACAAAAAACTTCCCCAGGATTATATGAATAGTAGCAATTGCCAAAGACAGTTGTAGGATAATCTCCAACAATTGAGCTTTCCATAAGTCATGCAGTTTGATGAAGCTTGGTACCTATCCTAGTTGTGGTTTTGATGATGGAGCTAACTTCAAGTCAAGCATATTTTTACAAGTATCTTCTATGTACTTATTGTCTCACTAAGCTAGATTTGTGTTGAGGTATCTCTTTGGCTTGTCATTAGTGCCCTAGATTGAATGAAAAAACATCTTGTTCAAATCTCTACAGAATAAGTGACATAATAACTGAAAGTCTTGACAGCAAAAGAAAAATCATGACACAGATGCCTACTTCTCCAGGTAGGACTGTTAAATTGTTTGCCAACATTATGACGGAGGACTGAAGAGAGACAGGAAATAGTTAATGCAGAATAAAAAGAAAACAATAAGCAAAAATGAAAAATAATCCTACCATGAGTCCACTAAGAAAGACACTATATGTGGTAAAGAATTTCAAAATACTGATAAAGTTTAAAATAAATATACACAGTGTTTTTCATTATGGAAACAATATCAAAGTAGAAAATTGTAATTCAAAGAAACATACTCACAATAGCAAGAACAATAGGTACCTTAAAAATAACCTTACTAAAAATATGCAGGACTTTTATGTATGAAGCTATAAAACTCTATTGAAGGAAGATCTTTAAATAAATAAAAAATCTGAACAGTGGTAGCATACACTTTAAACTTGGTGAGTGGGGTGGGAGGCAAAAGCAGGTGAATATGAGTTTGAGGCTAGTCTGGTCTATGCAGTGATTCTAGTACAGTCGAGTCTACAGAGAGACCTTGCTTCAAAAAAAAAAAAAACAAAACAAATAAAACAACAACAACAAAAACAAAACAAAACCAAAAAATCCAACTAAATAAATAGGAACTTAAAAAATCTTTAAAGTAAATAAAAAGGCACTTTGATTTTCAGTTGAATAAATGTAATTTTGCATCTTGTTAGTTCCCTCAACCTCATCAATAAATTTAGTGTATGCCTAATGATTCTGATTTATGTTTCTTTCTGGTACTGTTTTTGTATTTTTTTATTTTATATGTGTAGGAGTTTTGCCTGCATGTATGTACTTGCACGTTGTGTGCAGCTCCTGCATAGACTACCAGGGCAAACCATATCCACTGATTCTTTACTTCTAGAAAGATGGAAATCAACAGTTGGTGGAGGGAACCAAATCCTCGTTCTCTGAAAGAGAAGGAAGTGTTCTTATACACTGAGTCATCTCTCTAGCCACTTTGTATTTAACTTAATAAAATAGAAAAAAAATCAAAATTATTTATAAGAAAATTTGAGACTATTCAAATAAATTATACAAAAAATAATAGCACAGGATTCACCCTAAATACATTTAAAAATATAAAAAGACAAAACTTACAATATGTTCTATAGGTTTGCACCTGCAATTGATAACTGGAAATATTTTTTAAAGAATAAATATAATGTAAGATATAAGTACCTAAAGGACACACTGGTAACTAGAATGTGCAAAAGCAAGTAGTTTGAATGGAAGGGGAACGTGATAGGGCCACTCAGTAGCTAGCACACTGAGGATATATATGACTGAGATCATATATGTAAATGCAAGTGATGTATGCATTTACTCATGCAGACAATGGAAATGTGAAAAAATGTGCAAATTCTTGAAAATTATTTTCAAGATTCTTGCAAAGAAAAATTACAGATTTCATTGCATGGAAAAATCACTGCAGCTGAAAACAAAAAGCACCATAAAAGAAAGTGTAAGGACCAGTGAAGACTATGAGCAGTGTCAGGAATATGCTGGCAGAACACTAATAAACAGAGGGATGACGAGCAACACTACAAAAAATTAATTTAGAGAAATATCAAAAAGTAAATGGAAGGAGATGGATGATATGTGCCATTAACAGTCAATACAAAATGTTAAGGGACCATTTGCATATATCCAGGCAAATATTTCAGAGCTGATTTGTGAAGTGTTTTTGAAAATATGGATCAAAGATACTCTTAAAGTTTTGGAGAATGTCGTTGGAGACCAATTTCATCATACCTGTTCAGATATTACGTTAACAATCTCATTTCTCTGACAATTCAAAGTCTAAGATTTTATCATATAAAATTATTTATCCATGTTTTTAATAACAATCTTTGTCTTTACATGTAATCTTATAACTAAAAATTTTCTCAGTTCTAATCACATATGTACATAAATATGATGTGTACAGATATATGTGTATTACAAATCATTTATGGCTGCCAAAATAAAAAAAAATATGTATTTGTGTGTGTGTGTGTGTGTGTGTGTGTTGGTTGGTTGTATATGTGCTTCTTGGCCACATGGCTGCACATGGAAACCAAGTATTGATATTAGAAGTCTCACTCAATCATCTCTCCACCTTATTTATTATGTATTTTTGTTGACACAGAATCTTCTGTAAAACCTGAGACTCCACTTCAGCTGAACTGGATGCCCTGGAGCCTGGTTTGTCTCTGCATTTCCAGTCTTTGGTGTATAGGCATGCTCTTCCAGGACTGGACTTTTTCATGGATACACAGCTACTCAGATATTCATGCTTTTACAACAAACAACTTCTACATCTCATAGAGCTCCCTGGCCACTGTGTTGAGTCATGTATACAATAAGACAGAGTACATCTACTCAGAAAGATATTGGTAGCATTTTGGTTCACCTGAAGAGCAGACAGCAAAACAGAATGGGTCAGATGGTCTGTTATGTGTTCTGATACCAATATGTATTCTCCCCAACATACATGAAACTTTACTATTTCTCTCTTTCTCTCTCTCTCTCTCTCTCTCTCTCTCTCTCTCTCTCTCTCTTTCCTCTCTCTCTCTTATAAAATACATTAACTAATTTTTAAAAATCACAAATAGCTAGATATCTAAAAAAATTAACGTGTTTAATTTGCTTGACCTCATATATGCAACCAAAATGAATTAGTATTTTCAGAAGACTTCAGTGTCGCAGAGCACAGTGAACACGTAAGTCATGGTGAGTTCAGTTCTCAGAGTTCAGAAAGCTGCTCTGCAGGCATCAAGGCATCCAGACAAAGTGAAAGAAGCTGAGTGTCGATTTCTTATGTCACCAACTAGTGAACTAAAAGACCAGGCAGGAAGTCTCTGAGCTTTAGAGAGTTTATCTAATGGAATAAAATTCCACTCTCTTCTATGTCCTTTCCCAAATGCTCTAGTTCTTTCCTTCTTTACCCATGCAAACATTGCTTCTATGGCTAAAATAAAGTCAGGTCAAGGGATTGATTTTTCCATTTGAGCTGCAATGATAATTGGCTCTGTGATAATTTGTCTAACACATTTCAGTAATTAGTGTATTTACCTTTCATAAAGTTGAATACATGCCTCATTACTATTATTGTGTGTGTGTGTGTGTGTGTGTGTGTGTGTGTGTGTACATTCCAGTGTATAAGTGTGTATATGCACATGTGTGTTTTTGTGGAGGCTCAGGTCAACCTTAGCTGTTAGTCTTCAAGAACCATCTACCTTATTTATTGAAATATTAGGGTGTGTCACTGACCAGGAACTTGCCTAGAAGGCCAGGCTGGTTGTCCAGTGACACCCAGGGATCCCCCTGTCTTTTCCTTTCCAGGACTAGGATAACAAGCACACAACACCCCATCCCTGTGACTGTTTATTTTTTTTTAATGTGGATACAAAAACTGGAAATAAAGTCATCACATTTTCAAGGCAAGAACTTTACCAGCCAAGCCATCTTCCCAGGCCCATTACCACCATTTTTCAACACCAATTGCACAAGTTATTTTGACATCAAAGAATGTAAATATTTTGCATTAACTATGTCTAACTAACTGGTAGCAAAACCAAAGTTTGTACCTAAAGCGTGATAATAATTTACACATAGTTAACTTTATTTTACTCTATAGAGGTGACTGAATTGATTTGTATTATTTAAATTTTCCAATATGAACTGTTTAATACTTATTATTCGTTCACCTGACATTGAACTTCTCCTATTGGTTTGATGGTAAATGTTTAATAGCCTGCTTCTCAGTGAAAAAAAAATTTCATGCCAGCTTAATGGCATAAGATGCTACCACCATGCTGAAGTCACCAATGGTGCTGTCAAAAAACTTTACATTTCCTGAAATTCATAGTCAACACAGCAGGCAAGCCTCAGTAAAATCCAATGCCTTTGGTACATTAAACACTCTAGTAGACATTAGAACAGAAGTAATACTAACATGATTCCTACTTTTGAAGCCTACAAGTGTAAGCTGGAAACATGTCTCAGCATATTCATGGCATGGCATTTGCAGCTAATTCTAATGATCTGTGTTCAATCTCTGATGCCTGTATGGTGGAAAAAGAGAACCCAGTCCCACAAGTTGTCCTCTCCAGACAGGCACTGTAGCACTCAGACACCCACACTCAAACATACAAAAATAAATATGTGTAATAAAAATTTTAAACAAATAGAAGGGTAGATAAAATAAAAAGTTAACCACCTCTGTTGGGAGCCAACTTTAAGCAAAAAGTGGCTAGAAAGCAGCTATCAGCTTTACAGCCATCTTGAGCCAGATACCCTGACATGAGACTTGGTTTTCAACAGCCTACAACAGCTGAAACACACTCTGATATCCCATATAGCTTGTTTTGCTGTTAAGTGCCCCCAGCTGCAAGGAGCACATGGTATCTACGCCTACAAGGCATGTGGTACACGTGTTGTCCACGTGCTATCTATGCCATATATGCCTGTAAGGCGCACGTGCTGTCCATGCCTGTAAGGTTTGCCTCATATCCACACCTGCAAGGCACGTGGAATCCACGTGCCTACAAGGCACATGGCAAAAGCCTATAAATACCCAGGATTTCCTTGTTGTGTGTGTGTGTAAGGGGGTGTGGTGTAGTAGTAGTAGGTGTAGTGGTGGAGACAGTAAAAAAGACGTTAATACAGATCCTCTGACTTGTCTCTATTCTTCACGGTTCTTCCCCTTCTTCCCCCCACTCTCTCTCTTGCTAAACCCGGACCTGTGGAACAGAGCGGGCCGCTACAGTTTGGCCCCCAAATGTGGGCAAGAGTGGTCCATTACAGTTAGCTCAGGGCTTTTACAGTTTACAGCTCGGGGGTTTTTTACAGTTTGACTCCCGAACAGGGACTCCAGTAAGCGGGGCTTTTACATTTTGGCGCCCAACGTGGGGCAGAAAGGTTTTGTACAGTTTGGCGCCTGAACAGAGGCTCCAGTAAGCGGGGCTTTTACACACCTCCAAGGATATTAGCTTCACTGGTTAAGCTTACACACAAAAGACTCTGAGTTCGATGCTTACCACTGAAAATGTGGTAACCATCAGCCAAATGATCAAGACGTCTATGAAAATAGGATATCTTAGTAGTCTGTCCTAAAGGACTCCAGATGAGCACATCACATGGCTACTTTCATATCAACATCTACTGCAGCATCATTCACAATTTCTGTGTTGTAGAACTAAGCTAGGTCACAAGAGAGGAATGGATAAAGAGGATTTGGTATACATACACCAGAGAGGTTTTCTCATTCACGAAAAAGAATCAAGCTGTGTCATTTGTAGAAAAGACTGCCACTAGAGATACTCATATTAGGCAACTTGTCTCAGACAGACAGATATCATGTTGAATCTTATGTGTAGTTCCTAGGTTTTTATACAGACACATAAAAATCATGTCTATACATATGGCATGCAAGTACAAATAAAAGTGTCAAGGGGACAAAGGAGATGAATGGAAGGAGCCAGGGAAGGGATAATATAGGACAAAGTGGGGTATGCTCATATGCCAGGAGAAAAAATTAAAGTTGCCCATATAAAAGATGCATATTTTATGAGATCATATATAATCCCCTTTCAAACTCAAAATCTGCAGTTATAATTTGCCCCCCAGGTTCAGCCAGAATAGAATTATCAATCAAATCTGTTTTGAAGCCCCTCCTTCTGCCCATGTCCAGTGGAAAATATGTCTTCTAGGTTGTTCACCTTGGATCTTCTCCACCATGCTACTTGGTGATGACTCAGAACAGAAATCAATGATAGGACCTCTCTGGGCTCCCGCTGATAATTACTGTAATCACGCTGTCGTGTGTCTCCAAGCTGATGTGTTTTTCTACAACACATCAAGAAAATTATTTACTGCTGGCATGATGAATGACTCCTAAGCACAATTCCAACAGATATTACGATGGCAGTTCATGGCAGACACATAATTTTCCACTGAAATATAAACACAACCTGTTCCTTGTGTTCTGTATGTAGGCATGTGCAGACTTTTTGCTTTAAAGAAAGGCAGTTTTCAAGTTCTGGTAGACATCAAGTGGGAGGAGAGCTTCTGATTTGGAAAAATCCCAGTGTTAATGAAGAAGATGACTAAAGTATATTTTCTTCCCAAGACACACTACATTTAAAGTCGTATAAAGGAGTCATTTTAACAAAGAAAGCCAATGCTGGCAGTTTGAACGGAAACTAAATGATTAATTACTAAATAGATTTAAATATGTCACTTTAAGTACTAGAAATGACATGTTATCTTGTACACGTGAGAGGCAAAAACGGAGAAGGCATTGTAGAAAGTTGTTTTATGTGAAAATATCTGTTCCTGATCAGATTGTCTTCAGCTCAGTCCTGTCATTCTGAGATAAAGAAGAAAGCTTCTGAAGAGCTGTGGGACTCAGCACTGCACAGAGCCATCTCACTAACTGGGTATCCAAGCCCCTTGGAGAAACCATCACTTTATCACTCGTCAACTAGGAAAACATATTTATGTTATTGTGCTGGGCTGGCCAGTCTCACTCATGCATGCCATAGTTTATTATGAAAATCAGGCAAACACAGTTTATGGGGCTGGTGAGGTGGCTCAAGGGATGATCCATTTTTTGCTAAGTCCGAGGACCTAAGGTTAGTCCCCAGAAGCCACATGATAAAAGGAGAGAACCAAGTCCCATTAAGTTGTCATCTGACCAATATATTTACAAGTGATTACAGCAGCTCTGACACCTGGCCTCAGTGGGCACCTGTGCTCACATGGGCTCTACATAGTTACATATAATTTAAAGTAGTTCTCTTTTAGATGAAACAAACTACAGAATACTAGGGAGAAGAGGAAATAATATAGGGCTTGGGAGATGATGATTCAGTTACTTGGCAAGGATGTCAAAAGCTGATAATAGGAGTGTGCACACGACCTGTGTTTCCAGCAACGATGAGGTGGAAAGGGAACATGGACAGATCCCTATAAGCTTATTGACTCCCTGGCTTAGCCTTCTTGGCAATATTCCAGACCAATGAGAAACCTTATCTCAAACAAAAGGTGAGGTTCCCGAGGAACAAACAGAACAGGATATTGTCTTCTAACTTCATGTATTTACATAAACATACACCAGTGTAAATCTCATGATCATTCACATATCTACACCAAGAAAGAAAGAGGGGAGGGGAGAGAGGGAGGGAGGGAGGGAGGGAGGGTGGGAGAGAAAGGAAGGAAGGAAGGAAGGAAGGAAGGAAGGAAGGAAGGAAGGAAGGAAGGAAGGAAGGAAGGAAGAAAAGTAATCTTGATACAAGTGAGCTAATTACAAATTTAAAATAATACTATGTATATTTCAAAACCCAGAACTATTTAAATGTGGTCTGTGTTCTTGTTGGTCTTATGAAAGAAAGGCTCATACATCCTTGTCTAGAGAACACGATAGATAAAGGAGCGTACAAGTGCATGAGCTGAGATGAAAGTAGAGAAAATGTTTTGTATAATAGTATATATCATAGCCTCTGCTATCAGAAAACTGAGGAAGGAGGATCACTATGAGTTCCAGTCCAGGACTACAGAATGTGATCTTACCAAAACCCCTACTAAGGGATAGAGGAAGAGGGAGAGAGAGAAAGAAAGAAGACACCACATGAGGTAGACTACTGTGAATACTATGGATTTTGAAACAATGTAGGAGTATTCTTTAACCAGAAGAGAGATGAAGGTTTGCCTAGTGTAGAAGGAAATGCTTAGCACAGGTCCTTCTGCCTGCGATGGACTCTGGCACTAGAAATCTGTGGAGGCAGGTCCATAATAGAACTCCATGATACTACTTTACTCTTGGCTTTATGTGGCTTTGTGTGGGCTGGGTTTTTAGCAGAGCCTATTCAACATTATTCAGATAAATTTTTCTTTTGATGCATTAAATATTTGTTGGCTTTAATGCATGTAAATAAAGCTGTGCTGGGAGGCTTGGGATGTTGGCTCAGTTAGCTACTAATAAACAAACATGACTACGTCAGTATGGATGCCTAGCACTCAAATAAAAGCTATGTGCTAGGCAGTATCTGTAATCTCAGTGCACATATAATACAACGGATGATACATAGCGGTTGTAGATTAACCAGAACAGCCAAAGTAGTGACCTTCAAGTTCAGTGAGAGACCTCAGTGAGAGAATAAGATAGACAGTGAAAGAGATAACTGGCAACGACTTCTGGGCTCAGCATGCACATGAACACATATATGTATGCATGCCTACACAGACACACACTCACATACACACAGACACACATGATCACACACACACACAGACACACAGACACACAGACACACACACACACACATACACACACACACACACACTGTTGTTCTCTATTCCAAAAAATACTTAGTTCCTAGAGCATCAGAAATATTTAGCAAGACATTTGTTAAGTACCCAGTTTAACGTTAGTCTGCTCCTTGTGTTTACTGAGTTTGGACAGTCCTTGCCTAGCAAAGGAACAGGGTCTCAGTATAAACTTAGAGCTGTAAATAAAAAAGTAAAACCCATAGGTTTATATTATATACTGGTTCAATTTATACATCAATTTGAATAGCCTAAAGAATTCTGGGATTGCTAGCCAAGCATCATTCATGGTTGTGCCTGAGAGGGGTTATCCAGAAGAGAAATTAGCATTTGAGTCACTTCATAAAGAAAAAAAGAGCCACTAGCAATGAGAGTGATATCATCTAACCTTCTGATCCTCTAAGTGCCCAAAAAAGCAAAAGGGTTGGGAGGGTGTAAATTCTTTCTTTCTTTCTTTCTATGGCAGATACCCAGGTTTCCTTGACCGTAGTTGTTAGAATTTTGTTTCCTGAGACTTACATCACAACCTCTGCTATCAGAAAACTGAGAAAGGAGGATCACTTACTTAAAAGGAGGATAGCTTACTTACTACATCTGTGGCTGTGATGAAACACCATGACTAAGGCAACTTGTGGAAGGAAGAGTATATTTGGGTTCCAAAATCCAGAGGAATAAAAGCTCACACTGGCAAGGTAGCGTGGCAGCAAGCAGCAGACATGAGTGTGAATCAGGAAGCTGAGAGCTCACAATCTCGGTCACAAGCAGAGAGGCTTGGAAGTGCCTCAGACTCTTTACATCCACAAAGCCTCCTTCAAGTGACATGTTTCAGTCAACATGGCTTACCTCCTCAACCTTCTCAAACAGCACCTCCATTTAGGAACCAAATGTTCAAATATATGAACCCAAGAAGAGATATTCTCATTTAAACCACTGCATACCAGTCCTCTTATGTGTCTTCCATAATGGTTGGCATTAATTGGTATGCTGATAGAACGTAGAGTCACTTGAAACAGGGGCCTCTGGGCATTCCTGTGAAGAATTATCTTGACAATATTAATTAGAGTGGGAAGACCCAACTAGATTAAGTGTGGGACCATTCTCTGGGCATTTCTGAACTGCTTAAAATGGAAAAAAGTCAAGCTGAGAATTCATTAATCAATACCTGCTTTCTATTTCTAATAGATGCTATAGGACCAGCTACTTCAATCCCTTTCTGCTTTGACTTCTTTGATGAGATGAACTATACCATTCCCTTTTAAGTTTCTTTTTATAAGTCTAGTTTATTATAGCAATAGGAAAAGGCACTAAGATACACCCCAAGCTTTACTCTTAGCTTTTTGACTTCACCTTGGCTCCCCTGTTTTTCTATCTATTCATAACAGACCACGTGACTTCTCAGCATCCATTATCATGAGATTCAATTCTTATAACATTTCTCCTTTTATATTTACATGTAAATTACTTGTTTCTTTTTCCTAAAAAATCTCATAGGCAGTACTCTAAGAGCCAGAATACTAATTTCTCATGCTGTCATAGTCTCAAGCACAATGTATGTTTTCTGTCTCATGAGAATACTGACTTAAAGACACAAAAACATAACTGGTAGGGGTCAGGAATGTAGTTCAGTTAGTACAGTCTTTTCGTAGCATGCACGAAACCCTTGGTTCAATATCCAGAACCATGTAAGTCAGGAATAGTGGTATAAGCCTCTATCTCCATCACACATGAAGGGGAGGAAAGTGGGTCTGACGTGCAAGTTCACCCTTGGCTACACATCAAGTTGGAGGCCAGCTTGTGACACATGTACAGCCATGTCTTAACAACAAAAGGGAAACAGGTGTATACTACCTGAACATGTTTAAAGCTTCATAATACTGTCTGAGTTCATAAGAATTCTGCTTGAGTTCTGCCATGTTGAACATCCTTTCAATGAACCAGGAGACTGCTTCAGGCTTGGGCTCACCCTGCACTTCAAGGCACTCCTGATTAAAATTAGATTGCATTCTTAACAGCAGTGCTGAGATTTAGTTCTTTGTAAAAGCATACATTTCTGTTTGTGCTCTTCTTTCTGAGATCTTATCTCCTCTGTAGCAGAATTTTCTCAATATTCCCTGGGCTCCATTTAGTACAGAATTAGGATTAGCCAAGCATGAATGTTCCATGAACGGCCCTGAGCATTCTGCAGTTCACTGAATGCACTGTCTTTGAAGGGAAGTTTCAATATCCACACTAACTTTTCTCCTTCCTTTAAAGAGCAAAGCCCCATTCACCGAGGGTGAGTTAGTCACAAGTTTAAAGTTTGCTTTATTTAATACATTTCCTACCTCCATTCACCCCTAGGACAACCTAAAGAAGTAGTTTATCAGCCAGTAGAAAGGTGTCAACAATATAAAAGGAAAATGATTCACAGATAACGTACAGAAGGCTGTTCTAATGTCCTTTCTGTTGCTCTAATAAAACATCATAACCATAAGCAATGTAGGGAGGGTTTATTCTGCTTACAGTTTTCAGTTACAGTCCATCATACTGGGGAAGTCAAGGCAGGAACTCAAGCAGCTAGACAAATCATGTACATACTCAGGAGGAGAGAAAAATAGACACTTGTGCTAACTACTTGTTTGCGCCTCATCTATCCTTCTATAGTGTTATGTAGGGCCTAGCCCATGAGATGGTACCATTACATTTCAAGGTAGTTCTTACATCCTATGCAACCAATAACCAAGACAGCTTCCCACATACTTTACTACAGCCTCATGCTGTCTAGATAATTTTTCATTAAGACTCTTTTCTTATGTGCTTCTAAGTTGTATCAATCAAACTAATCATGACAGACAGTAACTATATTTTCTACAAATGACCTAACTGAACATAAAGAATAGACTTTGGGGGATTTTTTTAAAAACTGTGTGGAGGTCAAACCTATATCCTAATGTATTTTAATTTTAATGTATGTTAGGCAAATACTTTTTTACTTAGCCACACCCTCAGCCCTTTCCCCATTTTCCTGAGATGCTGAGCAGAGCTGTTGTCTTCCTTTCCCTTGCTAGTATGTGTGGTTACTTTGGGGCCTTAGAATTATGGTATATGGTCACCTAGCATACAAAAGTTTAAGCAATACGTAGATAAAGTAGATAGCCCTTAAGGAAAATGCTTTCTGAAAATAAATGTGTGTGTGTGTGTGTGTGTGTAATTTTGTTATAGAATCTTACTAACATTCTTTATAACTATAATTCTCTATGCTGGTGGAGAAAATTACCGATGTCAATAAATGATTGACTCTTGATTCCAGAAACCTTAGGTCAAACAAACCCTTTCTTCTTTAAGTTGACTTTTATCAGGGTGTTTTCTCACAATAACAGGAAATGACATTAGGATGTACTCCTGTCACATGACTATATCTCTAAGCTATCCTCCTTTAAGCTCTCATTAATAGTAACTGCTATGGCTTATCAGGAGCCTCTTTAGTTCAGGGCTTTATTCTCTGGTTTGTAAGCATTAGCTCAGTCCCCTGAAAAGTTAAAAAGTGGGAGACCTGACAGTTAAATCCAAGTGGGAAGCCAAGTTCTTTGTGATTAAGCCCCTTTTATTACTCTTGGGCTCATTAGGCATCAGTTCTCTTTAACTCTGAGTTATTATTTTGTTGAGTTAAAAAGTGTTTACTCAATATTACCAGAGAAACAAAAGCTTTTCATGGTGTGTCTTCATTTAAAGTGCCAAGAGTCCTCTCTGCCTCCCTAGTTGGTCAAGATTGATTTATACATGCCTTTATAGTTCTCTCTCACTTAAAAAAAAAGATTTAGTTTATTTTTTTAGTTATGTAAAGGGCAGTGTATGTGTACATGTGTTCAGGTGCCTGTGGAGGCCAAAAGAGGACATTAGATGCCCTAGAGCTCGAGTTACAGTCACTGTAAGCTACTCAGTATGGGTCCTGGGAAACAAATGTAGGTTTTCTGCACGTGGAGTATGTATTGATCACTGAGCTGTCCTTCCGGCCTCTATCTCCTACTTTCATGATATCATCAAAGATTGATGGACACCACTTTGGGACAGAAGGAAGGAAATATGCATTACAAGGAAACAGGGAGCCTTGAGTTACTTAGCTACTCCGAGTCAGTGATGAGCTGAAGAGCAGTGAGTGAATTCACAACCTCTGTTTTGACTTCTGTTGTCTGAGCCCTCACTCACATCCTGCCCCACTTTTTGTTTCTGTCTTCTATAAATTTGATGATTGTGCCATGGCAATCTATCGTACTACAAAATTTCATGTTTTTACATAGATGCTGCTGTGACATTGACACATACATCAGTGTGGAACAACTGCTGTGTATATTATGTACCTGCAAATAAGGCATCTCCAGCAAAATAAAATTTGATAAGAAGAAGCAGTCTGTATTTCTCTGCGTTCTGCACATAGTGCCCAACAACGCTTGAGACCTGAAGAAAGCAAAACTAAGTAGCCCAGAGTCTTTTCAGAGTCACAAGTAGTTAATCATATTCTGAGTGGATAAATTTCAAATGCCAAGCCAAGTATGGCTGACGGTCAGAGATTACACACCTTTGGGGGAATCGACATGGATAGGAATGAGCCACCCACAGTATGAAATCACTGCAGAACAGCTATCTGACTTACAGATTTAGCTGCTGGGTTTTCAAAGGAATGAAGAATGTGGATATATCATTTGGGCTGAAATTTCCAGAAACTATAATGTACAACCACAACCTTATCTGGAACTCTTGTCTTTTATTTTAAAGGTCAAATCTCTATAATTCTGATTTTAATAAGCAGAAGGAGTTTTCAAATGTGTAACTTCATCTTATTGTTCATCTTTAAATATTCATTACCTATGTGATGGGATAGAAATTTAAAATTCAAATGACTTCCTTCCCCTTAATTCTTAGACTATCATCTAGTAGTAAAAGTTACAGGTCATTTATCACAAAATACAAATAGAATAAACTTGATCATTAAAATTATTTGCAACTTGGTACTTGCAAGTGAATAAAGTACAAAAGTCAGTTGAATAACTCAGAGTCTTTACAATCTATTTTAAGGAAATTATTCATCTGCTGAGTCACTGGCTCACAGCACTAAAAGAAGCAGCAAAGTTTAAGCTTTACAAACTCTTTTACAAAACCCTTGTTAACTACCAGGTCCACAGAAGTTCCCCTGTAAATGCAGGTATTTTTTAGAGAGGCACAATGTTAGGAATCAAGTTCAAGTCTAACACTTTTAAACCCCTACAAATAATATACTTGGCCAACCCACGCCAGATATTGAGCAAAATTTCCATGTCTGTGATCCACATAGGTTCGTTATCTAAAGTCTCAAACAAAGGTTGTAGAGGATATTAGACCACCACTGCCAATAAGATAGATTTTTCACATATTTCTTTCCATGTGACATAAGAAAGCATAAATCAATGGCAAACCAAAATATTTCTAGAAAATAAATCATGCCTGTCCCCAATTGAAATATGGAACTTGTAAATATTAAACACATTTGAGAAGAATGTTCTTAACATGAATACTGCAAATTTATTGGTGTTAGATGTACAGAGCCTCATTCATTTCCTCCCCTACATGTTAGCTCCTTTAGCTGTCTCCTTAGACTGATCTACTAAAGGAAATAGAATAACATAGATTCCAGTAGCTCATTCCTTGTTCAAAAGGCTGAAAGTCAGAACACATAGTGGTTACTGAGACATGCTCTAATGAAGGTTCTATTCTAGATCATATTTGCTATTCTGACATTTGTTGGAGGCATAGCTTAGCTGATATTTGACACTATTTGGCTTCATAGGTCAATGCCTTCATTTTTTTGTCTTCAAATGTTTTCTCTGCCCCCCCTCTCTCTCCTTTCTCTTCAATTTTCCTTTTCTTTAGAAAGAAACTAGTCATTGGTTTAAAGGGACACTCACATTCAATCTATCATCCTATTGGCTTTGTAAAGTTTATACCGTGCCTACAATGAATATTTCGTCAACTCAGATTAAATAAATATACAATATTCAGTCTAATTCCACACCCTATGATTTGATCTTTGTGTGAAAGATATTTTTAAATGCTGGTAACAGACTGTGTCTTCAATATGCCAGATATCAGTTAGTCCACACAAGTATCAGGCAGCTGCCCCAATCAATTTTTCCTTACTGAATTTGAATTTTATAGTTTTAATTCTTATTCCCATATGAATTTTTAAAAATTGTATGTGTCCTCCTCACTAAGTAGTTTGTAAGAAGTATTTTGAAACTTTCTGATATATGTTCCCTGTGTAGAGGCATTCTAATTCCTGACATTCATTAGAAGGTTGCCAAATTCTAAAAGGTATGGTAATTCTACTCAATAGTATGTTTATGGTACAACCTATGAGATATATATGGGAAATGATGGTTGATTTATCCATTTTCTGGTATGAAATTCTGTATTTCATCTTCACTTTTTATAACTACCTATGTGCAGGGCTCATTACTTTTTTACACAGTAAAGAAAATACTGAATAAATGTTTTAAAATCAGCATGTATTGCAGTACTTCTATATCCAACTTGATCATTCCCTAAGCTAAGTTGTGTTGGCTAAAATAGTCCTTTCTTCTTCTTCCTTCTCAAACTCCTCTGCCTGTGAAATGTAGTTCCAAATACTATGAAAAATTCTTGTTCCAGTTCCTTTCCTCATGAACCCTACTGTCTACCTAAACATGTTCTTTATGCCAATAGGCTGTTAGTTTGCTAGTTTGAAGGATGGAGTCTGGGCCAGATATACAAAAGACACTTTGTATACATATAAGAAAATTTCCAACTAACAAACTTTTGTAAATGACAAACAATTGAAATGTTGTTTATAGTTATAAACCTTATATAAGTGAGTATATTGTTTTGAAAATACCAGAGATTTCAAGAATATTCACAGAGCAAATTACTGGGTGAGTTCTTTAGCCAAAATTCATTCCACATGAATAAAACTGTGCTTGGATGTCATAATGCCTCAAGAAGCTTAGTCACTTGGTACATGTTGACATGTTTGATCTAGGCATTGTTCAATGTGTTGATCTCACATACAACACCAAAAGAAGCTTTATCAGATTTAGAAACATGTTATTTGGCAAAAGCAATAAGTACTAATTACACCTTGCCTTGTAACATTTGGTTACTCTCAAACTATGCATAAAGAACTAAATTATTTTTACTTTATGACTTTAAATTATAGAGAAGAGAAAAAACACTGAAAATAATTAGTATATAGAGTTGACAGCTTGGATTTATTTAAGCAATTTAAAAAGTTGAAATAATACCAACTAATGACCAACATATTAATATTTTAAACAGCAAAGCTGAATTATGGCTCATTAGATATAGCAAAATGGAAAGTACTGATTTAAAATGTAACTAAAAAAATGCCCATTTTGTGTTATTTGAGTTTAAATTTTTAAAAGCTGATGAAAATTCAAATCTATTTAAATATCTGTTAATGGCCATAGGGCAAAATGAAAACATAAATTACATAAACTGCAATTTTTTTCTAAGAAGGTTTTATCATCATCTTCACCTTCATAGATGCAGTTCCAGGGCTGAAGAACTGCTTAGAACATAAGAGTGTTTACTGCTCTTGCAGAATAGTGGACTTTATTTCCCAGCACTCATTTCTGGATGCTCACAGCACCTGTACCTCCAACTCTAGTGGATCTGGCTTCCCTTTCTTCCTCCATGGATCCCTGTACTCAAGAAAACATACCCTCTTACATAAACATGCCATCCATATGTAAAGAAAAAACAAAATAGATTTTCAAAAAATATTCAAATTTATATACATAAAGAATCACCACTAATATTCTATTTGTCAATCTTGTACTTATTAATTTGTTGTATCTATTAATCTGTACCTATTTCTACCCAGTAATCTGTTGTGCACTTCTGATCTTTAGAAGGCCTTGATGTATTACCTGCCTACATAAAAAACAAATCCTGTTTTTCAACATTTTCCACAAAGTTTTAAGACAAAAATTATGCTTACCAGACATACTGTGCATACCTGCATCCCTAGGAGAGCAAAGAGAAGACAATATCTGGAACTTGCTGACTTCCAGCATAGCTGAGAAAATGTGAACTCTGGGTTCAGGGAGAAAAGCTTTTCCTTAAAGTAAAAACACAAAGGTGGAAAGTGATAGAGGAGAGTACTTTACTCTGGCCTCTGTGTGCATGCACACATTCAAAAAGTCACACACAAACACCTGTGTGTGTGCCTGGGCACACAAATAGACATACACACACCCCACACAATATGATTGATAGATAGATGATAGATAGATAGATAGATAGATAGATAGATAGATAGATAGATGTAGATAGATACAGACAAATACAGACAGACAGATATAGACAGATATTAGATGATAGATAGATAGATAGATAGATAGATAGATAGATAGATAGATAGACAGATAGACTGGCAGACTGGTTCATCTATCTTTGGAAAAATAGTGCTTAAGTATTCTTATCTCCAGATTCTATATTTTTTGTTTCTATTTTCTCTTAAATGGATTTGCCACCTTAAACTGAATGATTTTTTTTGTTCCTTTTGAGCATATTATTCTCTGAGAGGAAGCACCATCACGTTGTGCTGTACTAAGGTCACTTCTCTTACAATGGCCAAATTTCTCCTTTCCTAATTCTCCATCATTCTGCTATACACAGAGTCCCCAGCCACCACACAATCAACATGGTGTTGGGGTTCCATCCACACTTTCACTCAAGCTCTACAGACAACCCTAGAAGGATGCTGGAAAGATGGTTCAATGGGCAGAAGGACTTGCTGATAATGCTCACAAACTAAGTTTTATCTCCAGAGTTCACTTGCTGGAAGAAGAGAACAGGTTCCTGAAAGCTGTCTTCTTATCTCTACATTCCTGAACACATAAAAATATACAATAAATTAAAGTAAAGGTATTATTTTAAAATTGTAGGGGAAGGTACCATAATTATTCCAATTCTGTTATGAAACACTGTAGTAATAGAAATATGAAGCAATCTGAGGTTTAAGAATCAATACTCTCCAAACATATACAATACACAGACACAGACAAACTATTATTTAAAACAGAGTATCATGTCAATTAGGCTAGCCTCAAACTTGTTATATTGTGGTGGATGGCTTTGAACTCATCACCTTCCCTCTAGCTTTGGACAACTGGGACTAAAGCTTTGTACCACCACACCTGGCTTTGTGATCAACTCCATGACAATCTCAGCAAGCACTCTAACAACTGAGCCACGGTCCATGTTCTACCATGTAAGCACATTTTTCCTTATCCCTTACCAATCCTTACCAATAAAGACATTATGCATGGCAACTGCTTTATAAATACAGCATCTATATGTGAAAATGTGATATAGAGGAAGGTTGTATAAGTGCTTACTTTCTTGCTTTATTTTATATGTTACATGTTTCACTCCTGGAAGTTTATATGGTTACCACTGAAGATACAGCCACAGCTGCTTTAGTGCTAAGAGACACCTATCTCCTTTTCTCTTTATCTCCCTCCTTTGGTATCCTCTGTAAGCCAGTTTCTCCCTTCTCTACAAATAGACAGGTAGCACCCTTGCTTTCTTTCTATTCCCTTAATCTTATTCTCATGACATTTTGCACAAACTGTCTAAATGTCAACGATAGATGTGTCACAGAGTTTATAGAGGAAGTAGGACTGAAAGTCTCCCCCAAGTTCTAGCACTGTTTTTGGATTTCACTAACAGTTTTAACAGTTGAAACTCTTTCACTAGTTCATTGGTCTTCAACCTGAGACTAGTTAGTAAAACACACTCATATTCAAAGAAGTTTCAGAGGCACAAGTATGCAAATAACAGTGGATTACTACATACCTAATTATTCTCTGCCTAGAAGTATGCATCTTACATCAGGCACCCTTGTGAAGCCCTCATAAACCTGGGAGATTGTGTCATTAAACTTAATAAGCAGCGCTGCTAAATTTGACTGAAAGTCATGTTTCTGGCCACCAAAGTTTAACAAGCTTTTTCTCTTTGACAGAATTATGTCCTGCACTCAGTAGAACCAGAAATAATGGAATTACTCATTAAAAATAATGAGATGGCTTTGTAATGAGTCTTGATCTATAGCTTCTGTGAAACGTCTTGTTTGCAGTGAGAAAAAAAATTAGATCCTATGGAGGGCCTCACCTTGAGATGCAAAAAGTAACTGCAGAACATACTTAATTGTGTAAACGGAATACTCACAGAATGGCTTTGACAAAAGGTGGACTAGCTGGAGAAATAAGTTATATCTGATGAGGAAATGGAAATGGGGCAAATAGCACAGAGCACAAAGCACAAAGAAGACAGCGTACTGGTTTTGCTTCCATACACCATCTTTTCAAATTTTATTTTTAATTATGGTTAAATGTATGTGTATGTATTTGCATGCATGTTACAAGTGGGTGAGAACTGCCTCTCATGGTTGCTAATTATTGAAATTCTGCATTCTACAAGAGCAGAATGTGCTCTTAATCAAGGAGCCATCTTCCCAGCCCCCTATAAGCCATTGTAGATTTACTTAAAGAAAAGTCTCATATCCAGGAGCAAGCAGGAGCATCCACTAAAGGGTTAACCTTATTTCTGGGCCGATCAGACAAGTATACTATTTAAACTCCCCAGTGTTCTTTATTCTTCTTAACTGCCACTTCTCTGCTGGAAAATAGAACATATTTTTTTTTCCTGAAGCCATAGAGAAGTTTAGCAAGCAATTTCTTTAAAGGCTTTCCATTTTTTCCCAAAGGTTGCTGTAGTATAGCAGTAAGAAACTTTTCTATTGTTTCTAGACATTGTGGTCACCCAGTCACTTGTCACTTGTTGTTTGATGAAACCTTCCAATAAGTAATCTCCTGGGTAACAAGCCAGACAGCCTTTCAAAGCAACAATAACCACAGTAATAAGTGAATATTTCAGAGATCATTATATCCCAGGCATTGTGCTATGTGGTTGTCCTCAATTGTCTTTAAGTACCTAGGAGCAAGTGTTACATTTGTTCACCACTTGATACACACCAAAAGTTCCTTTTTGTCACACGTTTTGTTATGGTAACAAGGAAACTAATACAAAGAGCTGGAGTGTGAGTCAGAAGTGGTGCTATGTTAACAAGCTAACAGTGCAGGGCCTAACAGGAAGTTAGTCAGTAGAGTAAGGTACAAAATGGGAGAATATAATAGAATCAAAACTAACATTAATTTTATAACTTCACATCCATTTCTAAGGACACAAAACTCCCAGCATTCCCTTCTTTTCATCTATGAAGCATTAACTCACCTAAGTACAAATGTTCTTGGTAGACAAGCCTCCCACCTTCCTCCCCACCGACCCTCACCCCCCTGACACACCCACTGCGAGACAGCTCTCCTCCAAGGAGATGAGGAAGCCACAGCCCAGATTCTAGAAATATGTGACTGCAGGATGAATTCTGTTAGAACTTTCAAATCTATTCACAATAAAAACAAAAATAATCACGGTCTCACTGAAGTAGCCTGATTTTTAAAGATTGGTGCAACATTTTTAGTGTGTCCTGACATTGGCACTGGCCCCAAGATTGTCAGGTTTAACCTTTTAAAGTTTGCTGGGACACCGATTTCTCAGGTGTGTCTTCTGTACTCTGGGCTCCAGAACTTCTCAGGTTAAGTTTCCTTCTCTTTGTACGATTTTACACTGATTTTTTTTTGTTTGTTTCTTTCTTTCTCTAATTCAAGGAGCTTTAGATGTTTCCCAGTAGCTAGGGGTTCTACCTCCTTGCAACTCTTCGTTCTGAGTATTTCTTCATGTGTGAGACTACACCAAGAGTCAAATACTATATAACCTGGCTGAGTCACTAAACCTCAGGGGACTCACCTGTCTGTCATCTGGTTAGGCTGCCCACCTGTCTGCAACCCAAGTAAGTGCAAAAATGGAATCTCACGTTGAGCTTAGTTCATTTGTGTGTACAGAAGAGACAGACCTGTATCTGAATAGCACTATGTATTAGGGATGGAAAAACAAACCAATCTATGCTGTTTCTCAATTTTTTACTTAATGATATTAAAAGAGAGAAAAAAGTAATTATCCCACAGTGCACATGATAGTTACTATTGACATTACTGTAAAAGGGTCTAGAATCACTTGGTGTACCTCTGGGCATATCTGTGAACAACTTTCCAGACTGAGTTAACTGAGTTGGGAAAATACGCCTGGAAATGTGGGCAGCACAACTCTACAGTTGGGTGTCCTGGGAAAAACACAAAGGAGAAAGTAAGCTGAGCACAGGCATTCATGTATTTTGCTTCCAGATTGTGGATGCAGTGTGACCAGCTGCCTCATATTCTTGATATCTTAGCTTCCTGGAGGATGGACTGTGCCCTGTCACTGTGCTCAACTCTTCCTTCCTTAAGTTCCTTCTTGTCAGGTATTTTTGTCACTAAAATATAGAACCTAGCTAATACAGGGAGTGCTAGCAGGCAGACATGGTACTATGTTAACTACCATAACATTAACCAGAATGCTGGAAATGAAGTTAGAGGCCTTGGGATTCCTCCCCAAGAGACCTAATCTTTCCTGGTACTTGTTTTAAGAGATAAGAAATTGACATTATTCACTACACAGAAAGGCTGGTGTACAGTGATTCCCAGTTCAAATGTCCTTTGTAATGTCTAACATTTCATGAAGTCCACAGGGGCTTGTTTTAATTTAAAGACTTGACTGCAGACCTGCACATTGACAAAACTCCTCATCAATTTGACCAGGGAGAAATCCCCCGGCTCCAAGCTCTACTGACTCATTTATACCCACAGTTCAGAGAGAGGTGCCAAAGGGTCCTGATATATGAAAGGGTAGTTCAAAACCTGTTTGCATAAATCTCCTTGGCAAAACAGAAGGAAGATATGTCTATGTCTATGTCTGTCTATGTCTATGTCTGTGTCTGTGTCTGTGTCTGTGTCTGTGTCTGTGTCTGTCTCTGTCTATGTGTCTGTGTCTGTGTCTGTCTCTGTCTCTGTCTCTGTCTCTGTCTATGCTATGTCTATGTCTATGTCTGTCTATGTCTGTCTGTCTGTGTCTGTGTCTGTGTCTGTCTATGTCTATGCTATGTCTATGTCTGTCTATGTCTATGTGTGTCTATGTGTCTATGTCTATGTCTATGTGTATGTCTATGTCTATGTCTATGATTGTCTATATCTGTGTGTGTGTGTGTGTGTGTGTGTGTGTGTGTGTGTGTGCGCACATGAGGGCCTTTAGAAGAGTTTCAAGATATGCCATTCTCCCTTCTCTTCTGTCTTCTCCCAGGCCATGTTTATTGGAAAAATGGGGACTACTAAAAGAAAAAAAAAATTCCACAGACTCAGTGTTTCAGAAACAAAGCTTATTTATTCTTAATCTTGAAGGACTGAAGTCAGTATATGAGCTGGGACAGTCTGCCATAAAAGTGCACTGTGGAATACTGTCCTCTGGGTATGACATGGACATGGCACTTTTCAATTCTTGTCAGATGCACCAGACCTGAAGAAGGGGGAGCAAATGAGTCCCCTCTCCTACCAGAGATGCATAAGCAGTTAAGGATGACAAGGCAGAAGGGCTTACAATGTCCACCACTCGCCAAAGTCATTGCAGAACACTTCATTCAAAACACCACAAGACTTAACACAGTTTCCAATACAGGTGGTAATACTTCTTTGAAGTCACTATTTTGTCTAGATGTTTTTTCATTGCTTTGACAAAATATCTTACAACTTTACAGTGAAACGGTGTATTGGGGCTCACACTCTATCATAGTGGGAAAGACATGGCAAGAGGCAACTGGTCACAATACAAACACTTTCAGGAAGCAGTGGGAGATTAATGCTAGGTTCAGTTTCTCCTTTTTATTCAGTTCAAGATCCTACATCATGAAACAGGGTCTTCCCACCTCAGAAAATCCCATTTAGAAACTCTCATAGACATACCTATAGATTTGTATACAAGATGCTTCTAGACCTATCAAGTTAGCAATCAACCTTAAGCTTAACAGCTATACTATTCAAATCATAAATGGTAATGTGCCCCTTACCCCGTGTTATCAGGACAACACAAAAAGCAATGGTTTGGGCACTGAAACAAAGAGGAGGATCTAACTCAATCAGCTCTTCTAGGCAACATTCCCAGGAAGAGGTCATCTATCCTGCGTCTAGGGAATTATTTTGCCACAGTGCCTTGGGACTACCCCATGAACCGGAGCTACAGGACTAGCCACAAGAAAGTGGTCCCTCCTAAAGGGAACCTCCTAAAGTCTGAACCTCCTAAAGACTGAAAATCCTGTCACATTCTCACTTTGGAGAAACAGACTTGAGAGAGCATATGTAGGGAATATGCACTTGGTATTTATAGAGCAAAGAATGCGATGGACACCATCACCTAAACACACAACTGCACATCGGTGCTTTGTAAGTAAAGTCAGCCCAACTATGAGAGCTGGCATATGTGTAGAACATATGGGTGGGTGATTAAGTGAAGCTGGTGCCTCTCCTGATGCAAGCAAGCTTCACTGACCATCAGTATGCTCACAAAACATGTCCTACAGGACGAATTCAATTCTGGATCCTGAGAATGAGGCAAACCTTATTCTTTTGATTATATAAAAATATACAACATGATTCATTTTTCAAGAATTTTGTATATGTATACAATGTATTTGGGTCATATTTACTCCCTGCCTCCTCCATCCCCTCCCAGTCCCATGCCCAACTTTCCAGGCTTGTGTCTTCTATTGGAGTGTTGAGGAGATGTTTCCTATATGCTCATGAACATGGGCAATATGCTTCATACTATATGGACAGTCTACCAATGCTCACACCTCCAATGAAACCTGATTCTTCCCAAAAGGCCATTGACTGCCCATGGATCCTCAGCTGGGGATGAGTTCTCTTGCGCTCCCTCTACAGTGGAGCATCTAATTAGACTGCCTTTGTGTACATCTTGTGCAGGCAACCAAAGCTGTACCAGATAACTAATTGTAACAGCCCTATTACATCCAGAAGACACTATTTCACTCTGGCATCTCCCACCTCTCTTTTCAAAATCTTTCTCCCCTTCTCCCATGCAATCCTCAATCCTTGGAGAAGAGGATGTGACACGGTTGCCCCATTTATAGCTAAACACTGCTCAGGTGCCTATTCTCTGCACGTTGACAAGTTGTGACTTTCTGAGTTAACGGTTGCCCATTAGACATTTCTTTCATGAGAAATGAAGACTGTATTAATGATATTCTCAATTAAGACAATGGAGAAAATGGTGAAAGCCCATAGACTTTTATAGAATCTCTCTGGGGTTCCATTAGGATGTCTCTAGAAAATGAATTTTCCTTTCTTCTCGCAGCTTGTCTTTTCAATCATGTGGAAATGACATACTCCACTTAGGCCAGTCTTTGCAAGACAGCATACTTTCTCTAAAATTTCAGAAACTGTCTTAAGCCTATTGACTATAGGGAAATTTCTCTACAGGGACTCTTCATTCATATATATATATATATATACATTTGAATCTCTAAGGGATTTTTGGATATGAGCCCATGAGCCATAGTTCACTCAGTTGACTTCATGGATCTGTTAATGGTTGTAGGGAGACATAAACCAACACTAATTGCCAGTAACCTGTAGAGTCTTCCACATAGGAACCTCAATACAGTTAAAGTCACATCCTTGATGCCACAGCAGAAAAGGACTCTAAAAGGAGTCAGGATGGAGCGGTGTTGATGTCTTAAATAGAGATGAGCAATAACACACGTGTGAGATTAAGCATTTAGTGAGAAGATCACACAGCAAAAGGACAGACTCACGGAATGAGGCTCAGTCAGTAACATGATTGTCACACAAGCATCAGTACCTAAATTCAGACCCTCAGAATCCATTTAAGATGTTGGTACAGCAAAGATCATCTGGACTCTCAACCTGAGGAAGCAAAGAAGAGCCCTTAGATTTTGTTATCCAGCTCCGCTAACCAAATGAGTGAACCCTTGAGTTTATGCAAACGTACACACATGCCTATATGCACATGGATAAATGTTCAGATGCACGCTCACACACACATAGACAAAAGAAAGAAATTGAGGAATTAGGATAAAAGGTCATACTTAGTATTTGAACACCATTCACGCACACACACACACACACACACACACACACACACACACACACATATGCGCACTCTCTACATTGCATTGTTCAAACAATGCACTGTACAACAAGTTTTAAAGTTTAAGCAAAGTTTTAAATTAAAGTTTAAAAGAGTAAAAAAGTGTTCTCTATTGTATTTGTTTATCTTGAACAACTCTCCCTTTAAAATGTGAATTGTAAGGAGGATTTTATGAGATGTAGTGTCTGGATTTAAGGATAAGAGAAGAAAGAAAAGCTGTTAAAGTAAAGGTCACAATATCCAGGCGTTGAGCAAGTAGAATCATTGCGGCTTTAAACATTTGTTGGCGATGTTTTCAGGAACGTAAACCGTCTTTAGGCAAACTCCACTTTATCTTTTATGTTGAAGTTTCTGGATTCTCAGCCAATAGGAAACTTGAAATAGTCTCTGAGATAGAGGGCATCTTTCCCTTCCCATGTGCCTTCTATCCTGTTCCACCTCCTCTTACTGTTTGCACGTTTCACTTCGGTCAAGCCTGTGTTTCAGGGGTACTCCAGCACTTCGGGAATCAGAGTGTGACCCATGGCCTAAAGCAGCTCGGAGGTTTTTTTTTTTTTTTTTTTTTTTTTT
>JADRCG010010394.1:575348-587032 GCA_019844195.1 Rhabdomys dilectus
CTCTCTCTCTCTCTCTCTCTCTCTCTCTCTCTCTCTCTCTCTCTCTCAACATGATTTGTGTTTGAAAGAAGGAACAGTGAACTCTGGCAATCCAGGCTAGCCTCCACAGCCACTATCCCAATAAATTAGAAAAACGTCATTTTAAAGAAAATAACCTCCAATTCATGAATGTACATAAAATTCTGATATATAAATATATCTGCATATATGGAGTATATACACAGAAGGCTTATCATTTTATGGACTTTGGTGATGAACACAGCATATTTTACAAAAAAAAATTTTATTAGTAAAGTTTATTGATATCTGTGGCATAAATAACAATATCTAATTTCAGATTAGGTTTGTATTACTATGACAAAAATATTTTTACGTAGCTTATTTTCATGTGTATATGCCAGAAGGTGTGCATGAAGGTGACAGAGGAGGCCAAGAAAGGACATCAGGCCCCCTGTAGCTAGAGTTACAGATGGTAAATGACTCACCAGGGTAACAGGTACTGAGAACCAAACTCAGCTCCTCTGCAAACCAGCAAGCTCCTAGTAGCTGAACATCTCTCCAGCCCCACTAAGTAATTGTTGTTTTATCATTAATATTTTTTTAGTTTTTCTAGAAAGAGTTTCTCTGTGTAACCTTGCTTGTCCTGGAAGTTGCTCTTTAGATTAGACTGGCCTCAAACTCACAGAAATCCTCCTGCCTCTGTCTGTCTCCCAAGTGATTAAAGACATGAACCAATACCATGAAGACTAATACCATTGAGAGCCTTAAAGAACAATTTTCAGAGGTCTCACAGTGAACTACGTGGAGATCTACCATTTTACTTAAGTTCCTATGCTTTGTCTATCATTAAAATTTTCAGCTGTATAAAACCTCTCGCAAGGCTGGGGCAAGGCATTTATTAATGCAAGAAATCAAACTGTTTGACCTTTGTCTTCAGTTCAAATCACAGCAGTCTTGCATACAGAGTTTCCTGTGAATTACATTAGTAAATCTGGAAATCTCAGAGTTTCTTATTCTGCAAAACAGTGTATCAATTATCATGACAGAAGTCATGATTTTTCATTTGCATAATATTTCTGATAACAATATCCAATTATTACATTCATTTTATGTCCACTGTGCTAATTTTATGTTCAAAGAAATTCAATGGAGCTCAATTACAATTGCTTTCAAATTAAATTAGCGTTACAAGAATTTAATGGGTATCTTAATTACACTATGTTACTAAGAGCAGTTTATACAAATTAAAATCCACCTCTGCATGGGTCATCTTTCTTTGCATTAAACATAGGTTGAAAAAAATTTAAATTTAGGAAGCACAACCTATATTTTCCATAAAAATAAAACATGGAAAAAATAAACTAACACTGTAAAAAGCAAAATTAAATCTAAGGCAAAATTCACTTCAGCTTGAAATTATGTGTTTCTATATGCTTCCAGGTAGGTGTAAAACTTCCTTTAAAATTTTTTCCACTGGCATATATTATATAACAGCTTTCATTATAGTGTCTTTGCACATGTATGTAATGTATTTTGATCACTTTCATCTCATTATCTCCTCCTGTACCTGTCAACTCCTGTCGATCCCTTTCCTCTCCCCTATCAGCTCTTGGTTCTTCTTCTAACACGTCTCCACAGCAGCAGTGATTAGCTCCACAGGACCTGCAGGATGCTGGACCACCAGGATGCATCTCTCAGGGAGGAACCCATAAGACCCTATTTCTCCCTGAGGATATTTGAGCAGTCAGTGGTTGATGAAGGAGCCGGAAATATTTTTAATTGGTGGGGTAGCCACTGGTAAGTCGTTTATGCACCTGTAAATAACTCCTTACCCATGGTCTTAAGAGATCAACACTAATGAAACTCATTAATTCTCAAAACAAAAACCTAGAATAAAACAAAATGAACAAAGCACTTAAAAACTCGTTATTCTTTTCTCAAATATTACATTGCATTTTCCGTCCTTCCATCCCTACCTCAGCCTTATTCTTCCCTATGCCTCTCCTCTCTACTAGATCCACCCTTCTCCTTTCTTTCCTCAGAGAAGAACAGGCCTCCTGAGGAACATAAACCAGAGTCTAACAAGCTACAATAAGACCAGGAAAGTAATACCACATAAAGGCTGGATAAGGCAACCCAGGAGGAGGAAAAGGGTCTTACAAGTAGGCCAGAGACAGTCTCTGCTCCCACTGTTAGAACTCATATGTGAACATCAAGCTATTCAGCCATGGAAAGGACTTAGGTCAGACCCAAACAGGCTCCCTGATCTCTGCATGTGCCCATGAAGTCTGGTCAATTGATTCTATGGTCCAAGTTATTCTGGAACATTCCTGACCTACGTGGTTCCTCCAATCCTTCCTCTCTTCTACAGTGCTTCTGAACATCAGCTAATGCTTGACTGTGGAATTCTGCATCAGCTCCCATCATTTCTGGGATGAAATCTCTCTGATCACTTTGGTGATGATTCTGCTAGGCTCTGGGCCTGGAACACACTTTACAGGCAGTACAATCTTTAGGTCAGCGGTTTTGTGATTGGGTTAGTGTCCCAATCTTTGAACTCAAGGCTTTGCCTGGTTACAGAAGACAGTTCAGACTCTGTGTTGCTTATTACTAGGAGTCTCTGCTAGAGTTACTATCATAGATCCCATGGATTTTCCATTGTACTAGATTTCCACCTCACCCCCAAAATACCATCAGATTTCAGTCAATATCAATGACTCATTATAATGAATATTTGCTTGTTTGGTAGTGGAGGGAGGAAGCACACCAGACTACATTTCTGTGAGCACACACACTCAACCATTAGCTTTTGATTTTTAAATCCTGTTTCCTATGGAAAGAAAGCTGGACGAATTCAAAATCCAGATCTACTCCACATAGTGCTAGGGAAACTGGCAGAGGATCCAAGCAAACTTTTACTTGTGTCTTTTCAAAATATCCAATAATGCCCCACCTTGAAAGAATATATATTGTCAAGTATAAATATTGAGTTTAACTGCAAAATTACTCACAAAAACAAAATTCAATTTATAACTTATTTGGTAAAGAGTTTGCCTTGCAAGCACAAGGGGTGGAATTTGGTACCCAGAACACATGTGTGAAAGCTGGGTATGGTAGGGAGTGCATATAATACCATTTCTGGAGAGGAAGGAAGACAAATGCATATAATGTACTTGCTGGTCAGCCAGATTAGCATAATGACAGTGTTACAGGACATTTATAGACCTTGTCTCAAGATCCAAGGTGAATAGCACCTTAGAAATTATAGCAAAGGATCTCCCCTTGCCTTCACATATATGCACAGACATGTGTTCATGCACCACCAACATACACATAATAAAAAACAGTCATCTCTACTATCTTGGTTTATAGTTATGTTTAAACAAAAAAAGAGAACAAGAAAAAAATTTTCTGAACAAAAAAATTTGTCTAATAATCACAAAAAGAAGAATATATCTGTTCAATAGCCATTTTGCCAACTTGCATTACTGCAGTTTTAAGGGCCAAGTTGCTAATGAAAAAAAAAATCTATTAGTCGAAAAGGAGCTGAGAAGCAAAGTACTCATGAGGATTTCTCATAATTATAAAGGGAAGGTACAAAGTCACACTATGAGAAAAGTGAACATGTCCAGATCTCTTATGTCAGAGTGATCTGATATTACATGAAAGGCAGAAAGTGTTAGCCTCAAGATAAATGACTTTATCATATAGTAAGCATACAGAATAAAGGAAAATGTTAGACATTAAGAAGGACAAAATGTAAAAACTGCAGGTTGTGAGATATTTTATAAAAATAATATCCTGTAGTCTTAATGAATTGCATGAACAAGCAATGAAGGGTGACAGGATATTGTATTCTTTACTTTATAGATGCTGTAGATGCTTATGTAAGACCTACACAAGATTGAACCATCTAATCATCTAGCACAGGCAGGGAGGGGGACAATGCCTGACTCCTGCCTGTGGAACTGTAGGCATTTGAAGGTTAGTAGTCAATGAATAACAATCTTCCACTTTTTTCCAGTGGTTTATCAGTGTTAAAGTTGGGATAGGTTCTGAATTTCAAACAAGTGTTAGTGCATGCGTTAAGGCTCTTTTTTAATTGTCAAGTTTAGATAACTTTTGTTTCTCCTACAGTATTTAATGTAAGTTGCACTGATTGTACACTTTCTAATTGTGTTAGTGTGTTGAAACCCAGCATGTCTGTTGAAACCCAGCTTTTGTTTTATTGCCCTAAGTATCACAGAACCTTGGTATTCTGAAAAAAGCTTGCAAGTACTGGAAGAAGTAAGTCAGGCTTTAAGCAGAAGTAAGAGGGTAGTGGGCTTGATTATTGCTGGTATAACAGCTTTAATTACATTAATTGCTAGCATCACTGGTTCTGCAATTGCTTTGACACAAAAAGTTAAGACAGCTACTTTTGTTAATCACTTAGCAAAAAATATTACTAATGTGTTGAATATACAAGAGGATTTATATAGGCATTTACAACAATGGTTTGATGTCCTTTATCCTATTCAAATTATTAGAAGGAGGTTCAGAGTTTAAGAGTAAAGAGCCATCTTGAGTGTCATGCCAAATACCATTGGATTCATGTTAGTTCTAAAATTTACAGTGGTAGTCATTGTAATTAGGAAAAAGTTTAAAGACACTTGCAGTGTATTTGGCATAATTCTAACACCTCTCTGGATGTCTTATCTTTGCATAGTGAGCTTATAAATTTAAATAATGCTGCTCTGCTGAGCATTGATGTGGCGGATACTGCTGATAAAATTACTCATGGCCTGAGGTCAGTATTTCTATTTTGTTCAAGCTTCAAGAATGGCACATGTAGCTTGATCATGATAGCCCTTTTTGTCCTGGGAATACTTTTATTCCTACGCATCCTGTTAAAGCTTGTCTTTAACAACATCAACATGTTAGCAGTCAAAATACATGGCTTGAAACTGAAAATGGACCCCCAGACAGAGTTATTAAATTGACAGGCTGGCAAGCCAAGGATGGGTGAGATTCACATAGGGCTTTACCGATCTAAGATAGTAGTGAATTGCTTTTGATAATGCATATTCGATGATGGGTAAGGAAGACATTCTTTTCAGAGCAACCTAAGACAGGCTCAGTCTTGTTTATGAAATTAAAAAAGGGGGGAGAGACAGAGGGTTTTGGGGGCTGCTTGGTAAGAATCTGACATTTGCCAAGGAGAAGGAAATGGGCTTCAGGCAGGAATCTTACATTAGGCTAGAACAAATTTCAGACAGGAATCTAAATCTTAGACTAGAACAAAGAAGTAGGCTTCAAACATGAAAATGACTTTGGGCTAGGACAAGAAAGTAGGCCCAGATATTTTCATCATCCTGATAAGCCCTTAGAAACAGTGATCACTGGAGTGTTCAAGAAATATTGTTTACTGCCTTGTTTGTTCTTTGATTATTTGTGTTTATTGTCTTGCTTGTTCCTTGACTATTTGCATCTATTGTGTTGTTAATTCCTTAACTTAGAACTGACATTAATACTTGCATATAATTAAAATAGTATAAAAGCAAAAAGGAGGAGGAGGGATGGCATAGGGGGTTTCTAGGGAGGGGAAATGGGGAAGGGGAATAACATGTAAATAAATAAAATATTCAATAAAAAATAATGTAAAAAACAGTGTTAAGTTGACTGTGATCCGGTAAAAACAAACAAACAAACAAACAAAAACTCATTACTCATGGAAATGGAAAATAGTCAGTAGAACAAGCTCTTGGCTCAATGAGGATATATGATAATTTATACTAGAACCAAATTTAAATGTTCATGGCCTAGAAAGACACATTTAGCTGATCTCATATTCCATGTTTGGATTTGAAGATTCTATAGTAACAGAACAAAGAAAGCCAAAAATCATGACACTTTTCAGTATAAAACTTGTGTAAACATAACAGAGACTGTTTTAGCAAGATAGGAGAAGTTTTTCTACAGTCCTGAGATGTAATCTGATAACAAATTTAGCTTTTGGGTTGGGGGAAGGTAATGATCTGCTAAGTTAGTAGATTCTGGAAGGTTTTGATCTATTAGGAATAGGATGTTAGTTCTGATGTAGAAGTTGGCCAAGAATGGTTATCCAGGGGCTTAATCTAACTCAAAATAAGCTAATTAGTCTCTGGACCTATCATTCAAGCCCTCCACTTCATTGCAGTTTAATCAGTCTATCAGTCTCTGTAGATATAGCTCCTTTTCAGGGTACCCATAGACAAAAGCAATGAAAGGAATGTTCTGGAGTAAAAGAGAAATAAAAGAGACATGATTACAAACATATGAAGCCAGGTGGGTTGTCAATTAATAAACTCTAGCTAAGGATGCAATAGTACATTTGGGTAGTTTTAAGTAGCACTATGGCATTAAATTGTTAATAATTTTGTTTGTCTTAAAAATTATCTTTAGCTCTAGGAGGAAAGTGTATAGTAAACTTTAGAGATGAAGTATTTTGACACATATAATGTGGGGAGCCAACAGAAGGCAGCTATCATCCTTGCAGCCATCTTGAGCCATATACCTTGATGAGAGATTTGATTACAATAGCCTACAACAGCTGAACACACTCTGATACCATCTTGTTTTAGATACCCAGGATCTTCCCTGGGGTGTGTGAGACTTAAAGGTGTGTGACTTAAGGGCGTGACTTAGAGATCAGATTTAGAGACAAGACCTAAGGGCATGACTTAAAGGCATGACTTAAAGGCATGACTTAAAGGCGTGGCTTATAAGTGAGACATATAAAAGGCGAGAGGCAGACAGAAAAAGTTAGAAAATTATTAGGCATTAGGTATTAGGCAGTTGGCACTTGGAGGAAGAACAGAGAATTAGATACTAGGTATTAATTAGTAGGCACTTGAGACTTAGGACAGGTAACTTGGAACTTGGAACTTGGAGGCACTAGGGACTAGGAACTAGGGACTAGGAACTAGGAACTCAAGATGTGGGACTTGGACTAGGAAGAGAGACTGAAGAATAAACAGAACTGAATCACACTCTGTCTGGTCTCTATTTTTCATGTCTATCCTCACTCTCTCTCTTGCTAAACCCCGATCTGCTGACTGGAGCAGCTTGAGGCAGTGTGGGCTCTAACAACTTAGCCCCCAAGGCTTTTGGCAGTGCGGGTTCCAACACTGACAGAGCGATCCACAACATTTTGGCCCCCAAACGTGGGGCAGCTCGGGCGGCAACAATATAGTATATTTTAAATGAGAAAGACACAAACATACACATATAGAATGCTACAAGTATTTTATTTTTCTACACAGTTTTACCTTTATTTTAATGTAATATAAGTGTTATGAATCTGCATAAAATCTAAGGGAAATGAGTGGGTAAAAACATAACATTTGTCTTTACTAGATTGGTTTAATTGAGTATAAGGGATGCTGCCACAGGAAAGGCATGGAGGAAAATGGCTCCTGGTGGCAAGAGAATGCTAGCAGAGGCTAGCTCATATCTGGGAAGAACAGGATCATATCTTGGGCAGACAGTCTGGCAGCTGTGCATTCTAACCCTGTTCCTTTTGCTATTATTTGGATCTAAGTTACATGTTCCGTAACAGGGACCAGGTATTCAAACATTTCCAGAGTACATGATTCTTAAATCCTCATGTTTTGCCTTACCAATGCAGGTGTGTCTTGGGAGAAATAAGTTTTTAAAATGGTCCTAAAATCTCATTTTAACACTTTATAGTCACTATTATCATTTAAATTCAGAGAAAGAGAGACATTATTATGGGGTATCTTAGACATTGCAAGGGATCTCTGCAACAGCTGAAAATTACTTTTCTATAGCAAAATTTGAGCTAAATGAAATAATTAACTATGGTTTGAGATGTGGCAAGGCCAATTTTTCTGAACAGTGAGACTGTAATATGGGGAGATTTTAAAGCTGGTATGTCCAATCTGCAACTCATGGATTATATCCATGCTAGAATAGCTATGAGTATGACCCAATGAGGATCATGCATTTAATGAAAACAGTAAAGGAGTTTTGTTTTGTTTTGCTCTGTTCTGAGTTTTCTTTGTAACTTGATTGTATGGTTCCTATCATGGGCTTTGCAGATGACAATATCATGTCAAAGTGCCCAAAAGTTGGATATATGATAGAGATTTAGTTCCTGACAAAGTGATTTTTTTTTTGTAAACTCAAACACAAGGCAGTATTTTGAATTATGAACTGACATTTTTCAGGAAGTTTTCTACCAAAGATAATCCCTATTAGGATTTAAATGGGTAGGAGGACATAGTCATATTCTAGACAGGACACATAACTAATTATCCTCATTTTGGCTGAATATTATTTCATTCAAAATTTCAGTGACTTCATTAAGAAATGAAGAACCAGTGAGGACCAAGTCAGCTATGCTAATTAGCTAGTAATTTTCCTTTGAGAAGTCTTTTGCCAACCTTAGTCATTAACCTGGACTTTCTAACAACTTGTTTGATCTTAGTAACAAGTCTGCTCTCATTTTGAACTCTCCAACTGAGATCCTCCTCTCTTGAGATAAACCTCGACATGTAACCATCTGAGCTGCAGAGGATGCTCAGACAAACAGTGAAATGTGTATGGTGATGGTGATTGGGTACCACAGTGTACTTGGATGCCGTGAAGTCTGCAGAGATTGTATTATCTACTGAATCCATCTCTTAGCATCTTCTTTGGAAATATGCAAAAAAGTTGGTGCAACAAAAAGTGGGTACAAAGGGATCATGTGGTTTTAATATTCAATTTTCTGCTGGCTCGTATGTTTCAACATTGGGTCTGTCTCCAGCTACTTCTTTAGAATTCCTGGGCCTCGAGGATATGACAAAGGTAACAAATATCCCAGTTGGAGTACTTTTATGACCTTCGCTCCAAGTAATAGGCAAAAAACATCAATTTCTGTTTAGACATTTTATTCCCAGCAATAAATATTCAATTCTCTAAAACACAGAATATTCACCCTCAAATTCAGTGGATCCTCCTGAGCCTGTTAGAGCACAAAGAACAGCCTGAGTGTTCCCCAGCACTCATGGACAGAGTCAGACCCAGTCACTTCTACAGAAGAGGAACTTAGACCCCTTTTAGACCATTGAAAGGGCTGAGGAATTTCTGAATGGGCTACTCTAAACCCAAACAGAAACCCAAGCTGACTCTGAGGTCGGGGTCAACACAGACCAGGAGGTCCTTTCTCTAACTCAGAAGCTTAGAGTGCCAATAAGTTTCTCTTCATTGATTTACGCTGAGACATCTTCCCATCTTTTAAACCTTTAACTGTCAAAGAAAAAGAACCTACCTGCTAGCTGGTATCACTAATCTGTATCTTGAGACCAGACAGATCTTGTAACCAATTCTAAATTTAAATTAAAGTTTCAAAAATTCCTAGATTTTATTCAGTCTTTGGAAAGCTGGCTTAAAATAATATTTAATGGTTTTGTTCTTTCTTATATCCCAATTGGCAAATATTTAACTTAATTGGCTGACAATGCTTGACAATATATTTTACAATATCCAAATATCAAAGTTTACCACTTACCACTGTGGCCACATTCAAATATAATTCTTAAATTATCTTTAAGATTGTCTTTAAAAATAGCATGTATTCATTCCATAAATAAGAAAAGATTATAACAGCAAAAAATGAATGAATGAATGAATGAATGAATGAATGAATGAATGAATAACTACCTTAAATGTTCTGCAGTGCTGAGAAGGTTAATTAACTAAGATCTGTCCATGGAATGGAGCGATGTGTGCTCATTAAAATGTTAATGAGGAGAATATGCTACAGTGTGGAAAATGTTTATAATAGATGTCAGAAAAAAGTGTAGAATAGCAAATAATAAATGATCTCTTACTATCAGCTCCATAAACAGAACATAAAAGTATCACAAAGGTGAGACATAGTGGCTGATAAATTTCCTTCACTTTCAAACCTTTCATCGGAATTATTACTTGATCATTTTTTCTTCTCTAAGACAAAGAGAATGGAGCATTTTCTCAGATGTTTTCATGGTGCCAAAGCATCTTTAGGTGCTTTGTTCCTGCCAGGTCCATTCATTGTTTTTCTAGATCTAGGTCTAGTTGGATGAACCCTATGTCTTTTACTGTAACAAGAAATTTTTAAGCATAATAATTTACCAATGATCACTAAACCTCCTCTGATGGAAAGAGGCCAATCCAACATATTTTATATCTCAATAGCTTATGCTTTTACTACAACTTATAGCATTGGACGTATGCTTTATATACTTTAGCAATTATAAGTTACACTATTTATTCATGTTCTCCTTTGTCTCTGTGTAGATATGTATACAAACATGTACAGATGTTTGTTTGCCAGAAGAAAGTGTTAGGTTCCTTGAAGTCACAGACAGTTGTGAACTGTCAGGTGTGTGTGTATTGACAATTGACCCAGCTCCTCATGTCAAAAGCAGTAAGCCCTAGTAACCATGAGCCATCTCACCAGATCCACAATTATTAAACATAATTTATATTTAGTAGAAACTCTCTAAATCTTAAAAGTAACATGAAACAAATAGATCTAAGTAAACCTCCGGTCTGTGACACTGCTGCAAAGAGAAGAATCGTTCTAAGTTACAATCAAGCAGCATTTTACAGTACATCTGTCATAATGTATTCCCAGAGGGTTAAATGAATTTCAAAAACAGTAAATCATGAACTGATCTCTGAGCAATCAAATTGGTCTTAGTTTTATCGTGTATGTTTTGTGTGTAATGTGGGATAAAAACAAATGAGTAATCAACGTAGTACTTTTGAAAACAAAGATTGTCAGCATGGGGATAAGAAATGAAGAGTCCGGAGGATAAATTAAAATTCTATGGCCCTAAGTTGGACATGAGCCACTGGTATAAATTCATAATGAATTTTATGTCTTTAAAAAAATCCCTTTGCTGTGTCAAAAAATAAAGAATAAAATTAATCAATGAAAACAACCTCTCAGTTCCTAGATGTGGATTCTGAATAAATATCATTTCCAACAAGAAGAACAGTGGAATCTACTTGTGATCATGGATGAGCATAGAATACTTTATATATCAGAAATCAAAGCTCAAGATTATTCACAAACCTACCTGAATTAGTTCTCATTGAGCAAAGATAGAAAACACAAGCTTAAATATGGTTAGTAAGTGTAACAACTTGAGACATCTCACTTTTTCAACCTGTTAATTCGCAGGCATATTTCTGATAACTCAGTGATTGTCTAAGGACACTATAGAATATTATCCAACTGAACTTCTACTATTTTTAACTTTATCATTTGTATGTGTGGGACTAAATGTGTGTCTCTGTGTGTGTTCCTGTGTGTGTGTGTGTGTGTGTGTGTGTGTGTGTGTGTGTGTGTGTGTAAGGGAGAGAGGGGAGGAAGAGGGAGAGAAGGGGTAAATGTAACAGGCCCACTTAGTAGGGCCTTAGCACAACTGAGGCTATGATGAAAGTACCAATTAAGTCATAAAACTCAGCATGTAGATAGCACCACCTTCGAAAATGACAAAGTCTTAATCTATCAAATTCCATAGTTCTTGGGAAAGTCCTAACTAACCTAGCTTTTTGGCTTCTGTAGCTCTGTTTCAGTATAACTTTTTTTTTTTTTTTGCTGAGGTATGTCAATTCAGGGTGTGTGTGTGTGTGTGTGTGTGTGTGTGTGTGTGTGTGTGTGTGTG
>JADRCG010010394.1:628423-643447 GCA_019844195.1 Rhabdomys dilectus
GTGTGTGTGTGTGTGTGTGTGTGTGTGTGTGTGTGTGTGTGTGTGTGTGTGTGTGTTGTGTGTGCGGTGTGTGTGTGTGTGTGTGTCTGTGTCTGTGTCTGTGTCTGTGTTGTCTGTGTCTGTGTCTGTGTCTGTGTCTGTGTCTGTGTCTGTGTCTGTGTCTGTGTCTGTGTCTGTGTCTGTGTCTGTGTTTAGAAAAGTGCATGTACTCATGGACATCAGAAGAGGGTGTCAGATACCCTGGAACTGGAGTTACAAGGAGACAATGAGACACTCATGTCCTAGTCGTCTGTAAGAACGGCACATGATCCTAACCTCTCAGCCATATCTCCAGCCTCTCTACCCCAGGATCCTACCTCACAGCCCACACACAACTCCAATGCAGAGCAACATTCAGCACCAGGCCACAGGGACCCACAAGGATTCTGCAGCTCTTTTCAGGTGAATTCTAACCCCAGCAGATATGTGTTGCAGCCTCTCTTGTCCATGTTAGCATTAGTTACAGTCTGTGTTAGCCTTCTACTGTTCTCATATTACAGACTTCTTACTAGAACTTTTAATTTTGTATTCTGGACTTTTATCCTTTTATGGTCCTTCTAAATTTTCTTGATTTTGTGTTGAGCCACCTTGAATGGCTGAGAGAATGGAGAGGGTGAATAAATGTTTAAGTGCTGATAAAAATTTTATTGGTGAAAGCAACATGCTAGCAAGAAAGGTTTTCTTTTCTTCTTTTTTTTATTATCTGGAAGAAACTAAGTTCCAATGCTTCATATAAAACAAAAATAAAATTTTAAATAAACCAGTCATAAAATACCGATGCCATGTAATCTGTAGTACTCTGAATATAGATTCCAAAGACTAATGTCCCACAAATGTGAGTATTTCCCCACACTAAAGTGATTCATAAAAAATCATTACAAAGGTAATGTAGGGTGGGCACATGTGTTTGGATGTGTACAGTTAACCCCTTATCTTAAGAATTTTGTTATTGTTAATGATGTGCGTGTGTGTGCGCGTGTGTGTGTATTTGGGAGTGTGTGTGTGATTATAGATTGATGTAGGAGCCATGAAGGGCATCAGACCTTCAAAAACTGGATTGACAAGTAGTTGTGAGTCCCTATTATGGGTGCTGAGATTTGAACTGAGATACGCTGAGAAAACACTGAGCTATCTCCATAACAAAAATCCTGATTTTCCATGTTCACTGAACCATATGGTATAAACTGCTGGTTATTTTAATTTCAATTTACAGGAGGAATGGGCATTCAAATGGTTCATATGGTATTCTTTGAGGGAATAGTTTGATTCTATATTATCTTCCTTCCTTCCTTTTGTTGACAGTTTGGTTTTCAGCTTTTCATTTACATATTTGTTTTAACTCTGAGAATAATAATGGCAGCCTCTCTCTGAGATCTACTCGTCTGTCATTCCCTCCCAAGTACTGAGATTGCAAGCACATCACCATGCCTGACTTTGTTCCATGAGTTCTGGAAATCAACCTTTGGTTCTCATGTATCCTCAGCAATTAGCCCTGTGAGCCTTCTCTCTGGCCCTATATTGGAACACCACGGTCTTTAGTCAATCTGTATAGTTGCATCAACAAGTCTGGGTTTACATGGGATTAGACCCAGGGTGTGCTGAGGAGAAAGGGAAAAGAGAAGAGAGTTGAGAAAATTGTACAACACAGGAGTGACATCAATATTAGGAGTTCAGTTGAGACTACACCAACAGGGCAACTTACCACCCACAGCACCATTGTCTGTCTGTCTGTCTGTCTGTCTGTCTGTCTGTCTGTCTGTCTGTCTGCCTGCCTGTCTGTCTGCCTGTCTGTCTGACACATTTGCTAGAATCATTGTTCCAAAATCCAGACACTAAAATTCTTGTCTATCATATATATTTTTGCATGTGTATGTGTGTGTGTTGAGTACCTGGATGTATGTGCATGTTTACATGTGTGTGTTCATGCCTATGTGGGGAGTGGCTGCATGTATGTATGCTCTTTCTCTGGAAAGCCTGACACTGACATCAAGTGTTTTCCTGAATTGCTCTCCCATTCTCACTGGGACCAATTCTTAGTTGCACTTTGAACTCTCTGATACTGCTAATCTAGCCGGCTTGCTTAAAGGAATCGCCTATCTCCACCTACAAAGCAGTAGAATTTTAACTCATCCCACATAAATCCAATATTTATATACATTCTAGGATTTAAGCTCAGTACTTCATGTTATAAAGGAAGGAATTTAGTAAGTCATGTCCCAAGCCTCTTTCACTCTTGAAAGACTGTCAATTCAAACAAGAATAACCAAGTCAATTTTACACAATTCATTCTCAGTATGCACACAAAAGACTATAACCATTTACAACTATGAGAAACTATGGATGGTAATCCTGGGAGACCAGAAGAAAAACACCCAAGCATCTACCTCAGGCAGGCTGGCTGGCCTTGGATGAATGTGTGATGGACAGATAGGAAAGATAAAGTATGGGGCAGAGATGGAAGAGGAAGGGAAGCTGATGGGTTCAGTCACTATAGAGAAAGTGGAACAAGGATGGTAGAGACAGTCAGGCAGATATAAGGAGGCCATGAAGAGGTCCTGGTTTGGACTTCCATCAAAGGCTGTGTCTGAGTCTGTGGTCCTGAAACAGCTAGGGTGTGTGTCAGAGTCTGTGGCCTAAGTTACAACCAACTGGATGTTCATGGCTTGAGCTTCCACCAGCAAACAGGTGGATATCTGAGGGCCATGGTGCTGATGCAGGACATGGTGATTTGAGTGGTCTGCATTGCTACCTGAGACCATGGGGACATACTGGCCCAAGATGCTACCTCTGACCATGTACGAATCTGTGATTCTATGGAAACCAGTGTTGATTTCCCAGGCCCCAGTTACCACCAAATGCCATAAAGATGTCCACGGTCTAGACTGACATCTATGCTGAGCTAGTTAAGAGGAACTTTGGAACACTTCTCCCCCACCCCATGGGAGAGGCTAATTAACATTCTTTAATCAGAGGACACTTGCTGGATTAACATTCAGAGGAGGAAGGAATAGACTGATTAACATTCCTTGGACCACAGGGAAGGGAAGGGAACCCACCTGCAAGTGGGGAAGGCCCAGAGCATGTAAACACATTCCTCAGGACACCACTTACATACAAGGGAGGTCCTTGCCACCTCATTTTCCAAAGACCAATCAGTTTAAAAGTCACACTGTTCTGCCAATCATATTGTGTTTAGTCACTGTTTCTCTAGTCCATCCCTTAAACTGTGTAAAAACTGACCTGGGGTTGCCACTCCACCTTTAGTGTAGGATGGCCCCAATGTATTGGATCATTAAAATTCCTCTTGCTTTTTGCATCAGTTTGTGTCTCCGATTTACATCTCCACATGGTTCAGTCAGGGGGTCTCCCATAAGCTAAAGCTCCCCAAGAGTCTTACACTAGTCCTATCCTTGCTGACCCCCACACTCAGAATAGGTGGACCTGCCCCTAGTCTGCCCTGAGTTGACTTGGAAGAAGGAGAGATCACCCCCTCTTCTCAAGGTCATGAGAACAGGAGAGCTATCCCTGACCTTCACTGACTACAGTACTCCAGAGAGCAGCCCTACACTTCACCTTAGCAGCACAGTAGTACTGGCCCTCACAGCAAAGTTGTGGGTGAGCTGACCCTGAGCACATTAGAGAAGGAGAGCTGACCCAGGCAGTGCTGGAGAGCTCACCTTGATAGTACAGGCACGAACAATTTGGCAGGCTGACTAACTCAGCTACGTTCCAAGTTGAGAAACAGGCCTTTGAGTTGACCCACCCCATTATCTACCCCATATATGATCTGCTGGAGCATGTGAAGGGACAGGCCCTGCAAATTCAAAGCTGCAGGATCTCCATGACACAGGGCAACAACAGGATTATCTGAGAGAAATCCCTGTAAAGATCCAGTGTTGATACTGTGCAGAAGCCAGAGGCCTCGATCCAGACGGATGACTCATAGCAATGAACATTTGCAAGTAAACATATGTAGAAAACAGGTTATATTATGGGACACAGTGTGTCACACTACAGCTTCCAGGAAAAGATTTTCTTAATTCTACCTTATTTTATTTTACTTGGGGGTTGCAAGGGCAGTGGTAGATACAAAGGGTCTGGAAGATGAATGGGATTGGGGTGCATGATGTGAAATTCATAAAAAGTCAAAAAAAATTAAAGAAGCCCTGAAAGTCCCTGAGTAGGCACTGAGGTCTCAGACCACTGACCATTCACCTAACTGTTCGTGAGCTTTGTTTTGTATCCCTTAGTGTTGCTAGTTGAGCCCCTACTAAGCGCATATTTCATGATTTCTTCAGTGATAGATAATGATTTTTTCTCTTTGTATCTTCTAGTTTTATCTCCTGTGACATTTAGAGTAGTGCGCTGGGACTACCTCATACAAGACCACAAGTGTAAATTGTTGCGGTCATGATAAGAAAACATAGAGCCTGTGCCAAATTGCTTGTCACACTGGTGATACTAAAAAATTGCATGTCCTGGTCTGTGGGGATAGCTTTCTGTGTAAAGAATTTTCTGTGCAGGCACAGGGACCTGAGCCTCCACTCAGATTATGAGAACATTCATGAAGCTAGGCAACATAGTGTACGTCTATAATCACAGTGCTCCTAGCAAGAGATTAGAGGAGTCACACTTTCACAAAACTCTAGGGCCAGCCTGGCATACATTCTAACACATAACAAAAACCCCGTCATTGAAAACCTCCCAGGGTAGTTCTCTGACCTCTACCCCTACATACAAGTGGTGCTTGCATACATGCATTCACACACAATATACACATACACGCACACTCAACATGCATTTCAAAAAGGTAAATATCAAACATATGGCATATGTAATGCTGGATTGTGTGCAACATAAAAACTTAAGATAACATTCTCCCTGTACTTGGAAGCTATTATGTGATTGAGACTGAATTTGCACGTGTCATCAAGGAGTTAGTGAGGAACTGCAACATCCTCCTGTTTTCTCTTTCCTCCTTGTTTCCTTAATGTTAACATAGATAAAACGTCAATTTATGTTGGAATGACTTGAATTCCTGTCTTCTTTCCTTTTACATTTGTATATGTATGTGGTGTATGTGACTGTGTATCTGCATGTTCATATGTGTGTGCTTATAGAACACACATGTATGTACATGTTGACGTCAAAGTTGATGTCTGGTGTCCTCCTGGATCAATATTAATGTTGTACTGGGGAAGTGAACCCAGAGCTTGCTGATGTCTAGATAGTCAGCGTGCTCTAGAGAATCCCCATCTCTCTTTCTTGAGCAGTAAGTTTGCGTGCAGGCCAACATACATGCATACATGTAGATACTGAATTGTGATTGTCATGCTTGGGTGGCAACCACTTTAACCACTGAACCATTTCCATAGAGCTCAGGTTTTTACTTCCACCCATCAGTTGACTGTAGATCCAAGAGTTCAGTGAAAGTGGGAAAGGCATTCCCTAATCAGAAATTCAGTCTGTAAAATTTATGAGAATAATTATATACCTTAATAATAGCATCATTTCAATATATGCATTTCATTTTTAAATCACTAATATTTGTAATAAATTTCTACACATCTATGAATGCATTTTCTTTGAGAAATCTAACGTTGAAGTATGTGGCTGCACACACACACACACACACACACACACACACACACACACGCACACACACACACACCACATTAAAACTAAATGATATTCTTGAATCTTCTTTGTATCTCCAGCCTCTGTGTGATACCCAAAGAAGACTGATAAAGGCTTATTAATTAGAGAGTGCATTGTCAACTACCTAAGCACACAGGAATTATCAAATCAAAACTCTTTTCCCCTCAGCAAGTACCTAGAAAACAACAGACTGTGGTTATCTTGGGATAAGTTAAGAAGCAGAAAAAGTATCTTGGTAAAGTATTAATTTTCCATAGAGAACACCCCTAGCTCCTGTAAATTAATCTGCATTTTAAAAATTGTGGCACCAGAAGACATTTACTCAGCGTATTTTGTGGGTATTGTTCTGATGAACTGAATTTATTCTCAGAGTCTCTAGGAGTGGGTGAGGTTGTGTTATCATTTTGAATGTTCTCTATCCACTGTTCCAGAACTGCATATTTATTTAACAATGTATATTTATTATTTATATATTCTGATGAAAAGCCATCTTAAAATACAGTCACATAGGAATAGGGAGGTTTCTCAGTTGGTAAATAGTTGCTTGAGAAGCATAGGAAGAAGAGTTTGATCCCAGAAACCCACATGAAAACACCAACCAAGCACAATTGTAAACACATGTAATCCTGTCATTGAGGAAGGCAGGGACTTATGGAGCCCTGGGATCACTGAGTTCTGGGTAACTGGGAAGCTCTATTTTAAATTTAAGCAAAAAAGTAGATGGCTGCCTGAGGAAGAACACTGGATATTGATCTTTAATGCCCAGAAGGACTTGTCTGCACATGTACATGTCTTACTACATGTGCATGCATGCACACACATACATTTGTGCACAAACACAAACAACTGTGTTATTTAACACTGAAATATTTTTCTCATATCAAAACTCATGCTTTCCCTAAACTTATGCTTTAGTAAGCGAGAATAGAAAACAGAAATAGTTCTTCATATTGCTAGTGGATAAAGAGTTAATAAAAAACATCAGCTAGCCCAAACCTCAATGGTTCATCATTGTAGGAGAGTTCCATAGGGTGTACCTTAAATGAGTCTCAGAGCTCCACAAAACTGCCAACCCCATCATGTCTTTCCCTCAAGCTACAATCCCATCTGGGTTCTAGATGTCAGAAGAATTTATTGCCTTCCAAACCCCCGATATCTGGAGGAGTCTCTTTCATCTGATGTTACTATAACATTATGTGCCTCCAGTTTCTATAAACAGTTTAAATGAAAGCAGGGAAATGACATGTGCCTTACTTTTCAACAGCATAAATGTGTGTCTAATGAGCAGAAGCTAATTCACACCCGGCAGGAGAACTTCAAGAGCTAACGGGAAATGTGAATTTCAGCTTTCCCACTTTTACAAAACAAGGAACCAATGAAAGAATGTGGAGGGTTGGATAGTGAGAGCCAATCAACCATGCACATCACGATTCCGTGACTGTGCAAGTCTCTCAGCCAGGTGATCCCAGATGCCTTAGCTTCATCAAACAGTACCACAGAGCAAACCATCACTTTGGCAACTTTTTCAGCAGAGAATTTGGCAGAAATGGAATAGCCAATAGCTTTCTCACTTAGGAACACTTTAAGTATACTTATGACCACTGACTGTATAATGTGTAGGGTTTTTTGGGGGAGATGTACTTGTGAAATTTTATTACATTTTACTTATTAATTGTGTGTACATGCATGAGCTTGTGTGCTCATGCTTTGGTTAACAGGGTCATTATAAACACATACAATGCGAGTCAGTTCTCTCCTACCACATGGGTTCAAGGGATCAAATATCCTCTGGTTTGGCAGCAAGTGCCTTTATCCACTGTGCCGTTTCACTGACCCATACTTTTGTTTTTAACTAACTTTACACCACAGTCTCTTCTTGTATCAATAAAATTCCTTATGAATATCTTGCAAGAACTGCCTAATATGCTATTTTGTGGCCATTTCTCTGCTGTTGTCCATATAAACAAGTTACATTTCAGCCACAGATAGCAATAACACTGTGAGGTACACCTTCACAAATCCTTGTTGTCCTCTTCAGTGATTTTGTGAGGCTAGATTTTCATCCTTTTCTTAAAACCAGTCTTATTTATTGGCTCGCTGAATCAAGAGTTTAATTTTACTTTTTTCTGTAAACAAGAAAAAATCAGATTCACAATGTTTTGGAAACAAAAAAGGAAATGGCAGCTATGTATTATTTTCTCAAAATGGCATCAACTCTAAAATCCCTGGGACCTTGTTGAGAAATGTCAGGAAACAGAACTTCCTCCCAATTTGTGTGTTAATTGATTATCTTGGCATAACATACAAGTGTTTTTTATTTACAGTGATGTCTCTGGCTGGAGAGATGGCTTTACTACTTTTACAGAGTTCTGGGAGTTCAATTCCCGTATTCACTTAGAGCAATTAACAACCAATTGTAACGGCAGCTCCAATTGATTTGTCGCCCTCTTCTGGCCTCTCCATGCATGTGCACTACTGATCACACAGAGAGACACATGAATGCACAAAGTGTTTTATAGGGCAGAGGCTGGAGAAATGGCTCAGTAGTTAAAAGTGCTTGCTGCTTTTTCAGAAGACCATTATTTGGTTGATAGCACCCATGTTGGGTAGCGCACAATGTTTGCCAGTCATTCTAGTGCCAGGGAATCTGATATCATCCTCTGGCCTCCAATAGCTTGTACATGCACATGCCACATACATACATACATGGGCACATACATGCACATAAATTTTAAAATAAAAAATGAATTAAAAAGAGTTGTGACTGTTCAGTGGAATCACAGAAAAATTGCTTTATTACTGTATATAAGACCTTTGTTGTGTTCTGTGTTGCTCTGTTAAAGGTGGAGATGTTATGATTACAAATGGTTCTCTTTAGAGTGTGCAGGCTAGGGCTCTTCAAGGTACAGAGATGAACTCTTCTATTGCTTAGTTTTCAGATTGACTACTATATTGTCTAAATGGTGCAGTAGACAGTGAATGATGTCATCATTTTAGCCTTTTTTGTGACAAAAAAATCACTTCCTCAAGTAGATCTCTATCTACCTGGTTAAAGACATGGCTAATTATTCAACACAGTGAGCATTCATGACCAATTGCATGTACTAGAAATCACTGTCTCCACAAAGTATTTCATATGTATGCATAACTTTTATTTGTTTATTTATTTATTTGTTTGTTTGCTTGCTTGCTTGTTTGCTTGTTTGCTGCTTGTTTATTGAGAGAGGGTCTCACTATGTAGCCTTGGCTGTACTGGAACTTGCTGTATAGATAAAGCTGGTCACAAAGTCACAAAATCTCCCTCTGCTTCCACGTATTGGCATTAAAGTCAATTGGCAACACCACATCTAGAATTATTTTAATTTTAAAAATATTTATTTTTATTTATAATTCTGTATGTGTATATTGGCTGCATATGGGCAAATATGATTACAGGAGCTTATAGAGTCCTGAAAAAGGGCAATAGATATCCTATACATGAAAGCACAGAAGGTTCCATGTAGCTTGACATGGGTGCTAGAAACTAAACCCAGGTCTTCTGCAAGAGCAGCAAGCACTCTTATCTACTAGGCTATAGGATAAACTTATAAAATGGCAGTTTTTTTCTAACCTGGCTAGCTCCCAGATAATTGAGACAGAGACCTATTGATTTATTCAACAAGCATTTAAGCACAATAACTGAGCAGCTATTCCTAACTTTCTATCTAATTACTTCCTAACCACACATACCCCAAGTTATTTGCATTTGGTCTCTCTTTGTCTAGCTCAGCTGTAGCTGTCTGTCCTCATAGATAAACCCTTGGTGCCTTCTCTTTATGCACAACCTCATGGCCATCTCTTTTCTTTCTTATTTATTATCTTTCTTCTCCTGCACTCTCACCTGCCTTGTGGCCAACACTTTCACTCTGGCTCTTCTCTCTAGGTTCCCCAGCTGAGACCAGATGTCCAACCTTTCTATTTCTTTTACCAAATCATTGGCTCTTCAGCCTTTTATTAACAAATCGAGATAATTGGAGAGCATTCTTTACACCACATTGATACAGGAGATTCTTCAATATTTGTGATGATACCTGTGTCCATACTGTAACTAAATCTTAGGCATAAATCAGCATCTGAATACACACTGCATAAGACCCTCCTCCAACACTGAGCCTCATCTCTAGCCACTCATTTATTTTCTAAAAGCCAATGTTTTCCATAAGTTTTAGCTTAAGTCGATGTACTAAACGTGCTTTTCAATGTGCTAAATTTTTACTGCATATATCCACTTCATGTGTCAACTGTTTATCAATTTACAGAAAACAGAGGTTTAGAATTAAATATGACTGTTTCTTAGGAGATAGCTGAGTTCAGTAAAGTGTGAAAACCTGAGTATGGCTCCCCAAACCCCACATAAAAGCTGAACCCAGAAGCACGTGAATGTAATCCTAATGATGTGAGAAGGAAGATTGACATACTTAGAATTCAGGAATCTTACAGACAGATATCTTAATTTAAATAGTCAGGGCCAAGGCTGATGGGAGACTATCTCAAACACAGAGGTAGATGATATCTGAGGAACCCCATACAAAATTTATACCCTGACCTCCACATGCACACACAATATGCTTAAACAACACAGATTCTAGTCTAAATCAATATACAAAACATATGCTTTTTAACATGGCAACTTTTTATTTTGTAAACCACATTATTACACACAAGCTAGGTAAGTAGGTAGGTAGATGATTAGAAGAGATAATAAACAATAGATCATCAATAGATAGATAGATAGATAGATAGATAGATAGATAGATAGATAGATAGATAGACAAATGATAGAAGTAGTAGTAGCAAATGTACCACATTATAGACTTTGTAAAAGGTGGAAGGGTGGTTTTAGCTTTACTGTATTTCTGTTTTTCAAGTATTACACAAGGCTAACATCCTATCACCTACATACCATATAAAAACTATTAGCAGTTCTCATGGAGCAAAATCTCTACCAAATTAACTGAAATATGGCCAAATTCTAATGAGATGTAGACATTTGGAATGTAAATTTTTCCTTACTACTTATGATTATCTACGTGTCCCTTTCTCAGGACTTCATATCAACTCTATTGTTCTTACCAAACTTTATTAACCCTTCAATTTCTGAATTCACTTTCTGCTAACAATGCTTAGTTCATGTAGGAACCCCAATCTTAGAAAAGCCCGCTGGGTACTTGCTGTCTTTGTTTCTACCTAGTAAGCCATGTCAGCACTGAAATGTTATAATGTTGAGTCTGTCTATGAGATTTTTTGTGAGTGGGTTGATCTTCACTGATCTGAACTCTGGCCAGTTGGACAAGACTGTTCCTTTTTGGAGTGTAAGCTTACAGTTCATTAAGAGGCCTGATTCTGTGAAGTAGCTGAACATTTCTCTGCATGAACAGACACCATTCTATTTTGTATGCTTCTCGGAGTTATTCACTTGACACTAATTCTGATGATGAAGGAAGTAGCTTTCAGGGATGATTGCAGATCCATGTCATTCTACTTTAAGAATAAGGGGCTGAGTGAAGCTGGATTGATTATGTTTACCTTTTATATCGGTGTCCCATGGTCAGAAATGAACAAGTCACAGGGTCAGAATGGCAGATTCCAATGGGCTACAAGATGTCTCAGTCAGTAAATTGTTTATTTTTCAACCATCAGAACCCAAGTCTGGTACTCAGAACTCACATTAAAAACATTAGGCATGATAATATGCACTTGTCATCACAGAACAATCTAATGGAACTGAAAAGATACATCTCCAGATCCCCAATAACGGATATATGTCAGTGCCAACTTGCTGCGAGCCTGGCACTACATACATAAAAGAGAGACCCCAGGTAAGTGGTGCTAGAATCCTTATTTTCAGAAGTGTAAGCTAATATATGGATGTTTTTTCAAAAATAAATGGGTGCCAATTTGTTACATAGGAATAAAAAATTAGCATAAGCTCTATTAGGTCATATTGTTTCATGTCATCATTTTTCTCCAGAGCCCAGATTCAGAGCCTGAATCCTATAACAGATGGGAAAAGATGTGTTATAGTTTAGTCTACATTAAGATCCAAAACTTTCATTCGATAACTTTCAGAGGTTTATAAATCCTGCCATAGGTAGGATTATAGACCAGGTATGTCTTTTCTGGTTGGTAAAGCTGGCAGAATCAGAGTAAGACCCCAAGTTATATCCCCAATATTACAAACTCTGGCCATGGTGGTGTGTGCCTCTAATCATAACACTGCAAGAGAAGACAGGAATGTCAGAAGGTCAAGGTCACAGTGAGTCTCAGACTAGCCTTCTAAAAAGAAGACAGGGACAATGGAATGGAAAGGGAAAGAATGAACAGCTATAAGAGGGGAGAGGAAGGCAAGAGAGGTAAGAGTAGAAGAGAGGCAAGTAGTAAAGGAATTTCTTTCAGTTTACAGGTTAATCTATCATGGAGGGGCGTCAGCGAGTACTTGAAGCAAAAAAAAAAATCCATGGTCATATTCCTAGGCTCACGGTTAGCTAGCATTTTTAGACATTCCAGGGTCTATCTGTACAAGGAATAGAGACACCCACAGTGGGCTGTGTCAGCATCTATCAACTAACAATCAAGACATTCCCATAGGTCTATCTTATTTAAGCAATTCCTCAACCAAAGCTGCTCTCAGATGATAATAGACAATGCCAATATGACTATTAAATCTAACTAGCAAGAAAAAAAAAACAGAAAAAGAAAAAAGAGAAGCAAAGAAAAAGAGAAAGAAAGAAAGAAAGAAAGAAAGAAAGAAAGAAAGAAAGAAAGAAAGAAAGAAAGAAAAGAACTTTTGTTGACTTGTCCATCTCTAGGTTTAAAGCCTAAGTTGTACTTTCTGACCATATTAAGCTCAAATAAAATATTTGCCTGAGTCAATACTATCTTCTATTACAAACTTCTACAAGCAATTTTTCACTCCTGTATGTGGTGTGTGTGTGTGTGTGTGTGTGTGTGTGTGTGTGTGTGTATCACCATCTGAGACTACCAACTCTATGTTAAATTAGTTGCCTGTCAATAGTCACTATGATTAAGCTTAAATTTAAGCTATGCTATTCTCTTTAAACTCTTTCTGTGATATAGAGAAAGAAGGAAATACACACACGCATTTTGATTGTTTTCAGCCTTTGTATCAGGGATAATATGAAAGTTACACACAAAGTCAGAGTACACTCAAAATACTAAGCAGGAGTGCAAAGGCACAAATATAATGCTCTCAAAATAAACACGGGAGGAGCATCCATTTGAATCTTTTATGACCCCATCTTTCTATCTGTGCTTTTCTTTTATTCTCTTTTCTTTTTTTTACCCAACAAATATCTTAAAGTCTGAACATATTTATCTATATTTATGTGCCCTCCAGAATGACTTTCGCTTTCAAAAAACATTTCATAGTGAGATAAAAGAAAAGCTAGGAGGAGAATAAAAATTATATTAAACAATGATTCATACCCTTTGAGCAACAATGGGAATAGAAGCAAATGCTATCCAAGGGCTTCCCTGTATCTTATCATCTTTTGAAATATGCCACCTTATACATGACAACACAGACTGTCGTTAGCTTTTCAGGTTTGTTGTTTTGGTGCATTTAAAATGGCATGTAATTCTTTTCTTTAGAGAAAGGATTCAAAGAGTTATAGCAGAAGTTATCCATGGTAAATTATGTTCCCTGCAATTTCAAAGAATTCTAGTTTAAAGAGTCAAAAATTCACCTAAGCATTCTCAGCTTTCTTTTTGAGAATTTATGGCTTCAAATGTTAAAAAGAGTCAGACCCATAGACATCTAAGATTAGACAGACACAGAGTCATTTTAAAATCTGATTACAGGCACATTCAATTCCGTTCTCCATAAATAGACCATAACTCTGTAGAGAAATCTATGATTCTTTGTTTAATCTTATTGTTTGAGTTAAATTTTTCAAAAGGTTTTATTTTAAATAAAAATAGTTAAATAGAATAAAATGCTTGAATTTTGTCTTCTCAGTTAATACAGCTTTGGGAGAACAATTCTAAACACTGCAAATCAAAACCTAGGAACAAGCCAGGCAGTGGTGGTGCATGCTTTTAATCCCAGCACTTGGGAGGCAGAGGCAGGTGGATTTTTGAGTTCGAGGCCAGCCTGGTCTACAGAGTGAATTCCAGAACAGCCAGGGCTACACAGAGAAACCCTGTCTCAAAAACAAACAAACAAACAAAACCCAAAAAAACAAAAACAAAAACAAAAAAAAAGAAAAAAGTAAAAAGAAACCTAGGCACAACTGTGTGTCAGTGTGTGACTAGTAAAAATTATATAAAATAAGAACATAGAAAGAATGAAAGAAAAAGAAAAACACTAAACATTTATTTGAAAATGAACAGCTGTCAATATATGTACTTAAATGGGCAATTATAAATGATACCTGGGGTTATATGTCAAAATAGACTACAATTTCACTTCTCTGTATGTGGTAGTTTATATTGATTTTCAGTTAACAACATCTAGAAGACACTTACCTAGAAGTCACTTTTCTTGGAATTCTGTGAGTTAGCCTCTGGGAAAGTCGGTGGGGGCATTTCTAGAGAAAATTACTTGAGGTAGAAATAACCACCCTGAATAAGAGCAACAGGAGTAGCTGTATTTCTGAGCTATGAAGGAAAAAGCAAGTTTAGCGTGCGCATTTAGTGCTCTCTGTTCTGACTGTGGATACAAGATAATTCATTGCCTCAAACTCCTACCACTGTCTTCTGTTGTGAACTGTGTACCCTTGAACTGTGAGATAAAATAAACATATTCTTCTTAAGCTTCTTCTGTGAAGTATTTTGTCCCATCAACTTGTAAGATAATAACTAATATACTACACTGAGTAGTGCTTATGATCTAGTACAATCATATGAAAAGAGTTTAATGCTTAAACCCAGCCAATACCCCAGAGAAAGTATGATTTCCTTGATCTACAGAACCTGTTCTTAAACTGTGAGAAAGGCAGATTTCTCAGTCATGACATTTGCAAAGAGCTCAATCAGAAATTCTAGAATGGTTGCCAACATGTTGTCAAAGTCCTTCTAGTGAGATAGAACTCAGTCTTCTATAGTAAGAAGGTAGGTAAGCCATATCAATACTGGTTTTTAATCACTTTGAGGATTGTAATATACAGCCAATAAATAAATAAATAAAAACCTCTGAGCCAAATGTTAAAAATTAGAAGATGTTAAACTTCAATAATAAGAAAACAAATGACATAAGTTTTTAAGATGAGAATGGGCTGGGAATATAGCTGGCATGGAAGAGTGCTTGCTTTGTACACAAAAAAAAAA
>JADRCG010010394.1:643457-671500 GCA_019844195.1 Rhabdomys dilectus
AGAGAGAGAGAGAGAGAGAGAGAGAGAGAGAGAGAGAGAGAGAGAGAACAGTAAAGCAGGAAGAGTCTCTCAACAAATAGGGGACCATCCCATCCAGCTGCTAGCCTTGGGTCCTTTTATTGAACTTATGGAAGAAATTAGGGTGAGGGGACAGGGGTGAGCTTCTCTGCCCTGCTGGCTCAAACTGGCCTTCTCTGTCTCTTCTGAGTTTCAGTCATGTAGTCACAATAACCTTTTGTCAGAGGTGCTCATTTAGGAGACACAGAGAAGCAGAAATCAGAGCCCATTTCTAGCATTGATGGTCTCTGGCAAAAACATCCATAGGACCACTGCTTTGGGGTTCCTACCATTTTTGATATAAGTCTTTTATTCTCATCAGAGAAAAGGACAAGACACAAAGGAGGATGTTAAATGTGATATATAATAGTGCATAGATGTCATTACAGACTTGTCAGAATGAGCAACACCAAGATCAAACCATAATTGAGACTATACCTACACCCCTATGCAGACTAGGGACGTTACATGCTCATGTGTCACCACAAAGTATAGCAAATGACAGTTGTTACGGTAGTTCTATAGAACAATTAGCTTTTCTGCTGTCTTGTGCCTAGTGGCAGTAACTGGAGTTCCATGGGAAGAATTCCATGAACCCAATTTGCTCCCTACTCAATAGGCTGTAGTACCAAAACTGTTCTAAAACTGAATTCATTTTTAAAAATCATGTGAAAGAATAATTTTCCAAAAGTGTAAACCTTAAAGTAGGTACACAAAGAACACATTCTTGAGAATTGTCATCAGCAGGTTAGTTGGTAAGAGATTTGGGAAGTGAGAAAACAAAGACAAAGTACTGGTTCTTAAATAGTCACAGCCACAGACTTGCTTAAGGTGACAAAGCTGTCATCTTCAGCAGTGGGTTATGAATATCCACGAGGCTTCTACTGGGCAAATTTTTTCCCACTGGTGCAGAGAAGACAGTTCATATGTGCTATGCAGGTTAACTGACAATGCCAAAAATGTTTTGTGAAAACTTGAACAGAGGGAAATGAACCAACATTACAGAGTCAGATAATTCTAATCGGTACACTATTTCTCTATTGAAAAAAACTACTTGTATTTTGATTCATTTGAGAGTCAATCATATTTCTTTTCTTATAATTAACAATAAAAGCTGGTGATCTGGCATAGTTGGTAAAGCATTTGCTAAGCAAACAGGAATATATGAGTTCTGTTTCTAAGGACCTACATAACAGAGCAGAAGTAGAGCTTTCCATCTTCACCCTGGGGCAGTGGAAATGCATGATGTCCGTGGCTATCTGAACAACCAATGAAACTTTCATGATGAGGTATAGTGCAGTGAGTGACCCTCTCTCAAAAATATAGAGTTATCAAGGAACACATCATTGTCAATAATTGCCCTCCACACCAATACTAGAGCAAGTCTGATCCAGAAGCAACTGGGCAAGTGAAGACAAAGACATAAAGAAGGACGTATTAGCTCTGTAACAGCATACAGGTGCCATGAGAAAGCAAAGCTCAACAACAAAGTTAATCTTTCATCAAAGGCTCATTCTTTCTATCATGTTTCCAGAAATCACTAGATGTTTCTGGAGGGAATAAAAAAAAAAGATATATGATTAATACTATGCTTTTGGTGATATTAATGTACAATAATCTTCAGGACAGATAAAATAAAGAAACGATTGGAAAGCCTAGGTAAAAAGTTGGTAAAATAATCCAGGATTAAGGGAATTTTGAAGTTTTATTATCCAGAGATTTCTTCTCTAAGAATTTCTCTGGAGACAGGCTCTTTCTCAAATCCATCTTATTCTACAAAACTCACAGAGCTAGTATGCTTTATCTCTTGTGGCCTTGCTCCACAGTAATATGTTGAAAATAGAGACCCATTTTTCTTCCTAGACAGGGCAGATAGTTATCCAGAGTGAAAAGTTTCATTTTCTAGCATTTTTCACAGAAACTATCAGCTGATAATTACATTGAATAGAAAGTAACCATTAATCAAATCTTTAATACATCAATTCATCACTGTCTACCTCCCATGAAGCAGAAGAATTAAAATCAATCTGTAAAATTGAACCCCATCACCACCAAAAGCCTGGGGAAGAGTGGGGACACAAGGGGGACCTTGCTGTATACAGAAAAGTCCTTTGCTTCTTCTTTCAAGGGGAGAGGAGTCCCCTGAGCTTAGCAGCAAGTAATGATAGCACTCATTTTGTCCTCATGGAAGGTGTTTGTAGCTCCATTCCTTGTTCACTTTCAGAACATACATTGAACAAGTTTTTCAATGTTATCTGGCCCATGCAGCAAAGGAAGAACTAAGCAAGTTTCACATTAGCCCTTCATTATCCAAATAAAGCTAAGAAAATGTCTTCAGAAAACGAATGCATGAGGCTCAAACCAGTGTAGTCCAATGGGCCAAGTGCTTGTTTCTCAATCATGAAGTGACAGAAAAATCCCCTGGGCTCACTGACCATGCAGGCCAAACAGCGAAGAGTGATAGACAAAATCATGGGATGCTGCCCTCTGGTCTTCACATGAGCAGGAACACACACATACACTATACACAGTCACACACAGAAAACAACAACCAAAATAAACATCACAGTGTGCCCCTCTCTCTTCTGCTTTGCTATTCGGTCTTCTTTGCCAGGTGGCCATGACAGTCTCTTCTTGAGGAAGATTCAAATCAAAGGTATTTTGATGGTAGTATTTAATGTAGTCTGGCTATAAGAACAACTAAATGAACAAAACACACAGGGAGAGAAGCACTGGTTCCTCCAAATGTTTGGCTTTCAAAAAGTAGGTTATAGCCAAGAAACCTGGCCCACCTTGTCAAGTAACTAGTACCTCCTGAAGAAAGCACCTACTTATTTTGTTAGGTCGTTCACAAACATTGCAACTACCGTGTAACTACTTGATAAAGAATTTGGAGTTTGGTTGGATAAAAAGTTTCAGAAAGTACTGGATCTGGCTGGGAATAAAACTCTCCAACCCCTCTTAAAGATGGAAAATATTGAGGTGCTTACTTCTATCTCCTTGTTGAACCTTTAATTTTGTTCTATGTTATTCAGGGAGAAGAGATGTGGAGATTTTGAGAGATGCTCTTGAGAATAAACAGTGAATTTCATTGTAGTCCATTATCCCCCTATAAATTCAGGAAATTAAGAAGTGATCAGAGTTGGGCTAGGGCAAACTGAGAGTGACTACAGCAGTATCAGTGCTGGGTGAAATGCTGTCACCTTCCAGGAAACGGCTCTTGCCCTCAACCTAGCTGTGCCTATGGCAAGTCACAGGCTCTTCAAAATCACCAAGCTTTTTATCTCAGACACCTGCGGGTTCAGTCATCAATCACACCAATGGTGTTGCAGACATCACATCCTAAAATTACCAAAGAGCCTCATTTTCTCTATAGCTCCTAATACTTTGAAAGATAAATGACAGGTCCTTAACACATTTTAGATAAATGAACTAACTTGTATATTACCTAAGTCTTCTGTGCAGAGTACCTGTGTAGGAAAGGAAATGGAGAGGGTAAGGTTAAGAATAGGAGGGACTATGATGGCTACTTGGCTTATTAATAAATTGCTGGAACTCAACCCCTTACATTAATTCTTTCTTGTTTGTTATTTTCTGCAAAAATAAAATAATAATTTATTAGCTGAAAGCTAGCAGTATGTGTCCATCTAGAAATACATTAGATTGACAAGGGAAACAGAAACCTAGGGCTGGAAGTAGCTTAGAAGTAAAAGGCTTGCCATGTATGTATGAGGGCCTAAATTCAGATATCCCAGCATCAGTGTAAAAAGTTAAGCATGGCCATGCACTTCTGCAGTGCCAGAAATGAGGTGGCAGAGGGACAGATCCAGGAAGCTCACTGGCCAGCCAGTCAAGCTGAACCATAAATTTCAGATTCAATGAAAGACCCCTATCTTAGGAAAAGTAAGTTGGAGAGTGGTGAAGGAAAATATTTAATATCAATCTCTGATGTCTACACACATATGCACTTACATCGTCATCCACATGTACATATATGCATATGCATATAACACACAGACACATGAACATAATAACAAACTCATACCGGTTGATAAAAGAAGGCTCCAAGGCCATCAGTAGTACAAGCTGAAACTGAACAAACATCCAAAACAGAGTCTCAACTTCTAACCAATCTGTTTTGAACTCCTTTGTGGTTAAGGCACCAACTATGACATTGATTCCATTTCTCTTTCTTGATTGAGATAACTACATGGAGTCACTATTTCAACAGCCCAGAACCAGCTCTTTGTTATACTACATGAGAGCTGGGAATGATAATCTGTAATGATTAAGAAGGAGAAAAAAAAAAGGTGAAGGGCATAGAAAAGCTCAGGCCCTTAGTAGGAAATGGAGATAGATGTTACTAAACTGGGGTATAGCTGAAGTAAAAAGAAACAGACCATGAAAGAATAAAAGGCTCAGTGTAAACTATAAAAAGAAGTCACCCATGTAAATAAAGACATAGCAACGAATAAAACTAATGCCTTCATTACAATATTGCAGTTTGTACCATGCTGTCACATATGGCAACTCACTTGATGCTAAAAGGTTATTGTAAAATGCATTTGCACATCACACACGTGATCTTTCATCACCATTGACAATACGATTTGTATAAAGTGCTGCTTAACATAGGTCTTACTCTCAGTATTTTAAATGTTGACAGGTCCCTTTAGTTTGGGCTTCCTATTATGGGCCTCTGTTTGCAGCCCCATAAACCGTTTTTACTTACAACCTTATGACAACTTCATAAGGTCTTATTGTGGAACAGATAGCATGCCTTCAAAACTCATATAAGGGTCAGTAAGATGGTTCACAGGTTAAATATACTGGCTGTACAAGCCCAATGACCTGAGTTCAATGCCTGAAACCCACACAAAGGTAGTAGGAGAGAAAATACTATATACAATGTTGTCTTCTAACATTTGCATATGTACTCTGGGATGCATGCTGGCAGGCATGTTATGTACATACATGAACACACACATACACACAGATGCATACAAATTATAATAATGGACAGATACAACATTCATATATGAAAATCCAACCCCCCAGGAGCTGAGATATAATGTTGTTTGGGATTTACTGATGTAATTGCATGAGATGACATCATAAATGTGCTTCAGAATAATCTGACAGGACTGTTTGTAGAAAGGTCAAGTTTGGGCAGAGAGGCACGCAAAAAGGAAAGGGGAAGCAGAGGTGGTAGCAACCTTCTGCTGTAGATGGCAAGCAAAGCACAGGCAGCAAAGGCAGGCAACTTCCTCCTTGCAACCCTAGGGGGGAAAAAGCAGCACTGCTGAGATCATGACCTTGAATTTCTCATCTCCAGAGATGTGAGAAAATAACTGTCTGGGATGGAAGCCACAGGGTTTATGTTGCTTGTTAAAGAAATTCAAGAAAATTAACCATTTTGCTAACATGTCTGTTATATGAACAAAAGATACCTTTAAAAAATGGTGAAAGGGGGAAACAAGTTTAGGGATGCAGTGCAACTCTACCTAGTCTGTCCTCTGCAACTTTACTTCTTTAAAAGAGTAGTCCTTTACCTTTAAGATCTGGGCATCCTGCCTCCACCATCATGACTACAACCCCTACAAGCCATCTTGTTCTCTCATAACTTCAAACTGGAGGTAATGAGTGTCTCCTTCATAGAATGTCTGTTATGATAGTTCTTCTATTTTCTAGATGGTTGTATTAATTATCGTGCTATCTGGACCTCCCACGACGTGATTTCCTACTATCACACATTCCTGGGGGTCCTAAGGCTTCTTTCCTCTTTTCCTTTCTTCCTCTTTTCATTTTTAGGTTGGTTATATAAGGGTCCCCGATCTCAGCAGAATACTAGAGGAAACTACTCACCAACAGATCAGGTTCAAATAATAAGTTCAGCTCCTATGGATGTGTACTGGATACAATGTCTCTCAGTGAAACAAATCTTTTACCATTCTATCAGATAAACCATAAAGATATGCAATTAAGAACAAACCAAACAGTGCAGGGAAATAGCACATAGTAGATTAGTTGTTGTTAGCTCCTTTAATCAATTTTAAGATGTGTTTTTCTCCTTCAAATCATGTATTAATTAAACTTTAAATTACAAATTACTCGTGGACTGGAAATGTAGCTCAGCTTGCACAGCTGTCAAAATCACCCAGGTTTGACCACCAGCACCTCATAAACAGAAAGGTGGGAGGGAGAAAGGAGATCAGAAGTTCAAGGTTGCCTTTGCTCTCTTTGTTTTTAATTATGTTGCTCAATTCTGTTTTTCTGTTTTTAATATTGTATCCATAATTCTTGCTGAGCATGATTTACTTTTTCTCATATCCCTTTAATTACTAAAATATGAATCTACTCTTTGAAATTTCTAGTTTACTGGTTTGAGTTTTCAACATGACTTTAAATTCTTCAGAATAGAAGGGTCCAAGGAATACAGTCCAAGGAATGTATCAGAATATATGTTAATCTCACTCAACAACAGTGGGACAGTGTCTTGTGGGACAGCTAATATCCTCCATGAATGCTTTCCAAGGCTAGCACATTTGTGTGTGTGTGTGTGTGTGTGTGTGTGTGTGTGTACATAGCACACATGAATGAAGGGGTCAGAAGACTACTTTCTGAGTCAGCCCTTTCCTTCCACCATGTGAGTTCAAGGTACTGAAGATAGGTGGTTAGGTTGGGTAATAATTACCTTTATCCAAAATGCCATCTTGTTTGCCTCCACCTTGTTTTCAGAGACAAAAACACAGGGTCTCTCACTGATTTGTACCTCACATAGTAGGTTAAGACTGGCTAGCAAGTCACCAAGAATTTGTTTGTATCTGCCTCCCCAGTTCTGCGTGTACAAGCACTAATCATCACCTTTCTTTTTAACATGAGTTCTGGGGATCAAATCTACATAACTTCAAAGTGCACACATCATTAATTGATCTCCCCAGCTCCAACTAGTGCATATTGAATGCTTATCATAATGTTGAGCTTGCTGTGGGCTCTCAGCAACTGTGAGTTTTCTTCTTCCCTTTTCACTGACCTCAGATATCTGGATACAATCATTATTTACTAAATTAATTTCTTTCAAAACCCTCTCATGCTGGCTGTCAGTTAGCACATGTCAGCAAAGCTGGACAGATGGAATGGGGCGTGGACATCTGCATCTTCTGGTCATTTTTCTTCTCTCTATACCTTTCAGATCTTAATGGGCATTTATTTATCTTACTCACGGCACTGCAAAGTCTTTAAGATTTTGAGGAATTAATTTGAGTTATTATATTATAGAATGATAAATATGATTTCTGTCTTTTTCACAATCAGTTTTCCTTCCTAGAAACAAATTGCCTCATTTGTGTTAGTTCTCTACAACAGGTGTTGAGTTTCTTACTGACTATTGCCACGTTTAGTGAAAATCTTTAAATACAATGTGGTTAGATTGATTCCAAATATTAAACTATGGATACAATCCTGATTTGATTTCTTCTAAATTTATTATGTTTCAAAGTGGGATTATTTATAAAATATCATGCTCCTCTTAAGGAGAAAATTCAGGAAGAGAGAGATTTGTAGAGTAACAGTCATTCATAAACAGAATATTTGCATATTGTTTATAACATATGCACTAAACTTCTATCAAACTTCTATTTGATCAGCCTGGGGGATAGAACCAGACTACTTATTGAAGTCATTCAACTCATTATGGAGGACTTTAATCAATAGAAAATCTACTGATGTATAATGATAGATAGAATCTTCTGGACTTAGGGTGGTTTGTCAACTCTATCTGTATCCTTTGCTCCATTAAAAGCATAATATGGGAGAAATGTGATAGAGTTATAGACAGAGCTGGAATTATTTGGATGCCAAGTCTTTCTAAACTAAGCAGTATTAGCTAGCTACATGTACATATGATATAACCGGTTGGTTGGTGCTACTGTCATTTCAAAAGAAATCTAGAATCACCTTGGAAATGAGTCTCTAGACAAGCCTATGGAAATAGTCTTAAAATAGTTAACTGATAATAGAAAGTCTGTCTTAATTATAGTTGAGACTATTCACTAGGCTGGGATCCTGGACTGCATAAAAGAAAGAAAGAGAATGGTGTACTTGCCCCAACTGAAGACTCTTATTATTTTCTGTTCTTCATTGCAGATGCCATGTAACTGACTACTTCAAGCTCTTACTGCTTTGACTTCCCTACCATGATGAACTGAACCCTTGAACTATGGGTACCGATAAAATCTTTATCTTTAAATTTCTTTGATTAAGCTGTTTTATCACAGGAATTGGTAAAGAAACTAAAGCACCAATATTGTTCAGTAGAGGTGTCCCTGAGATTATTGAACTAATAAACTTTCAGTAGAATTGGAGAAAGGGAATACTCCCCGTCAATGATAGATATTCATATAATTCATTCTTACCCATCCCGAGAGTCTTTGTATCCCACACATCTACGGCACATCCTAGTAATGGCATCATCCTTTCCTATTGCAACATAAAGTTTCCTCAACATTTTCTTCTCTTGAAAACATCTCACACTGGCTTCTTCTGCATTATGTTTGATCATGCATTTGATGGCACAAGTTATACCCTAGCGTCCCCATAGTGATGCTGAGGTTGAAGAACATTTATAATGGCTTGTTTGTGTATATTCTATTTACCTTTGAGTGAGGTGTTGTACCAATATTGCAGCCCAGATTTCCTGTCATTTGAGCTATACTTTTTTTGTATATCAGTGTACGATTTAAAAGATGTTTTGTTGGCCTCTGGGAAGATTTTGATGATAAGCTGAGGCTTTCACACATGTTTGGAATAGTTTTCACAGATATTTTCAAAACCTAGCAACTGGCCTTGACAAGACGGACATGAGAGATAAGGCTAGTGTGTAAACAAGAAACAGCCTTCATTATCAGACAGCTCTGGCACAGAAAAGGGAAGAGAGAAGGTGACCTGTCCTATTTTGATATGCTTTAGCTAAAAATTCAATTCTCTATCCTGCCTTCTGCATGATTAATTGATTGATAATTGAGTTATTAATAGGTGATAGCAAGGATTTATTTCCAGGAAGAGAAAGGAGGGGGGCATTGCACATGTATTAAAGACTCTATGAAGCCAAATAACTGAACTTGGTGGTTACGGAGAATTGGAATATTACAGACTTGAACCAAATTATCTCTGGCTATCTTTAGTCCCTTTGAAAGGCATCTACAACCAACTCCTGTGTCTGCTGTAGCATTATACTTTCAGATTCCTGTGACTATGAAAAGCTTCAAATGATACAGCAGACCATTAGATTTCTCAAATTCTGAAGCTAAGGATCTCATCAAACAACAACTGAAGCCTATAACAGAGTATACCCCACATTCCTGTAACACATTTATCTGTGGCCCCCATCACAGCATTTGGTAAATACACTGATTTATGCCTTTGTTTTGTAACTAATAAAATCTTTTTCAGCCAGAGGAGTATAAGTATCTAATGAAAATTAAATCTGTGTTCCCAGGTCATTAGTCACTCAGATTGGGCTCTAGAATAAACTGTCCCTTACTTCCCTTTCATGTGATAACTGTTTTCTCCATTAACAACAGATAGATTAGTGATACATAATGAATGAAAGGCAGACATACGGTGTGTTGTTAATGGCTGGTGGAAAGTTGGTAGATGATTGACAGATACAAGTGTCTAATGTGATATAGCATTATACTTTCAGATTCTCTTATTCTTTTCTTTTTGGTCTTTTCTCTAGTCTTTTCATGTCTGTTTGTTCGATAATTTTCACCCCTCTAAGGCTTTTTCTATTTTTCTCTTTCATCGTGTCCAGGCTTGCTCTCCCATCACACAGCTTTTAAATGGCTAGCATTTTTACACGAAGCTGAATTGCACACACTACAATGCAAAGTACATTTCCCAGGGGGGACAATAATAACTTGATGGGCCTCATTGTAAAGTGAGGTCAGACAAGATGCCAGGCAGTTTGGATTTCAGCAAATATTAGTCTGTCAGGTCCTAGCTGTTGTCTTAAATATAGTTTCCCCTTAAGAGGACATATTTTAGTGTTCAGTTAAAAGCAGATTTGCTTCTTCTGAGCATGTGTATGAGGCTGAAAGTGCTGAGGCTGTGGAAAGCAAAGTTGGGAGTGTTTATCTGGGTCTCTCACTTACTGCAAACTTCCCTCAGGGAATGACTTAGCAGCAATTTAAGCTCCAGTGTGGACCAAATAGAGAAATGGAAGCCTTTTCCCACTTTTGCAAGGTATGTCTTTTACATCTCCTTGTACAGATAACAAGTGAAAATGGATGTGAGGAGCCCAGAGCTGTTCTCGTCTTCAGTGGCTCTATGAGCATCTTTCTGTCTGTGTTCTTTCTTACTAGTTTATTTATTTACTATATATCAAGATCATAGCTTTCCTTCCCTCCTCTCTTCCCAGTCCATCCCCAAAACCATGCTTCCCCTTCATCTACTCCTCCTCCCTTTTGTCAGGCCATAAAGAAATGGTTTGGTCTTCCTGTATAGCACTGGGTTGGAGGTAGCTGGGGACCCAATAGGACATTGCCTGTCAGGGATGGCATATATCTCTCCATGCTCCCGGATTGCAGACTACTCCATGTGGTCCACATCTCATTAACACAGAGTTGCCCCTCCTTTATGAAAGAAAAGAGAGTGGGATGTTAGGCCATGGAAGGGTATCCTGGTTCTTGGGTTGTGGGTGTTTGGCCACGCCCCCAGAACTCAGGCTTCTACATGAGGAGGTCTAATCTCCATTCAACCTGCACCCTTCAGTCACATAGGGCACAGGTGGAGGGCATGATAACAGGCCTCAGGCCAGGCCTCAGGCCAGGCCTCAGGCCCTAGAGAGATTTTCATACTAATGAGGTACCTGAAGGCCAGAGGGTGGGGTCAATTAAGCATTCTTTCCCATCCCTTTCTCCCTCTCTCCCTGCTATTTAACTCAGGACTGCCCTGGGTTTTACTGGGGTGAGGGAGGGGGGACATCCAGACCCATCCACCATCTGCCATGATATTAAAGCCTGTAAAAACCCATGGACTTTCTCGAGAAGTTGGGAGCATGCCTGTGAGGAGCCGTGGAGAGGCCTTTAGTGAGCCACAGCAGCCGGGCCTAACTTCCAACCTGGAGGGACTCCCTGTGTTCTCCAGCCACATTTACCTATACCCTTTGTCTTCAGAAAAGTAGAAGCCTACCAATGGGTATAAACTGGCCTTGGCATATCAAGTAGCAGTAGGACTTGGAGCATCTTCTCACATTGAGCCTCACAAGGCTGTCCAGTTAGAGGAAAGGGGTCCATAGTCAGGTGACAGAGTCAGAGACAGATCCTGCTTTAGTTGTTAGGGGTCACAAATGAAGACCAAGCTACATATCTGTTACATATGTGTAGAGGACCTAATATTAGCACATCTAAAGGAGGTTTCTGACATGAAATGACTCTAAGTGACTCATTCTGAGAAACCAAGTGTTTTACATAGCCAGGGCTACTCAAAGATGCCTCACAGAAAAGCACTTAGAGTACATTTCCCCCAAAGCAACCTTTCTGAGCTGGTTTGGGGTTTGTATATTCTCTGACCTCCATGGAAAGACAAATTTTACCAGACTACTTCAAATGACAAGAAGCGTTACTGTGACAGCTCAGGGTCCTAACTCACTTGCTTTCTCTACTAATTAAAAAATTAAAAGGCAGGAAATAATTTTGCATGCAACAGATAGCAGCAGGGATTCTCTATTAGCAAACATGATTAGACAGAGTCAGTCAGGAAAGAAAGGCTTTTACTAGACGTGAGAAAATACACACACCAAGTACATAGAGAGAAGGAGCCTCTTCAAACCAGGTCATGGGACTCAAGAAACTGTAACTCAGCCTCTTCACTTGAAGGCTGTCGGTTTTTAGAGTCTTAGTGAGAGTCTTTCTTCCCCAATTTAGGATTGGGGAATTTGATTAATGACAAACAAGCTTACAGGTCCTGAAGTTTAGGGTAAATACATCCTGGTCTAACTTGAATTCATTAGACTGCTCCACAGGGAGGATGCCCCATGTATGGGAGAAAAACTCACCAACCTTTGTGTTAAGCTGCTAGGTTTTTGTGAAGAAGCCAGCCATTTTGGAAATTTGCCATCTTTATTATCTAGTCATGGCACCTCTCCCTATCTGTGTGCTCATCAAGGAAACTAACTCCTAGTCCCTCATTAAACTCTATTCAGTCCTGCTACAAAAACATGAATAGTCAGAGGTTGAGGAAGAGACATAAACACAAAAACAAGCACAGGTAGAGACTCAAAAACAAAGTATGCACAGAAACAAACAACAGGCAGAAGAAAACAGAAAAAGTCAACTAGAAAAACAAAGGACTCCCAGGAATAGCACCCATCCTGCCTTAATCTCTTGTCTAAGGATGATGCCTCAGAGATTAAAAAGCCTGGGCACCTCAAAGATTATAGTCCAATTCACAGCTCTACCATAACAGGAGGAAATTTCTGTCATTTTTACTCTATTTTTTCTAGCTTTTGGAGGCATGTATACTTGTGCCCTAACACGTGTGAAGGTCACAGTACAGTGTTCAAGAGTCAGTTCATTACTTCATTCCATAGATCCAGGGATAGAAGTCAGCCTAGAGCAGCAGCTTTTTACCAAATGACTTCTCTCAATGGACATATTCTAACACCAGTCTGCCTCTCTCTCTCTCTCTCTCTCTCTCTCTCTCTCTCTCTCTCTCTCTCTCTCTCTCTCTCTGTGTGTGTGTGTGTGTGTGTGTCTGTCTGTCTGTTTGTCACTGTCTCTGTCTCATTCTCTGTCTCTGTCTTGCTGTGTATCTCTGTGTCTCTGTTTCTGACTCTCTCTCTCTCTCTCTGTCTCTCTGTGTGTGCGTCCATATGCATGTGTATATGTGTGTGTTGGTGTGTAGGGGGGTGTTCACATAGTACATGGAGAGGTCAAAGGTAGACATGGGAAATCTTCCCCAATCACTCTCCACCTTATTATTCACAACTACACTAGCAGGCCAGAGAACTGCCTGGTGGGCCTCCCTAGTCTTATGTCACAAGGGCTAGAATAACAGCCTCGTAGCAGTTCTATTGTGGCTTTTATATTGTTCCTGAAAAACCAGACCTAGTTTCTCCTACTGTGGGATGTTACTTTGCCGACTGAACCATCTCCATGATCTTTTTTACAGTTACTTTCTAATATTTTATAATTAGCATATAAAGAACAGGTTTACTTATGTTGTTTTCATGATACTTAGTTTTTATTCATTTCTTCTTTCCTCTCCACTATTCTCTGCCACATTACTCCTTTTTGCCTCCTATTCCCAGAAGCTGCTTCCAATTCTTGTGTTCTCCTGTCCTCCCCCTGACTGCCTTACAGCCATGTTCTACCTACACATGGGTTCCTCTAGTTTCCTCTTTTTCACTTATGCATGCCCCCACATAAATAGAACTATGCATAACTAGAAGCTATGGTCTATGTATGGTAGAAGAAGTGGTACTTGGTGCTCTTGCCTTTCTGAGTCTGAGTGTTTTGGTTAATGTGTCAGTCAAATCATACTTGACCAAGTAGCAGACCTTGGGCTCCTGTGAGACAGTGAATGTTCCAGTTGGAGAAGTAGTAAGCAGATGGTAACCAGAGCTGTTGTGTCAGTTAGGACTGGACAATTCCAGCATGCTCTGACCATGAGCATTACCTTCTCTGCTCAGTTCATTCACAAAGCCTGTGTGAAGGGTCTTTTGTCACAATGAAAGGATCTAACCTCGTGGGTATAAGTGCTGGACAGTTGTAAAGTGATTCTTCCTAGAAGGTATGAACACTTGAAGTTCTTCATCACAGCGAAGTCTTGTCACCTACTGGGTATGAGTGCTAGAAAGTTCTTTGTCGCATGAACTAGGTATGAATACTAAAATGTTCCTTGTAGCATGAATCTGTGACCTGTGACCATGTAGACTTTCTAGACTGAAATATAGAATATAATATATACTAACTATGTGAGGGCAATGGTTGATCTTGATTGTCAACTTGATGGAACTAAGAACAACCATGGAAATTCATCTCTGAGTATGTCTATGCTAATGTTTCTAGAAGGTATATTTGAAGAAGAAATATCCACCTGAATGTGAATAGCACCACCTCATGGGCTAGGCTTCTGGACTGAATAGAAAGGAGACTGTGCGCTGAGCACCAGCATCCATCTCTCTGTTTCCTGACTGTGGATACAATGTGATGATCTGCCTCATGCTTCTGTCACAATGCCTTCCCCGACATACTCTCAGACCATGAGCCAAAATTTGTTTCTTTTTTTGGTGGGGGGGGGTGTGAGGGATCAAGGACTTTGTTTAAAGCAAACAAAACACTGATGTGCAATTTACAAACTCTTTTTCTTTTAAGAAATAACCATTTCTAATATGAATAATGAAGCAAATCAACTAAAATATAAGAAATTTTGATTGTAATAAAATCACCTAAATTTTCTACAAGTTTCCTTTATAGTTTATGGCTTTATATATAACTATTTATCTACCAGTCTATCAATTTTATTTGTTTGGTTGGTTGTTTTAAAGACAGGGTTTTTCTACATAGCTCTGACTCCTGGAGATAACTATGTAGACTAGGCTGGCCTCTAAAGAGATTGAGCTGCATCTCTTCTCAAGAGTTAGAAATAGAAGTGTGAACTGCCATCTCTGTCAAATACATATAGTGAACTTTTTTTGCAAATGTTCTGTGTTCTTTTGAAATAAAGGCTCATTTGGTTACTGTGGGTACACAGTGTTTATTATTTTGTATTTCTGAAGAGACTAAATATTTCCCCTACTTTGTCTAGCTTCCGTACATTCCAGAAAGTGTTTAGATCTTTCTAGAACTTTGTTCATTTTTATTATGTTCCCTCTTCCTAAATTTTAATTAAAATATAGTTTTATAACTTTTTCTCCTTTACTCCCTCCAATGTTTCTTCTTTCCAACCGCTCTCATGCCATCTTTAATACTCTCAAATTGATGACCTCTTTTCTATATTATTTTTATAGATGACATGTACACACACACACACAAACACACACACACACACACACACACACATACAAATCTTGGAATTTTACTATAAATACCAAAAGACTTGCAGACATGGAAGGATTTAAAAGATCCCACCCTAAAACAAATAACTACAGGCAACCAGGACTGTTAAGAAACAAAGAACTAATCTCTCCAAGAGATGTATCCCTTAATTGGCTACCCAGCTCAGGTCAACCCTGAAATCACACACTACACCAAGCATACTAAACAGGTCATATTTATATAACTACAGACTTTGTATGTGACCTACATGGATACATTAGTTTTGTTGCAAATACAACAAATTGTAATGAGCACAGTAAATTGAAAAAGTTTCTGTGTGGTATTTTATAATCTAGAATCTATAGAAAACAACTCTTCTCCCTACCCCTTCTCTAGCTTCCCAATGCCTTCTACATTCCTTGGCTTGAAGCCTCTTGTTCTGTCTGCAAAGTAGCATCATGTGTCTCTATTGACCTCTATCCTCCCCTTTAAAACTACTCTGTTAAAGTGTGCATGTTCATGAATCTTCTAATGTGTATACATACATACAACTGTAGAAGTCAGAGGTCAACTTTGGGTAACTTTTGTTAGGAGTAATTCACTTGGGTTTTTGTTGTGTTGTTTTTTTTTTCAGACATAGCCTCTGACTGTTAACACTAGCTTTCACTGAGTAACCTACACTAGCTGGGCAGCAAACTCCCAGGACAGGACTCCCCTATCTCCTACTTTCCCTCCCTGGAATTACAAGAGTGAGCAGAACCACAGACACTGGTCTTTCATGTAGGTCTTAGGGATCACACTCTAGTCTTTATGCTTGTACAGCCAGTACTCCGTGTATTGAGCCATCACCCAAGCCTTCTTAAAACTACTCTAAGGTTTACATAAATTCTGTTCCAGTAATACAAAATCAGCTCACCAGCATACAACCTCAACCTTATCCCTTTGTGGATATAAGATTCATAGAGACCATTCCTATAGTACGTTTTAGAATAAGGCCAAGGACACCTTTGGGGACTAATTATTCTACCTACTACAATGAATAAACCATAGGAGAAGATAAAACTAAGTTACAAGAGAATGTATTAGAAATACAAACAAAACTCAGTGGATAACATCTTTTCTCTGAATAGAGTCAGCCACAAGCAGTCACTGACTAAAGAAGAATGAGTGGAAGGAAAAATGTGAGCTAGGGGACAGATCTATGGTGGCATGAGCTGCAGGAGCCCTGAGGCCTCTACAATGCAGTTTGTGTTTTGGAAAAAAAATTTTATGTGGCATTAGGAAATCCATTATAGAATATTTGCTATTTAAAAGTTCAAAGGAACCTTAGAAATATCATCTAAATTTCTTGAGTTTCCACAGTATAGAAATGACAGATGAGGGCCAAGAGAGATGAGGGAGGAGAGATAAAGCAATAGAGGAGGAAGAAGGAAAAGGATGGGGAGGAGGAAAAAGGGAAGAGATGGGGAAGAGGAAGAAGGAAAGGATGAGAAGGAGGAAGAAGGAGATAGAGGTGGGAAGAAAGGGAAGGAGAGAGTAAGGAGGAATAGAAAGAAAGAAAAGAGGGAGAGAGAGAAATCTCAGAGCAAGAACACAGTTGGATACTGTCACAGTTTGAATATGCTTGGTCAAGGGAGCAGCACTATTTGTACATGTGGCCTTGTTGGAGTAGGAGTGGGTTTGGGCTTTAAGATCCTCATCCTAGCTGCCTAGAAGTCAGTCTTCCTCTACCAGCCTTCAGATGAAGACTAGAACACTCAGCTCTGCCTGTACCATATCTCCCTGGGTGTTGCCATGCTCTTGCCTTGATGATAATAGATTGATGCTCTGAACCTGTAAACCATCCCCAATTAAATGTTGTTGATACAAGAATTGTCTTGATCACAGTGTCTATTCATAGTGGTCAATTCCTAACTAAAAGAGTTACACATCTGAGAATGGGACCCAGGGTGTCAAAGCCCACTCTTACTCACGGTATTCTGTTACTCTATTTGACTCGCTTCTGGGGAAATTTAGTAGACCAAGGGTCTTCCAACTTAATTCCAAATTCTTCATGATCCAAGGAAATAGAACACAATATCAATCTTTATCATCCTTCCAAGATATATCATATTCTGGGCAGAAGTAGGGGCATTAGAAGATGCCAATATGAAAATAGAATCAGTTTATTTCTTAGTTTGACAAATTCCCAACAGTAAAATAACATTTAAAAGAGAAGGAAGGATCATACCCAGAAAGATGATAAATTGGTGATAAATGGATATAGAAAAGATTGATGGAAAATTGATAGGTGGTTGGCAGATATAAATGCCTGTGTGATTTGTCACTGTAGTTCCAGGTTCTGCTCTGTTGTTATTTCTTGCAGTAGTGCAATATTAACCATGAAGAAGCACAGACAGGAGCATGTGTGAGTCTCTCTGCAAGTTTCTTGAAAAATAATTTCTACAAAAATATATTTAAGAAATATAACCCTTTGTTTTTCATAATACTACAACATTTATAACAATGCTTTTTATTGTATACTTTTAAATACTAGCAAGGTCAACATTCCAGCTGAATACTTTCTCTCCCCTTCAGCTTGAATGCTCTTCCTGACAAAGACATGGCTTTCTACCAATTTTGCTCTCTTAAAAAAATAATAATAAAATAAAGTGCTTCTGAGAAGTGAACTTAAGTTCCTGAACTTTCTATTCCTATTTTCCTTAGCGTTAGTTACTATTAATCATGATGTCTGTTATCCTCATTTATCTCACTTATTGTTTGCTTCTACACCATCAGGGCCAGGATATCCACTTTTTTATCTCATTGCTTCACTCCCAGTAACCGGAATAATGCCTGTAGTCAGTAGAGTTCAGTAATTGTCCAATGAGAGAATGGATGGATAGATGAATGGATGAATGGATGGATGATTAATAGCTGGATGAATGCCTGGAGGTTGAATGGGTGGATGGATGGATAGATGAGTGAATAGTAGATGAATAGGTGAATTAATAGATATATAGATAGATGGACAGATGGATAGATATATAATATCTATATATAATATCTATATAATATATAATATTTATATAATATCTATCTATATATATCATATCTATATAATTATAGATAGATAATGAGCAGATGCATGGATAGATAATGGATGATAAAGACCTCTATACTTAACATTGTCTCTGATCCACAGTAAACATTTGTCAAGAATCCACTTTTAAAATAATAAATCTATGGCACCAAAAGATGATAGTAGAATCCTGAGAAGCCACACAATTTGCTAATAGACAGTATGAGGTAGCTGACCAGCTCTAGTGGGGGATTGTGCAGATGTCCACACAAGACAAGTATAAGATTCCCTCTTGGCCACCCTCTGAACTCTGTATCTGCTTTTCATCTCCTACAAGAAGCATGGGTGTTATCTTAAACCTTCTGATAACACAGAGAAGGAATGCAAGCTCTAGGAGGATTTCCTAGTGCTCATACCTGACAAAGGTCCATTTCAACAAGTCTCATCCAGAGGGTGTCTTGTCACAGTGACTCAGTAATCATGCTTTAGATAGCTACAAGCAGGCCATGTGCTAACACGGAGCTATTACCCCACTCTTCCCTGCTTATTCAATTATCTCCAATCCAATAAATATTTGCTGAGGAATTATTTCATGTCACACAAGTATTTGCTAAGGACTGAGGATTTATTTCATGTTCTATATCATTCTGGACATTCTAAAGCCCATAAGAGAATCTTATCTCTAGCACAAATGAAATCACAGAATATGAGCTAGGGAGATCGCTCTATGGAAAAAAGCTTTTACTGCAAGCACAAAGACTTGAATTTGATTCCCAGAACCCACTTTAAAAAGCCAGGTATAGTGGGGTGTGTTTCTAATTCCAGAGCTGAGGAGACACAGACCAATGGAAACCTGGGGCTCATTGGCAAGTAAGCCTAACCAATTGGTGAATGCCAGGACTGTGACAGACCTTGTGTTGAAAACTAGGATGAGAGCTACAGAGATACCTCAGTGCATGATATGGCTTGCTGCTCTTCCAGAAGTCCAAGTTTGGTTCCCAAAACTTGCACTGGGCAGCTTACAACTGCATATAACTCTAACTTCAGGAGTTCTGATGCTGTCTTCTCACTTCCAAGGGCACCTACATATATACAGCATATAATCACCCTCCAACACACACACACACACGCATACATACCCATGAACAAACATGCACGAATGCATGGATACCCATGAACACATATACACAATGTTGTTCATCAGTCAAGCCTGCTTAGGAAAATGGTGACAAAGTTTATGTCTTGAAAGTGAGGAAGTCAAAGAGGATTAGGAATCCTTGAGCCAGAGGTTCCTATGCAGTTTTGCAAAATCTACAGAATGGGGTCTTTCTGAGCTCAGACAAGCCTGTGCTTCAGTTAAATTTCAGCACCTAGTTTGTGGAATTCAGTGCAGATGTAGTCAATGTACTTAAATCAACATGGCCATCTTGCTCCACACTTTTCTATGAGATAAACTTTAAACTAAAATATTAATTGCCAAAAAAGGAGGAAAATTATTTGATGAGTGGAGGAAGACAAAAACCAAAACTGCTGCAGATAAAGAATTCAGTTCTTAAGAGTGCTTTCTGCTCTTCCAGTTAACATGACTTTGATTCCCAGCACTCAAGTTCGGCAGCTCACAACCATCTGTAACTTCAGTTTCAAGAGATCCAGTGCCCTCTTCTGGCCTCCATGGGTACCTGAAAACACACGCACACATGCACACGCACATGCACACAAATAGAACTGTAGAAAAAAATAATTGTAATGTAAACAGTCCTAAATGTTCACAGCATACGCCACTTATAGTTAATCCATGTTTTGAACTCTTCTCCTTCTCTCTGATTTCTCCTCTCACTCTCCTTACCCCATATCCTTTGTCCCCTATTTTTCCACTTAGCTTTTCTTTCTCCCCCAGTCTACTGTTCACTCAGAACACTGGGGTAAAAATCTATGTTGATTATTGATCCATCCATTTAAAACATTCATGAGAGACTTGGATGTAGCAAGTATTCTATGTCACATGAGATATAGTTTCAAAAATTCAGTTGTTGATGAAAATGGATTTCGTGTCAGAGAAAGAGCAGATGGTCTCTTCTCCGACCACCTGAGCCAGTCTCTTTCCTCTGCTCCTGTCATTGTGAGCTTGGAAGTTATTTTCTCTTATCACATATGTGAAAGAAATGAATTTAGGATTCTGGATGTGGAAGAATTATGTAAAGTAAATTATGTAAGTTGACCTAGCATAGACTAGAATAGAGACTAGTATATACTATAAAAATTACACTTTTAACTAAGGAGATTAGATATAAAATGCCAATACAGTGTCAACTCTAACATTTTACTTAAAACACTATGTAGTTAACATTGCATATATTATTTTATCTAATTTTGACAGAGACTTTAAATTTATGTATTTATAAAAGTTATAATGTGAGAATGTCAATGACTTGGACTCCTAGGCAGAGGTCATGACCAAATTCAATTCATCATAGTTGGGTCCCAATTGTCTACCATCTCTGTGCCAGCTAAGAGCTCTAGTTTATCAGTTAGCAGATGATAGAGCAGGACTTCCAAAATAAAGCATGTCTGAGGTTCGCAGGTAAGAGGTGGACGGGTACAGACACAGGCACTGAGACAAGCTTCACCCTATCCATCACTCTTCTCTGCTTATTTTCATGTCCACATGGTTGTATATATTTGCTTTCTGGAATGCTGTCCATGTAAAGCATATTACAGAGCTGGGGAGATTGCTCAGTGAGGAAAGTGCTTGCCATGCAAGCCAGTGGGCCTGAGTGCACATGAAGCTGAATACGCAGCAAATGTCTCCGATCCCAGTGCTCCCATAGGAAAATGGGAGACAGAGAGATAGAATCTCCAAAAGAGTGTATGCCAGCAAGCCTGACATACATGGCAGGCAACAAGAGACCCAAGGGTTTGCTCTGGCCCTCTGACCTCCATATACATGTTGTAGCAAAAGGATGCCCACAATCACATAAAAATCTACACACACACACACACACACACACACACACACACACACACACACATGCACACACACTATTCACACACACTATGTAGAAAAAGGCTAAATACTTAGATAATTAGTACTGGTAACCAATATTTAAAAAGGAAAATGAAGCCAGTACTCCCAAATTGAGAAAAAAATCAACAATCTACTTAAGAAGCAATGAAGCCCGACTTGATAGCACTTATCTGCTTAATCATTTTTGTAGTTCTATTGAAAAGCTGAGCCCTAAACAGCAGAGATCAATAGAATATGATTCATATTGATTAGTCCTCTATTATTTCCAAATGATAAATAAAGGATGGATTTTGTTAACTTGACTTCCAGGAACCAAGCCCAAGCATCTGCATTCTCTGGCCCTGCATTTTGGACACCTAAACCCACCTTTTAAAGTACAGACACACAATTAATTTATATTTAGTATTCCATTGAATGGCTTCTATTCTATGAGCATAAAATTTGAATAGAAAGAAGAAGTAATATTAAGTATGATTTAGCATTTATTTAACAATACCTAATGTTAGTGAAGCTGGAGAGAGATCTCAGTGGGTAATCATGTTTGCTATGGAAGCATGAGGACCTGAATTCAAATTTGAAGTACCTGTTTTTGTTATACCATTCCCTAGGAAGATGTAAATATCTACCCCACTGTCCTCGCTCCACCACCACTGACTCATAAGATCTCCAAGACAAAAGAAAGGACAATTCCACTATCCTGAGGGAAACCATGCTTTTATTGGGCTTCCTTACAGACCATGAACACCAAAGCAGCTATGTATGAATTATGGCTTCTCTGTAGCCACATAGATGGCGTCCCTCTTCAATTAACCATTCCAGCAGCAGCCTGTGCATTCTAACACCTTCCAAGAGCCAGAGACAGATTCCCAAAGCCACGTGCAATATGACCATGATTTTACAAGCAGAGCTGGGAAGAGTAACTGTAATGTCAAGTGAGATTCCAATGACTGGTCGCCACCCCTCCGTCAATAAAGCAATTTCAACAGGCAATAAGCCCCACCATGATGGACCTCAGCAAGCAAGCAGATCTTATACAATACAGATGGCAGCTGTGTTGACCACTGGGCTTCATTCTACAATAGCACCCATATAAAAAGCCAGACATGGCTTCACATGCAATGCAGTTGGAGACAGAGGATTCTAGGAGATTTTCAGCCTTCCAGCCTCAACAACATCAACAAGCTTATATTTCTTTCAGACACTCTGTCTTAAAGGAATGAATATGAAGCAGTGGATTGTGATATCTTTTTATTGTTTGTTTGTTTTTTTGAGACAGGGTTTCTCTGTGTAGCCCTGGCTGTCTTGGAACTCACTCTGTAGACCAGGCTGGCCTGGAACTCAGAAATCCACCTGCCTCTGCCTCCCAAGTGCTGGGATTAAAGGCGTGCACCAGGATGGTGATATCTTAAGCACAACTCTGACCTCCATACAGTATTTAGGGGTGTGTGTCTGCACACTCAATTGCGTGTATCCCCACACACGTACACCAAGACTAAAATGGAAAAATAAGCTAAAAAGAAAATGTCTTTTAAAGAAACAAATAATGCCAGTGTGTGTTACTGTACATTGCTGGGAATTCAACTGAAATTAAAAACTAATATGCTTAAGTACCTTGGAAGCACTTAAAAATCTTATAGAAATACATCTAGGAACTAAAGAATTTCATAGTATAAAATTTTCTTTTTTGACAATTTTTTTCTTATTAAGTCAACTTATTTTAGAAAGGTTACATAAGCTTAAGCACATGATGTCATATAATAAATCAAGATAAGTGGAAAATATACGATTCCTTTTTACAGAGTATGATTTCAATGCTTATTCCATCATTGCCACCGTAGGCAGAGTGCTTCAGTAGGAATCTGAGCCCCAATTCACAATGCACGAACAGAGGCTATTTATTACAATGTTGTGTCATTTGTCAGTTTTATGGAACTCGGTGTATTTTGCAGGCTGTAAAATGGGCGAGAGTGATTCAGAAATGATCTATGCCGTCATTATTCCTCATTCCTTCTGCTTGAATTGAACCTTCTCCCTCCAACAGGCTTGATTTATTAGCCGAATAAATAACAATCTGCTTCAATAATGTATATCTATCGAGACTTCATTAGCTGCCCAAGAGATGCAGTCCTGATTTTAAATAATTGAAACACACAAGTGATGGAGTCCAGTGGACGTGAGATGATTGGAATACAAATATTTACAGAAGCACAGTGGTGAAAGGAAAAATGCTTTCAGAGTTGACTGGAAACAGGGACACATTCAAATGACAGTAAATGTTCTTCGGGAGAGCATGGAGATTTAGGGGTTTCTCACTTAAGAGAAAGGTATCTCAGAATGGACTATAAGTCTATTCATATAAATTCTTTTGAATCCCCTCCCAAAAATATTCCCCAACTCTCTTCCAAATCATTCTATTATTTTAATTTAATTTGGGGGTTGTGTGTACGTGTGTGCATGTGTGTGTGCATGTGTGTGTGTTGCATGTATGGGTATGGCATATGCACATGTTTGTGTGTAGTTATGCATGCCTTTGTGTGCATGGAGACAGAAGAGGATGCCAGATATCTGCTCTACTACTGTCTGTCGTATTCTCTTAAATTGTGATGTTTCACTGAATGTAGAGTTGGGCTGAGAGGCAACATGTTACATCAATGCTCCCATTTCTATCAACAACATTGGGGTTACCAGAATGCATGATATACTCATATTTTATGTGAATGCTAGGGATTTGAATTCAGGTTCTCTTACTTGTGTAGCAAGCATTCTCAACTACTGAGCTATTTCCATGCTTCTACTCAGGCTCCACTCTCAAAACCACACCCTTCATGGCTGACTATCCACCCTATACATAATTAAGTTTCCAGTCCAACTTTTTGCTGACTCTCACAGGGCAATAAGGTGGGGACAAAGGAGTTTAGCTTAGTTCCAAGCTTCACCTTTATGCTCTGAAGCTGAGGTTACTTAGCTGCTAGGTTAGAGGAATGTTTTGCCCTTAATTCAGCAACTCATATGGCTTCGTCTATAGTGCATATGTGACGAAATAAATTTAAATCCATTCTCAAAAAGTCACAGCTCAATGCTGCTCCTAAAGTTTCCAGAATTGCTAAAAGACTGAGGCTATTTCTAACAGGTGCACTTCAGGTAGTTTATAAACACAGGCACAGTTCCAGTATCCCCCCAGCTGGTGGATTTTCACTGAAAATGCATTTGGGAAAGAAGAATATTCATGTGTTTTCTAAAATAGACTTGGGACTTCTTTCCTTCTATTTTGGACAGAAGTCTCATAAGTGATGCAGAGATGCTAACAGAAAGCATGACTGTTTTCTCTAAAGGCCAAGGGAATCACGCTCAACATTCTGGTAAAGATCAAATAGAAAGGCTAACACAAAACCTCCAGTGCTCTCGTTAGAAAGAGAGAGGTGCAGAAAGTCATGGTGGAAAGCCAAAACACACACTCTCTGTCTGTCTGTCTGTCTGTCTGACTGACTGACTGTCTTACTCTCTCTCTTCCTCTATTTTCTCCCTCTCTCCCTCCTTCTTTCTTCCTCTCTCCCTCTCCCCTCCCCATGTCTCTGTGTCTCCTATATATTCATGTGATCTGTGCTTTGCTTAGGATAAATGAACTTCCATAAACTCTGTTGTCATGGATGGAGAGGATTCATGTCTCTTATCTTGAAAAGCAATCAAACCCCCTGCTCCTCTTTGGTCTAATGCCATGTAAATGGAGAGAGGGCCCATGATATCTGGCAGCTGCCTTCTAGAGCTCAGAAATATGACTGGGATAGGATTTGAGTTGATAGAAGGAGACAGCCCTTACAGGTCAATTGAGGAAATCGAAGCAGAATGAGTTAGGTAGAAGGAGGTGCTCAAGAGTTCCCAGGGGATTTTCTAGTGTGCCCTGTGGTATGGCACTAGGTGACCATGCATGTTTCAAACCAAAATCCAAAAATCTAAGATGAGATTCCTGGAGCATCATGTCAATACTTGAAGCTTAAGGCTCTCACAAAAGGTCAAAGCAAGGTGAGTCAGCCAGTGTTCCTACTCTATGCCCAGTGATTTTTTTTTCTGGGGGTGGGGGAAGGGTGGTCCATAGAAGAGGCAGCATTAACACACAATCACACACTCTATTTTTCTTCATTGAACCTTAGAAGATTTTATTCACCCTAAAATTACCTTGGCTTTGTAACATAAGGTAAATAGTATTCTAGATAGTGCTTATTCATCTGAGTGCTGAGTTTCACATGAAAACCTGACACAGCATAGGAGACTGAGAAGAAGATTTGCATACCATCATGTCGGGGAGTCTTTCCACCTATCAAGTTCCACTCCAGTTCCACACTGGACCACAACTGAAAACCTGTGTTTATGCATTGTGCATATCTAGTATTTCTGCCTGCCAAGGCTTGACACCAGTCCCTGACATCTCTCTATATATACCTTTATCTTTATTGTTTTTATTGTTGGTGTAATTTGTTGTTGTATACATGCACACATGTGTACACACTTGTGGAGGCCAGATATTGACTCCTGGTGTTTGGTCTAATAGCTCTCCATTTTGTTTCTTTGAGACAGGATCTTGCACAGAATCTGGGATTCAGCTGTGCTAGGAAGCCAGCAGGTCCCAATCATACTTTTGTCTTTCTTACCTGAGCTCTGTGCTTACAGGCTGAGCTACCATGCTTGTTGTTGTTGCTCTTGTTGTGGTGGTGATAGTGTTTGTGATGATGGTGGTTTGGTTTGATATTTCTTCATAAGGGCACTGGGGATCAAACTTGGGACCTCAGCTACCATCTCTCCACTCTCTTACATCTCGATTTTCTGTTGACCTCTTACCCTCAGTCTTGCTAAGGGGAGCAATATTGAGTATAATGTAACCTGTACTCATTATTCTTAGATGAATCAGGTAGCCTCAGGAGCCGTCTTGTGTGTTGAGTTATTCAGCTAGCTATTTATATTCCATAATGGTAAGAACACTTACATTCATGTGAAGAATTCTATTTCAAATATCTCTTGCTTTCTAATCACCCACTAGACACCTCCTCCCAGATCCACAATATGGACCCAGGGTAGCCAGTGAATCACCAATAAGAGTTTTACATAATGCCATCCACATTATGGACCAGAAAACAATGTAGGTCAATTCCACAGGATTTTAAATTTATCAGAATGCAAACGTATTGTAAAATGAAAACCTTGATTACAGACTCAATTAAAATTGTTGTTACAGAGGACCATGGAGAAAACAATTCTGCAGTGTTCCCAGGATGGAACAGAAAGGCTAGAAGAGGCTGAAAGGGCACAAATGAAACAGATATAGTAATAAACTTCTCCAATTTTCTTTCTTCCTTTCTTCTTTTCTTTTTTATCTTTCTTTTTTCTTTCTTTCTTTCTTTCTTTCTCTCTCTCTTTTCAATGATCATCTCTGATAGTATCTCATGATATTCTTCACCAAATTGATAGAACATCTCTCTCTCTCTCTCTCTCTCTCTCTCTCTCTCTCTCTCTCTCTCTCATTATGGCTCTATCTGTCTCTGCAAAGACCAGGTTTCTCAAAGGTTATTCTCAGCCCCTGTGGACGTCCTCACAACCCCAACAGGTTGATGGAATCATCACACACTCAAAAGTTCCTTTCTGAAGAATCTGTCTGCGTCAGTTCAGAACTTGCTTGAATGAAGCAAAGACAAGGCTCGGTTAAAGCAGATGAAATTTAATTACTAAGCAATATGTCCCCATTTTCCAATGCTATTGTGACCAATTTCCAGAAGCCTACTACCTTTCAGTTCTGAAGATTGAAAGTTCAAAATAGGCCAGTTTTCAGTCTTGAAAGTAGAGCATTCATCTTAAAACACACAGAGGGCAATCTATTTACTATTCTTTTTTATTTTTCAGTTTCTGGGGCCTGATCATATACTTGTTGCCTTCACTGGAATTCATACTATTTCTGATCTCTTCTACCCTTCTCCTTCTCTTCTTCTTATTCTATTTCTTCCTCTGAAACACAGTCTCATGTACTCCAGGATAGCTTCAAACTTTCTATATACCCAAATATGACTTAAATTTGGATTGTTCTGACTTCATCTTCTGAGTGCAAAAGCTATGGACATAAGCCATCATGTTCAGTAGTGAGACGCTGTGGATCAAGCCCATGGACTTGAGCATACTAGGCAAATACTCTATGAACTCTTCCTCATATCCTGGACCTGATCTCTTCTGTCACTGTATGACCTGCGTGGTCCATAGTGTTTATATATAAAATCTCTTCAATTGCCCTAGACCTAGATGCCTTATCTGGGATCATCTGCTCATCTCATGACTATTGATTTACCCACATTGTCAAACTCCCTTTAGCTTGGCAAAGTAACACACTACTAAGTGCTACCGTTCTACAGGAGATACAAATAGATGTTTACTCAGTCCAGTTAGGAAACTGACCACGGACCACAGTAAATATGCCACTGAAGTCCAAAGTAGGGAACCAATGGATTTAATTGAGGCTGTTTACAGTAATAACTATTGAGGGAGTTCTTAAAAAAAAGAACCACCTTAATTATATAAAGATGACTGCATCACTAAAGCTCACCCCACATGGGTAACAGGTCAGAAAGCCAGGAACCCAGACCACACATAACAGGATGTTCAACAGGGTAGAGATTGTCCTTTCTACATGACTCAGTTGGCCTGAGCCTCTTTCAGGTATATCAGCTGGTCTGAGAGTATGGGTACCCTGTCAATCAGTCCTTCTGCTTGTAGATGTTTAAGGGGTAAGAAACTTAGTTAATATGGTCATTTAAAATAACATCCTGAAGCCTTTGAGATGTTTACTTCTTAAATAACATACACACACACACACACACACACA
>JADRCG010010394.1:677639-689437 GCA_019844195.1 Rhabdomys dilectus
AGAGAGAGAGAGAGAGAGAGAGAGAGAGAGAGAGAGAGAGAGAGAGAAAGGTATTGATCCATGTGTGCAAATAGGACATCTAGAGCTCAACACTGGGTATCTTCCTCTATGACTCACCACATCATATTTTGTAAGATTTCTCTTATTTTTATCATGCACCTATGTGTCTCTGTGAAGGTATGTAAGTATAGGCAACCTTGGAAGCCAGAAAAAGTGTTGTTGAATCCTCCAGGGCAGAAATTCTAGTTGGTTGTTATCTACCCAAAATATGTGCTTGTTACCAAACTTGAGTCCATTACAAAATCAGTATAAGCTCTTAAACATTGAGTCACTTCTCTTAATCTCTGGCCATATTCTGTTTTTAGACAGTTGCCAACTGAATCTGGAGCTCCCTGATTAAGCTGAACTGGCTGGCCAGTAAGCTCCAGTGATCAACTTGTCTCTACCTCTGAAGGACTGGCTCTACAGATGCAGTGATCATGCCTTGCCTTTTAATGGGTATGGGGATCTGAACTCAGGTAATCATGCTTGCATGGCAAGCACATTACTCCCTGAGCCACATCCTCAGGCCAAGGATAAGATCATGTGTGTCCTACTGAACTGATAACCCCAGCCCTTGAAAATGGTAGCTACCTCAAAGTATCAGCTGCAGTAATAAATAAATATAAATAAATAAATCAGAGGTGTTCCATTTGGAACCATGGAATTGCAAAATATTTCTTCAAAGGACAAAATTTACTATCTGAAATATTTTAAGTTCTACTGTTTAAATCTAAGAAATGAAATGGTTCTATTCTAGAAAGAAAAAAGATTTCCTGTATTTTAGATTCCTGAACACCCAGAAGGCAGGCCATTTATTTATAAATCACTTGCTGCCTAGCCCTTTTTATCACCTTATCAACTTATTTCTCATAAATGACAGAAAACTACTAAAAAGCCCACTTACCTGGCTCACATCTCCCTCACACAGGCCATAAGTAAAAGGGTGCAAATATTGTTCTCCCTAGGAGCACATAATCTCCACCCTAGGTGCCCTTAGATGGACAGCGTGGTGATTCCGAAGCACTGGAATCTGTCATCTTCAACTGCTATACCCACCGAGCAGCAGACTGCAGTTATGACTTCTCTGAGGGGCTGTCTTTCATCTCCAGCTGGGGATCCAATTTCCACTTATAAGATTTAACCTGGAAATTATCAGTGACAACAGCAGGGGGAAAATGAACAGCAGATCTGGGAGGAATGGTGGGAGAAGCTTCCTAAGCCTGGTGAGAGGCAAAAAGGAAGAATACTTTGAGACAGACATCTATGGAGGGTGTCTTTGCAGAAATGAGCTATGATGTTCGGAAGTGCCAACTGTGAAGCACCCAGCAGCCTAGTAACAAATAAGTGTCTTGACATGGCTATAGATAAGACAAGTGGAATTAAAGAATGTTGTGTGTCATGAGAGTAGCAGCTGGGAGCTTTGATTAGGAACTGTGGAGCAGTCTGAGAGAAGAAAACTATTGAAGAAAAAAATCAAAGGAAGGGTGATAAACAGCAAAGAGTTCGTGTGTTTTATGGGAGTGCTGATATAGGTCATTAGTCTCCAGATCTGAAATATTAACAACACAGGCTGGGAATTGAAAGGATGCATAATGAATGAAAAGTCAAAACTTCTCAGCATCTCAGGCTGTAGGCCTTTTATTCATTCAATGAACATTTTTAAACACCCAAGTCCCAGGCACTGGGCTAATTTGTGGAAGAATATTAAAGATCATCTGTTCCCTCTAAGAGATGAAATTCTTTGAACAGAAAATGTACCTGAAGAACAAAAAAGTAAATTCTTGATAGGAGCTGGGAGGCGAGGGGATGCTGTCAGGGAAGTGTTAGCCTTACACAAGTGAGGACCCGAGTTCCATCTGCAGAGCCCATTGAAAATTAATCAGGTGTGGTATTTACATGTAATTCCAGCATCAGGGAAAAAGATGGCAGGACCTCTCGGATCCAGTGGCCAGCCAGTCTACTTTATGTGATCAGTCCCAGGCCAATAAGAAACCCTGTTTCAAAAGCAAGTTGGGGGACTTGCTGGAGAGGTGGCTTGGTGATTGAGAGAACTTGATTTTCCTTCAGAAGATGAGTAGGGTTTCTAGGACCCATGTTAAACATCTCAGCTCCAGCTACAGAGGATCCAGTGCATGCTCTGACCTCCAAGGGCACCTGTATTCATGAGCACGTGCGTATGGGCACACACACGCACGCTCACACACACACACATACACACACACACACACAGACACACACACACAATATCAATCACACACAACCACACAAACATACACACAAAAGTGTACACACAGAAGAAAGAGAAAGAATTTGTGATGGAAATTTGTATCCTAGTCTATTTTTATAAAAATCTATGCCTTTTGCATTCCAGAGAAATGGATCCTAACCTGTTGGTAATTGCTCTTGCATATTTATCTTGTCAGATTTTCATAGCATCCTGTGAGTAGTATGTTGCTCCGTTAGCGTGCCACACACTTAGGAAGTGCTCTGAGAAAAGCAGAAGTACCACTGAGTAAAGGCTGCAGACCCTGGGCTTTAAATGCTGTGGTGGTTACTCAGAGTTCTTTTCTTTCTTCAAAACTTTGTATCTCTGCACACACTCAGTCAAAACAACACCTGATAATTTCATGGTGAACTTGTGGTCCCAGTTTTCCTTTTCCGTGTTTTACATCTCACTGAAGTGACCTCATCACAGGTCCTTTTAAGAACTCTTTGAGGAAGGGCAAATTCAGATATCCATTGATGATCTAGATAATTTGTTCCTTTTTCCATTTCCCATGTGCATGTGTGCACATATTTGAGTGTACATGAGGAGGCTTAAGTTGATGTCAGGAATCATCCTCTTCCTCTTTTTCACCTTATTCATTGAGACAGGGTCTGTTAGTCAAAGCCAGAGCTTGCCTGTATAGCTACTCTCTTTAGCCACCTTGCTCTGAGCAACTCCTGTCTCACCTTTGGAGGCTGGAATTTCATGAGGACCATCATGGCCACTGGCAATTACGTGGGTACTGAAGAGCCCAACTGTGATGTCCACACTTGTGCAGCAAATGTTCTAACCACTGAGCCATCTCTCCAGTCCCCAATTTGGAAAAACTTGAAAAGCCTTCTCCAGACTCATTAAATGTGAGTATGTGCTACACTGTAGCCTTAAGAGCTAAGAGTAAATTTGCAAAAACAAGGCCGCATAAAAGACTTCAACAAACCAACAGGGCTGTAACTAGGAAGAAGAAAGGTCAAATTGAGATAGGGGAAATAATCACACCATTCTCCAGGAAAGTCCCACAGGGATTTGCAGGGAATAAAGCAGAATTGCCCATTAGGGGGACCCAGGCTAGGACAGCTGAAGACTTCCTTATTGGCTGCAGCGGGACTTCTAAAACTATCAGGGGCAGCCCTGGGTTTTAAGCCCACTGTCTGTGACAGAGTTCAACAATTTTAAGGGCACTGGCCATGGATGGCTGGAACTCAAAGAGACCATCTCCCAGTTGGAAGCCATGCCACTAGGAGGCAGCAGAGTACCTGGGAAAGAAATGCATCAGTTAACATCGGCATGGTGGGTCTTTATGATCTGCTGAGATGAGTCTGTCAGTCTGCTAGAGTTGCAAATGCAGCGTAGAACTAAAAATCGCAAACATCATCATTAAAACTATGTAAGTTCACTAAAGATAAAAGATTTAAAAAATCTAAAGTCAGAGTTTTCAACGGGAGGATGGGATGGAGGCGTATTCAGAGGCAGTGGCCCTAAGATGTGTTTTAGTAACAGATAAACAGGGACCTAAGCAAGCATCCTGGACCATATAGGTTTTGAGATAGTCTTTGTAAATGTCATGAGACAAAGGAGAAGGTTGCTGGAGGGGAGCAAAAGCCCAGATTAAAAAAAATAAGTCCAGGAAATATAGGCTAGGGGAAGCTAAACTGTGGGGATACCAGCTGGACTTCATAAAAGACATGGTGTCATCATCTGTTACATTATACCATAGAGATCTGGGGTGACAGTCAGCACTAACCTGTCCTTCATAATAACTGCATCTAAGGAAGAATTGTTTACCATTGCTACATCAGGGATCTCAGAGGTGAGAATGACAGAGGTAAGGAATTAATTTATTCAGGAAGAATAGGCCCAAATTGAGAGATCATTTGCAATGCTCCTCACTTGGTGTCTACATGATCAGACACAGGTGACACAAAGGGAGAGATTGTCCCTGAACTTGAGAATATCATAGAGTCTAAGTCTGTCAGAAATTTCAATATGGGGAAATGTGTCCATCAGCGCTCAACAGAAAAGGTCACGGCTTGCAAGAAGACTATAAATAGTATTGAGATACCAGAAAAACAGACAGATGTTCAGGTAAGGAAAGGCACAACGAATGCCTGAAGGTAAAGGACAGCCTTATGCACACACTGTGAATAATGTCCTAAGAACTAAACACACAGAAGGGATTGTAGCATAGCTCGGCTGGCAAAGGCACTTCCCACTGAGTTAGAAGATCTGCATCCAGTCCCTGGGATCCACATAGGTGGAAAGAAAGAACGAAGTCCTACAAGTTTTCCTCTCACCTACATAAATGTTCAAGACATATGCACACCGGCACAATTGTGTGTGTGTGTGTGTGTGTGTGTGTGTGCATGTACACATGTGCACACACAATAAATACATATACATATAAAGACATAAATACATAAACAAGTGTAATAAATGTCTAAAAGCATATACACATTACATGCACTAATTCTAATGTAATCTCTGTCCCTATTTCCTGTTTGTTGTGTTAACTTAAACATTCACTTGTCCTCTATGGACTTCAGTTTTCCCATCTGTAAGTCAGAGTGAGTAATGACATAGATTTCTAAAGTAATTTCAAGAGTAAATGAGCCAACATGCATGTAATATATATATATATATATATATATATATATATATAATGATATATACATATATAATCCTGAAATCATTGCTTAGCAAATTATAAACATAGTATAACTGAAGTCTTTAAAGCAAGTCAAGGCATCTGGTATGATAGATCCAAGAACTCAGCATCCAATTTTCCTTACTCTACCAGCCCACTGTCTTAAAACACTCACTCCAACTTCTCTGCATATGTCAATCACATGCAATCCAATACATTTCTACTTCTGTTCCATGGCATGTTGTTGTGATGCCACGATTCTTATAGAATCCACACAGTAACCCTGAAAGGTTTACCTTGAGCTTGCTATTCTCTTTCTTGTGGCTCCATTCAACATCCTGTCATACACACCTAGCTAGTCTTAGACCTCATATCAGCTGTAGTCACTAGGATGTGGTTTCCAAACTCTTTGTGCCAGATAAAGATACATACAGGAGGTGGATTGTGAGGAAGAAATCCACAGTCAATGAATGTTATCCATCACCAGTGCCCCCTGATGGTTCATAGCAAAACTATACCTTTGTTTCTCCAGTAGAGCATCTCTTAATGTCTTCTATGTGTATGGGGGAAGCAGCCTTAGAGTCCGGCCATTCACTGCTTCATTGCTAATGAAGTCAGAATATAATTTCATAAAGCTGTTCAGCATCTCTAAAGCTGGATACCTTTGTTATCCATGCAATAAATACCACCAATATGAATTGAAAACCTCCATCTGTCTCAGAGTTTCAGACATAATACACAAGTACCCCAGGTAGTGAAGTGGCACCAGCTGAAACAAAAGATACTCTAAGTTTTGAGTGGAAAAAGCTGTCCCCTGGATTGGAATACAATGAATTCAAGATGGGCTGAGCTTTCTTGTAGGTGAAGCCAGAATTGATGCATAAATGATAAACAACATCTGTGCTTAGCCTGTGTGGAATGTCAAATGAGCATAGCAAGGGGAACGAGGGGAAGAATGACAGGCTTTATGAAGTGAACAAAATCAGAGCTAGGATTTTAAAGAAGAGTGAGAAGATGCAAGAATCCACACGCTTGCTAAGATAGTACACAGAAAATGAAACATCCACAAATGGTTCTCTAAATCCCCTGTGAGAGATTACCTCAATTGTTCTTGAGAAGATCACTAGGGAACTGACTAGGGAGCTTAGCAGATAAAGGCTGTACGTGATAGGCTGAGGACCTGTGGTGGTTTGAATAGGAATGTCTCCCTAGGCTCATATATTTGAATGCTTGGTCATTAGAGAGTGGTATGATCTGGGAGAGAATAGGAGGTGTAACCTTATTGGATGAAGTGTGTCACTGAGAATCTTGGTGTACCTTCACAGCAACAGAGCACTGATTACAACAGGATCTTTCCTTCTTTGGTCATTTTTACCAGACATTTTGCCATAGCAATGAGACAGTTTCATTAGCAATTGGACACTGTTAATTTCAACAAATTCAATTATATTTCCCTTCAATTATCTACCATGAGAAATGAGAGAAACTGGAGCAGGTGGATCATTAAGCTCGCTGCTTGAGTGACTGAGTCTTGAGGCTAAAGATTCTTTTTGAACCTAGAATGGCTTTCTGTTTCAGACACATTTGTCCTAAGAGACTGCTTACCTGCCTTTTGTAGCTAGACCCATGATGCCCAGAGAAGCACAGTGAAAAAAAATATATATATACATATATATATATATATATATATATATATATATCAAAAATTAAAAGCAAAATTAAAAAAATTAATTTTAAGATATTAATGTTTAGTACATCACCAATATTAGTCAATTATCATTAAATATATTATTTAATGTACTGATACAAATACAGCTCATTAAACTTGTATGTTTACTATGTTAGCTTACTATATCAATGAATATATTAATATACTATGATATATATTTATATTACAAAGTAACAAATGTTAAGTTGGTTATATAATATATTAATTTTCTCAAATGCTAAAATAAATTTTAATATGTAGAGCTTAATATATGAATAGTATATTTAACTTAATACACTTAACATATCATTTTCACACATAAAAATTTTAAGGTATTGGTGAAATAGTGTTACATTAAGCTTTTACACCGCCTTTAAAATCCAGTTTATAATTTTATAGCTAAATGTATATATCTGCTCATAATAGCTGCATTTAAAGGACTCAGCAGCTCCAAGGTATAATGTGATTTCTAGCAATGACGTTCTCAACTTTTCTTATATGTCAAAATCTCAATAATGAGTGGGCCAGATGTCCCTGTCCTTTTTGGTGCACATATAAGCATGTTTAATGTCAACTATTGCTCTTTGAATCTCTCTCTCTCTCTCTCTCTCTCTCTCTCTCTGTCTGTCTGTCTATCTCTCTGTCTCTCTGTCTCTCTGTCTCTCTCTCTCTCTGTATGTGTGTGTGTGTGTGTGTGTGTGTCTGTGTGTGTGTCACATGACCAGAAGTCTGGCCAGAACTGTCTATATGCCTCATGATTTAATTGATTAGAAAATGAATAAACAGACAAAGAATGTCTAAGCATCACTGTGGGAGTTTGCTCAGAGGCATTAGGAAGCTACCTCCTCTAAACAGCAACATTAGCTCCTGAAGGGAGGAGGGAAGCTCACAAGGCATTCCTAGGATTTAGAAGGCTTAGGAAGCCTCCCAGAGGCCCTCCCTAAGTTTGAGTATGGGACATTCTGCAGCAGAGTTGCCTGTCAGTCAGACCTACCCCCGGGGGTGTGGCTTTTAGAAGTTATCTGGGTAGGAAGGTACTTTTTAGTGGTGCAACTGCTTATGTCATTGTGTTCTTCCTATGAGAAGTCCTGGTCCACTCATGCTAGATTCAAGTGGAGTCACTTCTTTGTTCTGTTGTCAATACTCTTTCCAGGCTGATAAGATGCATCTCATTGTCTCCCCAGGAAATGTCTGATGAGAAGAGGGAGTAAGGCAGACAGACTCTTCTTAGAGAGGACAAGCAGTCCTGGAAGTAAGAGGAAAAAAATAAAGACTTGCTGGGCTTGGCCACAAAGACTGAAGCCTAGAGACCATAAGGAGGATATGCTCAAACCCTGGGCAAACAAACCCATTGTAAGTGGACAGTTCTGGAGCCTGAATGGCTTTTTCTCTTCCCTCCTCTTCATTTTTGTCACCTTGGCTTCTTCCACTGGAAACCAAGATTCATTTTGTATAAAGTGAAAAACAGAGATGCATAGCTATTTTTGAATGTGGAGATGATTCATGATTTTCTAACTCAAGAGATATTACAATAAACTTGATAATAGTCTTTTATTTAGGTGTCAGGACTATACTCAACAACAGCTTAATGGCTTTAACCTAGATGCTTAGTCTTCGCCATCTATATTAACCTTAAAAAGAGGTTAGAATAATATTAACTTTTTTTTTCTCTTCTGCTTTTAGTAAACCCAAGTGTCACTCCTCCATCTGACTTCTTTCTGCATTTGCTACCATTGTTTTGGTCTCTTTCTACGGTGGTCCTGTTATTCCAGTTCTCTTTTGCTTTGTCATTCCCTGTTCACAGAGATCTCCTTACACTAGCCATGCTTAAGTTTATCTTTGCCTACAGAAATCTCTTGCCCACTTTCCTTTATGTGATACCTCCCTGAAGGACCACTTTCCTTTAAATTCCCTCCCCTTTACCTGTTACCTGGCTCTCCTCACTACTGTACCTCAACAATCTTTTAAAATGTGCTTAGCAGGTAAGAACTTTGTCTTTTCTGCTCTTCTATTTAACTGTCTGGTAATGAATAATAATGACAGTCACTACAGTGTCAAGGTAGAGTTTAGGTTCCTGATACTGTGTCAGATGTCTTATAAAAAGGAGACCTTATTGTTTTAAGGTTCTCTAGTAAAATTAAACTGGCAGGTAGGCAGATACCATTACCATCTCCTGATGCTCAGTTTCTGGAAGTCACTGGTGAGATCTCTCCACAGAAACTTTGACACACCCAGACCCCTGCATGTCTGACTTTTGATCACTAAACAAGAGAATAAAAATTATTTTGCATATGCTTGACCTCTACTTATAGACGATACTAAGATGTTACTATGTGTTTTAGCATACATGGTATGGCTGCAAATACCTTCCTGTGATAGTCAATGGTTTTAGATATATAATAATGTCATTAATTCTTTGAGGATTTCCTTCATACATATATAATACATTTTGATCATCTTCAGTCCTACCCCACTCATGTCTCAGATCAACTTTCTTCTGGGATGACAATTCTTTGCTGTCAACATGGTTACATCTGGAGATACCATTGCTGTCAACATGGTTACATCTGGAGATACCTAAAACAATGGTGGCTGGATACACTTGTGAAGGATTTTTCTGATTCAGTCACTTGAAGTGGAGAGACCCACTTTTAACCAGGATCTTTGAGGTAGAAAACTGTACCTTTAATTGGGGTCACACCTTCTGCCAGAGGCCTATATAAAGAAGAGTGAAAAAGAAAGCTGGCTCTTTTTGCCTGATTCTTGTCAGTCTTGCTGGAAAGTTCATTCTTTCACTGGCATTAGAGCCCATTTCTTTGGAATTCTGGAATATATCAAAGGGCAGCAGTGACATCAAGCCCTGTGAACTGAACAACTATTGGATTCTAGGAACTTCTGTAAACACATATTGTTGAAGTAGCTGGACCAAAATCTCTATGCCATTGTAATAAATCTCAGATAGATAGATAGATAGATATATAGATAGATAGATAGATAGATAGATAGATAGATAGATAGATAGATAGATAGATAGATAGATGTAAAGAGATAGAGATATATATGACCAAAGAGAAGGGTGAAGTCAGATGAAAAGAAAAAAGACAAACACATGTTATCATAGCTATTGATACTATATCTAGTTTGCTTGGAGTTTCATTTCTTTTCTCTTTTTAACCCCACAGAAAAAAATTTTCTTAACGATATAGCAATAAAACTAATCTTAGATACAATTCTATACAAAAGAATTAAAAGAGAGTCTATTGATTAACATTCATGCAACACAGGTTCCTAAAAACCCTACCCTCTGCTGAACAATAGGGATTTACACAGTCTCTGCTCCTCTCAGTATGTGGACACAGAAGCCTCTTTTGCTCCGGAGTGATGACTTAGAGTGAACTGCTGCCTGGAGCTGCCCTCTCCAGCCCACTCCCATCCTCTCAGTTGAGGAGACTAGCTGAGGATTGAGTTAGCAATTGCTTATGCCTCTATGAAACTCCTGCAAATTCAGAGTAGAGAGTACAGAGATCTTCCAAATGTGTGGCTACAACAAAAATTTGTGGAGAGTGCACTACAACTGCCTGGAGACCCAAGTGTCACTCGGGACCCCTATTAGCCATATTTCTTCATGTGTGGCCACCTCCTGTGTCCTTCTCCTTTCCTTTATGATTTAACAATCCAGTTGATGAACATAGCTGCTTCCTTCAGTTCAGTGCATGCTAGTAAATATTGAACCTGAGAAGGTGGGTATCAGAAGCTCTGATTTATAACCTATTGATCAGAAGGGGGCATCCAGATTCATGCATAGCCTTTAAAGTGGGGTCCTCTCCTAGATAAGTCACCAACAGCCCCTACAGGTCTCAGGAAGGAGATATTCTTTCGTTAGGGTGATAAGGTGCTCAGGAGGATTTTAGCTATGTTGTGGGATAAGATTGTGTTTTGAAAGCTACAGTAACTGTGATTGGAGGATGGATTATAGGGGCAAAAGTACAAGCAGGAATAAAGCACAAGGATTATTAAATAAAACTCCTTTATCTCACCTCACTCAATATGTTGGATACTAAACATGGGGGCTTTTTCCTGTACTGACTGACCAATATTCTGATTTGTCTGTTTGTGTGTGTGTGTGTGTGTGTGTGTGTGTGTGTGTGTGTGTGTTACATGAATTTATGCATGTATTTTTACATGTGTACAGATGTGTGTGCAGCTTTCTATGCTTAGGTATACACATTCATGTGGAGGCCATTGGCTGATAGATGATGTCTTCCTCAATTGCTGTTCACTTTTTGCTGAGCTAAGGTTTCTAAATGAACCCCAAGTTCTCCACTTAGGCTGTGTTAGCTAGCCAGTTTGCCTTGAGGAGCCTGTGTTTCTGCATTCTACCCACTAGGACTATAGGTGTTCCACAAAGTCCATCCAGCTAATAAATTGCTGGGAATCCAAACTCTGATTTTTATGACTACATAGTATCCACTGAGTCATCCTTCCAGCCCCATTGAGCAATTTTCTGATAAAACTTGGCTATCATAACATAAATTCAGTTCTTACACATCTACATAAAGTTAACATGAGGGTCCAGAAATCATCAAATGGCTGCCACTTCAGAAAATAGCCACGTGCCTGGGCCCCTTGTAGTTTGACTAACTGGCTGTAATACAACGGGTATTCCATAATTCAGTTATTAAGTTCAATGATTTGATATAAGGCACAAAGCTCAAAAAAACACCTACTTCAGTTTCATGATCTGTTATATAAGGCAGAGAGTAAAGAAGACAGATGAGCACAGACGTAAAAACGTACAGGACAAAGGCCATTGTATCACTCTCCCAAAACTTGAAGGTATAAATTTGGAAACAGGTTCATCAGACAGCTTGATCTAGAGTTCTTCTAATAATGGCTTTTATTTATTTATTTGTTTGTTTGTTTGTTTATTTATTTATTTATTTATTTATTTATTTATACACAGTGTTTTTAAATAAAGTTTTGTTGTAACACAACCAGACCTTGTCATTTAACATATGCCCAGACTTCTGGAGATACAATGGTAAGAGTTGAGTGGTTTCCTGGCTGGCCAATTAATGTTGCACCTTAGTCATTTGTGTGTGTGTGTGTGTGTGTGTGTGTGTGTGTGTGTGTGTGTGTGT
>JADRCG010010394.1:689447-713387 GCA_019844195.1 Rhabdomys dilectus
TGTGTGTGTGTGTGTGTGTGTGTGTGTGTGTGTGTGTGTGTGTGTGTGATGTATGTGCCATGATACATATCTGGAAGTCAAGCAATTTGCATGAGTCAGTTCTCTCCTACATCATTTGGGCTTCAGAATGAAACTCAGGTCACCTGGCTTGGTGACAAGTACCTCAGCTCCTGAGCCATCTCTCTGGTCCCCAAAAAGTTTTCTCTGTAAAAAAAAATCTACTTCACAGCTATACTGATTGTTTTCCTGTCAAGTTCTTAAACGAGCCACACACTTTTGCCTCAGGAACTTATCTGTATCCTTCAAGTATCCCTTCAGTGGCTGGACCATTCCTCTCCTCGCTGGATTACAAGTGGTTTCCTTAATTGTCATGTCGTAGCTACAATGTCATTTTTCAGTTACATCCCTGAACCCTCCTCACATCAGGGGACTCTCTTTCTTAGCATATTATCTTTCCCATTACTGTGTGCTTTGTGGTTATTTAATGGTTCTTTGTCTACCATATCAGTGCCTGAGGTAAAACCTGTATGTTGGTGCATCCTCTCTAGTACACTGGGTATGGGACCTTGTCTGTCACTGTCACTACTCCAGATCAAACTCTGGAACTATGCGGGGCACATAGTGGCCACTCGATAAAGAATCTGAAATAAATTGGTCTACTTGTATCTGTTATACAGTCTTGAGGGAAGATCAGAACCACAGTGCCTCTCAGCCACCACTTAACAAAAACTTCTCATTGTGCAGAGGAGAAATGGTCTGAAGCATCAGGTATGTGGCCAGGTTGAATTCACACTTAATTCCATGCCATGTCCAGGATCGACAGGAATCAACGTGTCATTTAGGCTGCTATTAACTGAGTGTCTATTTAGAACCTGCTTTGTAACAACTTTTACCAATAGCTCTGTTTCTTGGCCAATCTTGGAAGATCACAAAATGAACTAGAAAAAAATTACCTATTGAGGATTTATTAATTAATTTTTATATAGAGTCTCAAAAAGGAGATGCTTTGTATAGAATTTGCTAAACAAATTGGAACTATCCCACTATTAAAATGTTAGTTTTTGAAGTCTATAGCATATCCTTCTTAGCAAAGAATTAGCAATGGTGCCTTTTCTCCAACATGTTTTCTCCCACAAGTCCTTATCGCACCCATAACACCCAATAAAGTTTGTACCCTTGCTTAATTAGCAACCACTGTGCATTCCAGTTCCATATTTGGTCCTGATTTCTAAGTTAGATGATAGACTTCCTAAAGATAAGAATCATATGTTGTTAATCACTGTAGCCTCAATGATTAACAGTGCCAAGAACATTAAAACAGAACTGGAGCGATGACTCAGCAGGAAACTCTTATGGCACTTTGCAGAGGGCCTGAGTCCATGGTCAGAACCATACAGGGTGATGGGACACTCTTATAACACCAGTTCCAGGGTCTCCAGCGCCTCTTCTGGCTTCAATGGACATCTGTACTGACATGTACTTCACAGAGACATACACATATATACATACAATTAAAATAGAATATGTTATTCGCAAAACAAATGTAAAGAATGTTTGATGAATTTGTCTTGAGTTTCTTCTATCACACAACTTCTCTCTGCTCTTGTGACTTCTTCTTTACTTTCTACAAGTTTTCATTCATAGGTCACTTTTCAGTAAATGCACCCTAGCCACTTCAAGGAAAATCTCCCATTGGGATCTAACAGTCTTTACTCTCTTTGAGTTTTTATTACTGTAATAAAACACCAGAGCCAAGAGAAAGATCAGAAAAAGGTTTATGTAAGCTTACAACTCTCGGGTTACAATCCATCACTGCACAAAGTCAAGGCAGGAACCCAAGACAGAAACCTGGGGGCAAAAAACTGAAGCAGAAGCCATGGAGGGGTCTTATTTATTGGCTTACACTCATGAGTGGCTCCACCTGGTTTATGATGTCACCCAGGACCACCTGCAGTAATCTGGACCCTTTCACTTCAGTCATTAATTTTATAGGGCCATTTTTTCAATTGGGGTTTCCTCCTCTTACATGACTCTAGCTTGTGTCAAGTTGACAAAGACTTATCCTACTCGATTTTACCTGAAAAATGTATTATAATCTGATAGCTCCGTGCATAGTATTATTATATTTTATTAGCATTTATAATATACAAATAGTAAGCTTTATTACAATATTTCCATAAGTATGTATGATACATTTGGGCAACATTCCCCACCTTTACCCTCTCTTTATCTCCTCCTACTTCTGCAGATTCCCTTCCTCTCCCAAACAGTACTCTTTCTACTCTCATTTCCTTATTTCTTTAAGATTTATTTATTCTAATTTTATTCATATGGGTTTTTTGCCTGCATGAATGTCAGTGTACCACATGTGTGCTGTGCACTTGAAAGTCAGAAAAAGACGGCATCCATTCCCCTGGAACTGGAATGGTAGACACTTGGTAGGTGCCATAATGGGTTCTGGGAATTTAATGTATACAGATCTTCTGGAAGAACAATCCATGTTCTTAGTTGCTAAGACACCTCTCCAGCTTATTGTGACTTTATTTTTAGTGGCTTATTAAGGTTGTTTGCATGAGTGTGGGTGAGGGGTTAATTACAGTAACATGGACAACTTATCTGTGGCTACACAACTAAAGAAAATATTTCTCCTTCCCACTAGCCTCCCTTACCATCGTGGTCATTTATATGTTTTCTTTCTATCCTCTTACTCTGTTCTACAGTAAGCTTCTGATAGGCAAAGAGAAACACTGTTCTCTTTACTTTTTATGAACTACACTCATCAACACAGCCCCTGGCATCTAGAATGATGCCTATCAAAGGATCAAAATGAATGTGTTTCATTAGAACAAAGGACACAAAGATGTGTGAGTGTGAATGTAAATGAATCAGGCTCAAAGGAGCCAGCTACCTCCTAAGGCTCATCTGAGTGAGGCCTGGAAAACAGCAGACCAGCTGGGACCAAAGCAATTGCTGAGTATTCACTCCTTCATCCTGGGGGAAAAAGGAGAGTTCAGGCCAGGCATGTTTAAGAGCAGCTCTGAACAAATAAAAGTTAACAGCCCGTGTGGGAGAGGAGTTTGCCTTGCTTAATGACTTGGCAGCAGAGTAGTGTGGGAATGTTTGAAGAGATGGAGACCTTATCTTTTGTCAACTCCCTGCTACCAGGGCTCAGAGCAGCCACCAAGAATATGTCTGCAGAGCAGCAAACATAGTCTTAGTCAGCCACCAGGAGGCAGAGGGAAGCACTGGTACAATTCGTCCCCAATAGACTGTCATGATGGAAGAAAGCTACTCAAATAGAAGGAAAGCTAGAGCCTAGGGGATGGCTCAATTTGTAAAGCCTTGCATGCATGGGGACCTAAATTCAATCCGCAGGACACACACATACAAAACCTGTAATCCCAGCAGTGACAAAAAGAAGATGGCTGGGCTCCCCAGGCTCCCAGGGCTAGGCTCTCTGGCTGGGTACTGGTTGATGAACTGGTAAACTCCAGGAACAGAGAGAGTAATAGAGCAGACACTAAAAGGACACCAGACCTCAACCTCTTGCCTCTACATACAGATGCTCGTTCACTTACACAAATGCATATGCACACATGCACATGTTCATATGCGAGCACACACATAGAGAAAATCAAATAAGCTTTTTTTTCCTATCTTTTTTACACCTCCTCCTCTTCCTCTCTTTCTTCCTCCTTCCCTCCTCCTCTTCCTCTTTCTCCTCCTTCTTGCCTTTTCTCAGGAGTTGAACGTCACTGAGAACATGGACAGTGTAAACCTTCCCTAGGCTTGAGAACCATGGAAATTAGTTAGTGGGCAGATGGCTTCTGTTGGATGAGAACTCATTCTGCACTGAGCTCTGTGAGGAAACATGACATTGCAGAGCTAAGAGACTGCAGAAGACAAGGAGCACAGAGAAGACCCGATGAGTTTGAGTTCATTCTGTCTATAAAAGGAAACGCCTCATAATGCTAAGAAAATGAAAACTTTATTTTCTAACAAGTAAATTTTACCCATTAGCACTACTATTCCCATGAACAGTCTCCTCTGTTGGAAATGGAAACGAGTCTTTTGTTGAACTAGCCTGGGCTCTTTAGAGAAATCACACTCTGAATGGTTTTCTATTAACTTGGAAAAGCCAAAATTCTCTAGAGCAAAGCCACCACTTACTTATATGAAACCAGGAATTTATTTTTCCAGTTTTTCACACATGTTTTGGAGAATAAAATGTTGAGCCAGGAGTCTCCTAAGAATCTCTCATCTTGGGAAGGGTGGGACAAGCACAATCTTGATAAGAGTCATAGCATTAGAATATTCAGATTTGGAGCAGAGTGTCAGTCATAATAAGCCAAGAGAAATAAAATTCTTAGCCATGCATCCGAAACTGCACATCCTGGGATATTTTTTAAACAAGTTTTTTTTCTTCTTTTCAACCTATATTTATTGCTACTTTATAGATGAGAAAATTAGGTTTCTCTAGCTAAGTAGACATCCCAGGGTAATACAACTAGCAAAAGTTGGAGTCAGTTGTATTTGAAAAGGCTTTGACGCCTCTGATTAACTGGAAGGGAGACAGAGCCTGTATTGCTCAGTGGTATGGACATAGCTAGGGAGACTTCAGGGCTAAGCACTGCATAAGACATGGCTGTATAATACAAGTTTATGTCTTTACCAAGTACGCTGCCCTCCCACACTCAGCCTTCTGGGAAGGTAAAAGCAACCTTCTATGTGCTGGATTTTGTGGAGAAATCTGTCAGATCGTTCCCCACCAGAAAAGCTGCATCAATATAAATAAAACCTCCACAAGCTATTATCTTTTGTCAACTCCCTGCTACCTACCTCTGTTCACAGCTGCCTGCAACTCCAACTCCAAGGAATCCTACTAAGTGCTCTGGCTGCACTGGGTATCTGCATTTGCATGCACAAAATCACACAGAGTATAAGTAACTTGAAAATAAAAAATTAGCTGTGTTTTGAAGGGGAGAGCTCTAAAGGAACATCCCTTTGTGAAGCAATAACTGGTTTCTTGGGAAAGCCTCCAGCAAAGACCCCTTCTGTCTAGCATCTTGCCTCTCTGACCAAAACCAATATAGAAAATTAAACTTTAAATGTCACGATCGCACTTTATATTATGATTGACATAATTTTTATGATATTTTAAGTCATTTTTCTTAGACCACAATATTTTATGCTGTACTTACTATAAAATAAACACATTTGCCATGAAATTTTGTAAATTTGAAAGTATTTTTAAAAAGATATATGTATAAGTTTGTTCTCTGGCCTCCAAACATATATGTAACTATGTGTAGTCACACAAACATCAGCACAAAGAGAGACAGAGAAAGGAGAGAGAGAGAGAGAGAGAGAGAGAGAGAGAGAGAGAGAGAGAGACAGAGACAGAGACAGAGACAGAGACAGAGACAGAGAGACAGAAACAGAGAGACAGACAGAGATGGAGAAAGAGCAAGAGAGAGAGAGGGAGAGAGAGAGAAAAAAACATGTTATTTACCAGAGAAAGTATGTTCCAAATGGTTAAGACAGAATTTTTATTATTCATTTATTGTTATTTAAAAATCTGTTTAATTTTGCCCTCTAGCCACTCTCAGATACCCTCCCTCCAATTCCTCCTGTTCCACTCACCATCAAGCTCATAGTCTCTTTTTCTTTTAGTATAACTGTTATGTGTGTGTGTGTGTGTATGTGTGTGTGTGTGTGCGTGCGTGTGTGTATGTGTGCATGTATGTACACACGTGCATGTGTACAAATCTTGATCAAGAAGTTTCTGAGTTCTCATTTGAACATCCTCTCAGGACATTTCTTCTTTAAAATGAGGGGATAAAATGTGTAAAACCGAGAAAATTGGACATAATTTTTATGAGGCACTCGAAGATGAGGTGATGTATGAGTTTCAGGACTGTATGTTAGAAGGTGGTTCATGGCCTTATCCAAAGCTAAGATTAAAAGGAGAATGGACAGTATTGTTTCATATGTGATTTGGGGAGCAGATAGAACAGCCTCAGAGATAAAAGTAGGGATGGGGTAAACGTTCACAAAAAGAGTTATAAAAATGTTTTTAAAATATTCATCTTCATTTAACCATTACTATAATGAAATCAGAGTTATCAACAACAAAACACCATAAACATGTTTAGGTTACAGTGTTTTCTTTCAGATGTAATTAGAGATAAGTACAATGAAAGAGACATATTAGCAGTGTTCTACCTGGACATTCTATTGCTAAGAAAAACCAGAATTGAGTTATTATTTCAAATGAACGAACATGTACTTACATTAATTTTAATATTATTTGTATTTCTGTGTATGTGAATGTGTGTGTGTACATGTATGTGATGTGTGTGTGATTGTGGGGGGAGGGGGAGTGTGCACAGGTGTCTTTAGAGGCCAGAACAGGTTTTCAGGAATTGAAGTTGCAGATGGTTGTCTACCATCCATGGCGCTAAGGACCAAAGTTAGATCCTCCAGAAAAGCAGCAAGCAGTTTTAATCACTAGACCCTCTCTCCAGGCTCATGCCAGGTATTTTAAAACCATGACTTATTTAAAATATAAATTATTAAGCACTGTCATAGTGTTCTCAATGTAGAATAGTTAATCTTATCAAGTTTGTTCAAAGTTTTCCAGGCTATCAGAATATATTTAACTTGGTAAATCTTGAAAATAAGTACCAAGCTTCCAATTGCTTCCTTTCTGTTAAACTCTGAGTAGATGACAACCATCTGTCTCAGAATTTTTCTGAGACAGTTCTAATTACATCTATTCTATGCCATTGGCCTTCCGAACCATCACATTGTCCCAGATATGTCAATATCACAGTGTCAAAACTATTCTTATTAGATACTTCACACTAGCAAACAACATGAAAGTCCTTTTGTCAGATTGCTTTAGATTCTTATATTTGGAAAATATGATCTCTGTATCAGCCCTATAGAAATCTGAATCGCTGATTTTTTTAATATTATGTTATGGTGTGTGTGTGTGTGTGTGTGTGTGTGTGTGTGTGTGGCACACATATGAGAGCAGGAGTCTATGGAGAACAGAAAAGGATGTTAGATCCCTTGAGTAAGGCTGTGGGAACTGAATTCGGTTCTTCAAGAATAACAAATATTTTCACTTTCTGAGCCAACTCTCTAGACCCGGTGGATCTGATTTTTGAAATATTTTCACCCGTGTTCTGTTACTATTATTGTATTTTACAACTACAAAGATTGGAATATGTAATATATTGATCATGTATAGGTGATGAATGGAAACCATTTAGACTTACTACCTGCAAAATGGGATCAATATCATCATAACATTAATAATATACAGTTATTGTTCTCAGTGATTTATCACTATGGTGATTCCATCGTGTTTTGTAAGACTGCAACTAGCATTGAAGTGTTTTAATTTTGTCTCATTCAAGGAGTCATGTAATAATGACTTAAAGACTGTCTTCTCTGTGCCAGGTGTAAGAAATAAAAACATAATGCTCTATTTTTAAGACAAGTGCGCTGTAGGTATACTTAACCACTCAAGTTATAAATTAACTGGATGCCCTGGGTTCCTGACCTAATAGCCTGGGCCTAATTGTTGGGGCCCTTAACTATCTCCACCCAAACCAGAAGCTAAGCTCAGAGTTGAACAGCTTGCAGACCTGAAAGCTCATGCATTTTAAGAATCCTAAGTAAACAGAATTTTGGAAGAGGAGGAATAAACTTGCAAGATAGCCTTTGATGAGCAATGTAGGTGAAAGTTTAAGGAAAAGAAAGGGGATATTTTATAAGAATAAAGCAAAACGTAGACAATGTCAAGGAAAATTGCACTCAACCAGTAAGGCATAGTGAAGGGACATGCATGCCAGGGAAGAAAATGATTGCTGTAACTGCCCTTGGTTTGTCTGACCACCAGGCACCAGATCCTGAAAGAGCACCATTACAAGTTTCCTATCTTCTGCACTTTATGTCTCCAGGGCTTGTGCTTTGGGAAGTGCCATTTACCCCAGCCCTGGCATTGTGTGGTGCACTGATATTGTGTTAATCTTTTCTAGTGAGGCAGAACTAATAACAAATCACTCCAGTAAATACCAAGGACAGACCAAAGTTTGATGTTACCACAGTCCAATGTGGTAAGACCGATGAGTTTATGGAGCTTTCTTCCAGAACATGGGTGACCTCAAAGCATCAGTATCCCTGCAAGATCCTATGCATTATAGACTCCATGCTCATGGAAGCTGATCAATGAGTTCCATTTCAGATTTAACTTCTGCTCCTCACATACACCCCCATTTCCTAAGATCACTTGCAGCTTGAGAAGGGACCGTTTCAGGTGTGGGTCTCTGGACTCCCTGTCCACATGCGGTGGAATATCAGTGGCTCGTTTTTATTATCACAGACCTGGTTACCACTGGATTAGTTTACATTGATTATCATGGTGACCATGACATATCCTACATAATACTGTGTAATATCATAGGACAAAGTACCATTTATAAGTGAGTATTTAGTGAGTAACAGAGCCTATGAGGTGTATGTGCTTGGAACTTAGAACTAGTCAGAGATGAGACTGATTCCAAGCACAAAACGACACTTGAAGGGAGTCAGAGAGAAGAGAGGCAATCCAGGGTGGGTGTGGTGTGAACCTGAACAAAGAAATTCATGGATTCTGCAAGAACTGGAAGAAAATGGTGGTTCTAAGCACAAGGCCTTCCACAAAGGGATCTGGGAAGAAGGGGTGTGTCACACAGGTCTTTGGGTCTTTTGAACAGTTTGAGTTTTATTTTTAGGGACTCAGAAATAAGTGGCGTGTATCAGAGCTATGAGATAATGTGAACTTTCATGTGTTCCTATTGAGCATTAGTTCAACTCATCATGGTATATAAAATATTACGGACTTGAGAGTACAAAGACTAAGCCTGTTGATGTACTACTAGTTGGAGAGCCTTTAATGTTCTCATCTTTACATGTCCTAATATTACTATAAAATTTACATGCAATTGAACATAAAACCAAATGCTATGCTGTATTGGAATATATACACATTGCAATTAATAGTAATTTCAATAAATATCATGATTCATATTAACGATAGTTTATTATCTCACATATATACACACATGAGTATACATTTGTTAGGTATTCACTTTTATATTTTTTATGGAAATATTGAAAACATGGCTCACATACTACATAATTATAATGATTTATTTATAGTATAATATATATATATATATGTATATATATATATACTATTACATTTTAGATGAGGGTTCAGGAGGATACTCAGACAATTACTTAGAAGTAAGGAGTTGATTAGTAATCTGGATAGACAAACAGAGAAGTATTAGCATAGTTGGGGCTCCAAGTAAATTCTGGTCCTCAGCACTAGAGAGAAGCAGCCTGATGGGACCTCTAAAGAGATATCTTAGAGTTCATGGGACAGATATAAGGATCTGCTCTTTTAGCTTTCTGAGGATAGAGACAGGTCCATAGAACAAGCTTGTAAGCTGGTTCTACTCTCCTCTGACAAGAGGAACAGAAGAAGGTGAAGAGAAAGACCTGAGACACCAACACCACTTTTAATGTAAATTTACATTCCAAGTGAGAGATCCTGACACCAGAAAGTCTGTCAGCTAGGGACTCAATGACAGTCTCAGTAGGATGCACCTCTTTGTATTTGTGAGAAGAGGGTGAATTCTAATATTACATGCTTACACATAGATTATATGCATGGATGTACATATATATGCATATAACATACATGTGCATTTCTATGGGTTTATAACTATGGTTTATATTCTTACAACTTATGCTGGCTGCAGTGTTGGATTAAAGAAAGTTGAGAGTAATACAGGAAGTTTAGAATGGCCATCTCTATTCCCAAGAGCCCATTCTCTCCTGCATTGAATCTTACACTCTTAACTCCTGGAAAGCCTGCTGAGTATGTGTGGGTAATCCAATCAAGGGACAATGTAGGTCAGTGAATGAGGCCTTATACTCCTGAGAAAGAGAGTTAGGTGTAAATATTTTAGATTTCTTCAGCCCAGCCATCAGTGACTTCATGTTCTGAAGGTACCTCTACCAGAAGTTGGAGGCTCTCTCATCTGGCTCCTCATCATCTGTGAAGAGAAGTGCTGCCTCCCCACACACTCCATATGACACCCCCTCACCGATCCTGGAGTGCAGAATGAGGAAGAATTAAGTGTGTTGCATTTATTGTTCTGAGTTTTCAGCCAGATTTTGTTTCCTCAAGCTAACCAAAGTTCTGGGAGAACTAGCTAACTTTCTCCTTTCTTCCACTTTTGATTATTTTCATCAAGGAGAGATAACAAATACATTGATACCAGGTCTGTAGGTTAGACGTTCCAAAGTCCAAAGAGGTCACTATACTCTGTGTGACTCCCTTAATGAGAGATACAAAGGAAACAAGAAAATTATGTTTGATGGACACTCAGTAAATCCTTATTTTCTCTGTAGAGATTTATAGCCCTACTAGGTAAACCAGGGGGAAATATAAATACAGGACTAGAAAGATTGTTCAGTGGTTAGGAGCATGGACTAGAGCTTAGATCCCAGTATCCATATCTGGAAGATCACAAATACCCATAACTCCAGCTCCAAGGAATCTGACACCACACCTGCTTTTGAAATCCATGGGCACATGTAAACACATGTGTATGCACACACACATGTGCACACACATACAAACACAACTTTACTTTTTAAAAATTAAAAATATTAATTATTCCAGTTCAAACAGTCACAACTATCAACAAATTAATGCCAAGGAACTTGCTAGTGTTTTATTCTGGCGGTCTCTGAAATGTTATCAAAACTGCAGTCCTCCAGAGTCCTTGCTCCAGGCTTCCCAATAAGAGAGAACTTTGGGATGTCTCCACAGCTGGTATTTTTGGTACAGGCACTGAGTATCATATGTTTACATGACAGTGCTTCTCAGTAAAAACCTGAGCTGTGGCTACAAAAGTACCACTAACAAGCTCTGTGATTCTGGAAAAAGCACCCTCTATCATCCACAGCTGAGCATCATCGTGTGTGAAACACTAATAATAATAGTCACCCTGTCTGCATCCTGGGGTTGTCACAATGATCAAATGAGATGGAATAGAGGCACAGTGCTTTGAAGAGCATCCTCAGCCCACAAATGCACGGGGGTGGGGATACTTGATGTATTGTGGTTATTATGGGCTGTTGTGGTCCTCCTGCTCAGGATGATCTGTCTCAGAGGATTTTCTTCACGCACCACAGGGACTGAAAAGAAGAGGCTTTTCCTCTCCACTTGATGCATAGTACAGCTCTGAAGGGAGTTTGCCGACTCAAACACGTAAACAACCTATTTTCTCGGAGTTGATTTTCCTTACATAGAAATGAACAACTTCCCCCACCCTTTCTTTTTGAATACACATGAATTCCTGTCCCCCTGAGAGATCCAACTGCTTCATCTCTATAATCGGCTTACCATCCTAGGTGCTTGCTAGTCTCTGAGTAAACTCATAAAGATGTATTCCTCAGATCTAAGAATCTAGCCATATATTTTTTAAACAAGTGGCATCCCTAGGGATACCTACTGAAAATTTTAGAAAATCAAAGGACTTGGCGGGACATGATGTGTAACCATCCATACACCTAAGACACACTATGAGGTTAGAAGGAAGAAGAAAAGGGTTGTCCAGAAGGCCTTTCTCTCTAAAAGCCTATTCTGCATGGTAAAAATGCCCTTCCATAGAAAGATTTGCTCTTTGGGGTTATAAGACTTTTCAGTCATACAGAGTCCTGTCTAGTAATGCAAATAAGAGTATTTGATTAACTGGTGTACTTCTGTGAACTTTCTCAGAGCAAATTTGAAGTAGAAGACGGAAGAAAAAGAAAGCAGAGAAGGCAAGCAGTAAGAAACTTCAGGCAAAACACCATATTTTATTTATAGATATCCAAGTAAATGATTATAAATACAATAAAATCAAGATACGGTAAGCTAGAAAATGAATTGTGAATGTGGCAATGTTATATCAATGTTAAATTCAGTGAGTGGATTTTAAGTCTATGGACAAATGATTTTTAAAGTAGATTAAAAAGGAAAAAATTTATACGTTTGTGTTTTGAGATTCAATACTATGAAAGTAGGTGTGAACATGAAATGGGCTCCATAAGTTCACGTCTTAACACTTGATCTCTAGAGAGTGGCACTGTCTCAGAAGACTGTAGGATGGCTTAGGTGGGGCCTTGCTGGACAAAGTGAGTCACGGAGGGCTGGCTTGGAGTTCTATAGCCTTTCTTCACTTGTGGTTCTCTCTGCTTCCTGTTTGCCAATACAGTGTGACAAGCCAGCTTCCTGTTTCCACTGCCACACATAGCACACCATGATGGGCTATGTCCCTCTAGAACTGTAAGCCAAAATCAGCCATTTCCCACTTAAGTTGTTTTTGCTTAGTTAGTTTATTGCCACATCAGAAAAGAATACAATACCATAGGAAACAATTGTAACTGAGACACTTTGCAGAACACCAGGGATTCTAAAGACAGGACAGATCTAAGAGTGGGTAGAAACTCCAGCTATTCATTTCAATGCTAGTTACTGCAACTAGAAAGTAACTATTCTCAGCAACGTGGAAAAAGAACCCTGACCACAGCTTTGGCAGAGGGATGATTCCAAAGTTGTTTATAAGGATGTCACCCACAGAGGATGGTGGGGAACATGGTGTTCCAGGCACCAGAAGCAAGCATGTAAGGGCTGTTCATAGACATACACAAACATGTATGATATTGCTTAAGCAAGATGAAACAGTCTGGTGTCATCAGGCAATCCTAGAAATTTCTCAATGACACATTATGTTTGAATTTTATGAAAGCAAGAGGATGTCTGAGATTTAAAAAGAGAAAGTAACATTGCCATATTTATTTCAGGTGGAAAACTGTATAACTAGAAAGGCAGAAAGATTTTTGTGGCATGCAACAAAGAAAACACAAGAGAAAAATCATTCCAACTTGTGAATAATTGGAATGTGGGTGGTAAGTGATGTCTGGTTAAGGATAACTCTCTGGTTGAAATTCTCTGTTCAATTTGAAAATGAAGGAGTGACTGTTTTTGTGGCACAGCAGGGCTGATTCATTTTTAGAAAAACATTCAGATTTCTCTTCATTCGAATTATAGTGCAAGACCTGAGAAAAACCACTAAGAGAAATTTGATTTTCTTTCTCCAGTTTCCCTAATTTCCACCACTGACCAGTTTCAGTGCTACAAATCTTAACTATTCTATATTTAATCAGAAGTGACACCAAAAATAATTTTGTTAAAATTTATGAAGGTATAGTAAATAAATAGGAGATGAGAGGCAGGGGTGATGGCTTGGTGAGAACACTTTCTGAGTAAACCTGAGGACCTGTGTTCAAATGCCAAGCACCCATGTCAGAAGCCCAAAGTGGCTGAGCAGGTGCCTATAACCCCAGTGCTGTGGGAGGTGGAGCAGAGACAGGAGCATCACTGGGGTTTGCTGGTCACCTGTTTCCAGAGTCTGAAACAGACCTTGTCTGAAGGAAATAAAGTGGAGAGCAAAAGAACTGGACATCCAAGTTCTCAGACTCTGGTCTACACACCCATGCTCACAAGTCTCTTTCAATCTACCTCTCATGTACACATGCACATGTATGCGCACACACACAGATTTTAAAGAGCTGACAGAAGACTTGTACTTTTAGTCTTGTCCCATGAAACCCAGTGAATATATTTTCAGTGTAAAAATGTATACCATGAAAACAAGGAAAAGGAAAAAGGACACAATAGCTATAGAATTTTAGAAACTGGAAGGCAGATGGAGCAGAACAGTTTACTTAACAAAAATAAGAAATCCCAGTTCTAATAAGTTTCAAAAAATGAAGATCACACAATTATACCACACAATGAACAAGAGGCTCCAAAAGTTAGTGCTGAAGTTTTTATCAAGGCAGTGGTGGCACATGTCTTTAATCCCAGCACTTAGAAAGTAAAGTCCAGTGAATCTCTCTGAGTTTAAGACCTGTTTGGTCTACAGAGAGAGAGAGAGAAAGAGAGAGAGAGAGAGAGAGAGAGAGAGAGGGAGAGAGAGAGAGAGAGAGAGAGAGAGAGAGAGAGAGAGAGAGAGAGTTCTAGGATAGCCAGGGCTACACTGAAAAACCCTGTCTTGAAAACAAACAAACAACCACCACAAACAACCAAAAAGAGGAGTATTCTCCAATTGCTCCTGGGCTAATTATGTAGTGGTGATAGACCTTAGTGACTCTGTTGTGCTCTTGGAGAGACTGTGGGACACCAGTATGTCTGATCCTTCTACCTCTCTTTCTCTCTCTCTCAGGTTCTGGGAGCCATATTCTTATTGTTAATCCAAGCAGCAGGAATGTGATATGAGACATTGCTGCATTATTTATAAGGTGTGTACATATCATACTCTTCTACTATGTAACCATAAAATTCCCAAGAGAGACAGACTCAATAAAATCCAGAGGCAGATACATAAAGGAAGATGTATTATGGGATGGGCTTGTGCAGTTATAAAGTTAAATATTCACACAGTTGGCCACTTGCTACTGGTGAAGTAGGCAAGACAGTTGTATAATTCAGTTCTGGTTCAAAGACTTGAGGGACCAATGGTGCATGCTTTAGTGAGAGTCTTAAATGAGTCATCCAAGTATGCCAAGGAGCAGGGAAAGATGGGTATCTCAGACAGACCAATTCTCTCTTCCTTTGCCATTTTGGTCTCTGTGAGCCTCTGGAGACAGAATGAGTTGGTAATGACAATCATGCTTGGCTGATTGCTAATGTCCTCCAGAAATATCCTCCCAGACACAGCCAGCAATAGTGTTTGCTAACTTTGCGAACCCTGCTTGGGTCAGTGAAGTTGCACTGTGAAATTAATCATTGCAGTAATGCCATAGTCGATGGAAGCAAAACCAAACATCGTAGGTGATCCATACGTTTCTGTGTTGATTTTTTAACTTTACATTATTTATATGTGTATATGCCTATCGGAGTGTTCAGGTGAAAAGCTGTGTTTGTATGCACTCAGAGGCTCTCACTGGCCACTAGTGGTCTGCTCAGCATAAATGCAGGTAAACTACAAGCATCTTGTACTACTTATGATATGAAAAAGTCCAGATACTTTCCCCACAGTTCTGACTCTAATCGTAATTTCTGATTGCCATTGCACTAATGTGCAGTGAAAGGAAGCCCAACATTTACAATTACCACTTCAAAGAAATGGTGTGTGTTAGATTCTCAGGAACACAAAGATAGTTCTTGCTAGTTCAACAGTCCCAACGCTGCCCCAATGTTGAAATCACATCACCCCACAAAGATTGCTGAAAACAGTTACCTGGTTGAAACAAGAGAAAGAAATTCACTCTCTTTCATTGAATGGGAAGATGTTTTCAAACTATTTAGACTTCATGTTAGCCTTCAAGGGTTGAAATGTTTTTAGTTTGTATGTCACATTAATGTAGTTTTTGTGTTATTAGTTAAGCTATAAATTTAATTTTAGTTAAAAAAAAAAGCAATACTTTTAGCATCAAAAATTAAAAAACTATTTTGTTAAAGAACAAAAATAGTCTTTTTGCTTTGATTCCCAAAACTAACATGGAAAGTGTAGTTAATGCAGGGCATCTTTTTCTGTGTACGAAAGGCAGAATTTCTCCAGTTGCTTCCGCTGCCCTCATTATAGAAAAGCGATGAGCTCAGGTCAGAGGGCCACGTGGAGGAAGGCCTGTGGGGGATTTGTGCAGGTGAGTTATTGGCTTGTGAGCCGGGGTTGTATTGTGGATGCTCCTGAAGAACAGAATCCGAGACTTACTGCTGACCTTCAACAGATAAATGTTTGTGAATGAGCCCCTTTCCCTAGACCTCAGGCTGTGTATCCCCAACTCAAGTCAGTTTACCTCAGAACAGAGGCTTAGTCAACAGCCATTTACGGCTGGGCGCTGGTTGTTGACGCTTCATTCAATGCTCTGCTTTATTTGTAGAATTTTTTTTAATTATATTTGGATTGAGTGATACTTTCTACAAGTTGTTTATTCTAAATCATAGAGATAAGTGGGGGAAAGAGAATATTCTCATGACTGTGGGTTACCATGGAGGGCAGAAGAAGATATTGCACACCCTGGGGCTAGAGTTAGAGGCAGTGACAAGTTACTCAAAGTGTTTTGGGTAAAACTTGGGTCCTCTAAAGAAAAGCACTAAGCCCTCTTATATACTGAGCCACTTCTGCAGCCCTCAGTTCTTCACACATTCTTCACTATCCTTCTAAGATAGATTTATAAAAGGAAAGCCATCTTATAACTGCACAGAATCTCAGAGATAAAATGAAAACAAAATACAAACCACCCCATGGCGAGGAGCGTGGCTCAGTCAGGATAAAGCTTGTCTCGCACTGGTGAAGCCTCTGTTTCATCCCAGAATCACACAAAGCATGGCTCAGGCAGGAGAGGGCTTGCCTAGCACTAGTGAAGCCTGTGTTTAATCCCAGAATTGTAAGGCTACCAAACCTAACCCTAACCTTAACTCTAACCCTGCAACCAGGAGATGGAGGCAGGATGATCAGAAATTTCAGTCATCCTCTACTACAAAGCAGCCTCTAAGTCACCCTAGGATAGAAGGGATCATTTCAAAAAAGTTAGAAAAGATGATATGGAACACCTACTCAAATCCACACTTAATAAATGACAACATGTGCAAAGGACATATTAATTAAAAAGCCAAACCCGCATGTACTAAAGTGGGAAACTGTGAAGGAGGTCCTGGACCAAGACTGCAGTAAAGGGATGAGAGAATGATAGCTCTGCAGTCAAGGTCACAGACAATATGCCACGCTCAGTATCTAGACAGTTCACGACTTCCTTCAGCTTCAAGGGATTCAATGTAACTTACACACACACACACACACACACACACACACACACACACACACACAAAACAGACTTTAGAAAAAGAAAAAAAGAGAGATATAAGACAGTAGAAGTCCTGAAGAAATTCAAGACTTCAAAGCTAGAGGTGGAACTGAATACATTATATTTGGACACTACGGTTGGAGCCAGTGATTGTGACAAGAGATAAGAACAAGGAATCAAAGAAAGACTAGAGCACACGGCCTTGGCCACATGACAGATGCATCTATCTTAAGCCTTAGAAGGCTTTCATCAGAAAAGTAGCAGACAAATCTGTACTTTAAAATACCACACCGGGACTGGAGACATGGTTCATCTGTTAAAAGTGCTTGCTGCTTTTCCTGAGGACCCGAGTCCAGTTCTTAGCACCCACTTCAGGCAGATCCCTCTTTACAGAAGCACCAGGCAGAGGTTTTCCTCACCTACAACTAGAGAGCAAGAGGCTGGAATCCAGAGTGGTACTCACCTCCATGAGATGATTGAGGGTGATTTTCCTATGGTATTGTGTTCAATGATGGAGTCATAAAACTTTCAGGCTAACTCTTTAACATCAACACAGATCGTCCTCCAGTATGTGCAGATACTGCCTCTGTTACCTAACTCCTTTATGGTACTCTGTGCTTGCACCGTAGCTATGGGATTATCAGTGCTATAGCATGTGTCTAGTAATGATAGTGTGCATTGATCCCGCCACAATGAAATGCCTAATAAAATACCTGTTCACTTTGACACCCCGATGACCATTTCTGAAGGCTTTTCATTTTTGTTATTGGATATTAATTTGTGACAGGTGGTCTTTGTGATAGTTGATGTCAACTGTCAACTGATTTAATTGGGAAGCAAGTAAGTGACACATCTAGGAGTGGATCAGTGACACCATCTCTAGAAGGTATTCATTAAAGGGAGAAGACTGTCCCTTGGAGTGGGCAACACCTTCTGGCAGGAGCCCAGTTAGAAACATGTTCAAGGGGAGAGCAGTATTGCTTGTCTGACTGCGTTCATTTCATCCTGGTAAGTACTTCTACCCTATTGCTTCTGCTGCTACTCCTGCCTTCCTCTGTTACCACAAGACTCCAGTTTCTTCAGCCTCTTAATGGTGACTAGAAAATAGAAATTCTCCCAGAATCCTTTCAGTACCACACTGAGACTACTGAGACATCCAGCCCATTGTTATAAATACCCGAAGGAAGTAGAACTCCAGCAAAGGGTTTGTATATTCCTTACTTCCACTCTGTAAATGGTGCTTGATGGTGCAAAATTACAGATTGTTCTGTGGCTTCTGATTCTTTAACTTAAGAAATCCAAGCAGAGCTTGAGAAATGAAAAACTAGCCCCTGTAAAAAGACAAAGAATCTGGGAAGATGCCTTCTTCAGTAAGGTGTTTGCAGAGCAAGTGAGTGTGAGGATGTGAGTTGGGATCTTCCACCGTGATGTGTTGGCTAGTCCATGTCAACTTGTCACACAAATGAGAGCTAGCTGAAAGGAGGGAACCTCAACTGTGAAAATGTTCCCACAAGATCTAGATGTAACGCGTTTTCTTAGTGATTGATGGAGGAGGGCTGAGCACATTGTGAGTGGTGCCATCCTGAGCTGGTGGCCCTGGGTTTGTTCTATAAGAAAGCAAGGTGAGCAAAGCATTACAAGTAAGTTATGAAGCAGCACCCTTCCATGGCCTCTGTATCAGGTTCCTGCCCTCCTTGAGTTCCTGTCCTGTCTCTCTTTGGTGATGAACAGTGATGTGGAAGTATAAACTGAATAGGTACTTTCTTTCCCAACTTGCCTTTTGGTCTTGGTGATTTGTCATAGCAATAGAAACCCTAATTAAGACAAGTGACATTTAAAAAAAAAAATCTGGTACAGTGATATATCACTAAAATCCCAGCACTGGGGAAACAGAGAAGTAGATATCTGGGGCTTGCTGGCCAGCCAACCTAACTAAATTAGTAGTGAGAGACGCTGTCTCAAAAACATAACATAGAATAAAAATGAAGGAGCCTAATCAGAGAAGTTTCTTTATTCGGCAGGTAGTGTTAATGGAGAGATTCACAGCTGGATAAAGTGCAGAGCATGTCACAGGGGGATGAGTTATCACAACTTTTACTCCTGCCATTTTAGTTGGGGCACACATTAGAAGTAACAGAAAAAAATTTGAGGAGCTAAAAGTCATAGAATATTGCTACAAAATAATGTCTTCTACACAGGACACGGCCTTTGCCCTTGTGAGTTCACACCAGCTGTGGTTCACAACACACAAATTTCACAAGATAAAGCCAGTCAACATCCTAGCATGGAGAGAGAAGCTCATGAGGCACCACTTGTAGCTGAGAAGCTCTTGGCATTTGAGGGCTATGGAGTGAGGGAGATACTATGCATTGTTTTATTTTATGTTAGCGTTTTGCTTGCATGTACTCTGGCCATCGTGTGAATGTCTTGTGTTTACAAACTCTATAAAAGGACATTGGATCCCTAAAAACTGGAGTTACAGACAGTTTTGAGTCACCAAGTGAGTGTTGGGAATCAAACATGGCTGCTCCGGAAGTGCTCTTAATCACTGAGCAATTCCTCCAGACCCAGCCTTTGTCTGTTGGATGACTGGTTAATTTGAGGATGTTTGTTGTTTGTTTGTTTACAGTCATTTGGGCCATGGTAGGGTGTCTACGCTTCACTGGATAGCTCCACACCCATGTAAAAATTAGCACTAACTGAACTAAGTGGGTTATTTTTAAACATAAGACATGAAATTTGGAAAGGGTGGTGAGAAAGTTTTGAGAAAGGGCAGAAGGGAAACCTTAGGGTGTGTGTGATCTAAATTCATTGTATTCATGTTTGAAATTACCAAAGAATAAATAAAGTTTTTTTTTTCAAAGTAAGGCTGAAAATAGTTGAAGACACAGTCACTTTGTGTCCCCCACAGTGTGCACACTCATGCAAGTGCCCCATGGCAAACATTTGTACAACGCATACACACAAGTACTGAGGACATTTGCCTTCTTGGTTATTCTACATTTCCCACAATGTTCAATGCAAAGAGGAAGCAAAACAAACAGGGTCACTTCCTGAGAGACAGTACAACCCTTGCATTGGTTCTTCCTCTGACAATGTAACTGATACTGAGAAATGCAGCTTGAAGCACAGTAGGAAATGCTCTGAATCAGGCTCTCACTCAGCAATCTTGAACAGTCACTGACACATCTAAGCTCCAGCTTCCTTGATTGTCCAATGGAGGTACTGAAGCCATAGAACTGTTGTTGCAATTTCATGCTTATAAGTGAAAGAAATCACCCAGCATGGTGCTTTCCGTGTAGCTTATAGGTATCGTTACACCACACTTAATGCTTCTTTTCCTCCTGTGAAGAAAGGTCAGCTGTGGAGTTGGTCACTGCACCAGCTAGGGTCCCAGAAACAATGACTAAGCAATGTTCACAATTCCATTAGGGTCCTGCTTTGCTGGGCATCTCTTTCTAGTAATAAAATATAGCTTTTTTTTAAGTGTCAAATCTGATTAAGACAAATGTGAGAAGATTCATAGCTGTATTGATTTTTCCCTTGGTGATCATGTTTCTCATGCTTTCTAACACCTGTACATGCCTGAACAGAGAGAGAGATGTCTGAAAGAACAGCATTTGCTTAGAAGTTAAAGAGAATGGAGACAAGGAGATATGCTGCTATGCTTCATGTTAAACGTAGGGTGGTACAGAACAGTCAAGAGACAATGAACTTTACCATTTGCCAAATAAAGACAACACCATTGAAAGGAACATAAACTCACAGAACTGGAATAGACCAGGGAAAAGTTTGATCAGTTCGCTTTATCTTAAAGGTGAGAAACGGTGACTGGAGGATTGACTTGGTGGATAAAGTAACTGTATAAGCATAAAGACCCAAGTTTATAATTCTGGAATGAACACAAAAGTCATCCATAGTCCCACTGTGGAGGGAAAAATATAGGAAAATCCCATGGACTTACTAGGCAGACAATTGAACAGAATCAAGGATGTCTATATTCCATAAGAAATTCTGTCATATAAAATATAAGATAATGGGAGATAGAGGAAAACAATCAGCATTAGCCTCTGGCCTCTAAACTTGCTCCCTCACATAAATTTACACGCACACAATGCATACACACATTTAAAAGTAAGTGAGAAACATGGATCAATGTATTGATGACTTACTAAAAATTCACATTGACTAAATCAAAGCTCTCAATTCCAATACTAGTCCTCTTCTCAGCCAGTACTGAATAGTCACCAACATGTCTAAGCCTCAGCTTCCTTGTCTATCCAACTGAGATACTGAAGTCATAGAACTGTTGCTGCAATTTCATGCTTATATGCTTGCAAAACTTGTGTGACGTGGCACATTTTATATAGATTACAGCTATAGTTAGGCTACACTTAGTACATATCCCTCACCCAGGATTTGCATTAAGACCCCACCTTGAAAAGGCTAATAAATCAAATACACAGTACATATCATTCACAAAAATATCTTGAAGGACTCCTTTAAGGGAATTTTAAATTTAACCACTATTTTAATCTTACAATGCATTTTTGGAATAAAAAGATATTGCACGTGGCCTTTTAAAATAAATTAGTCAAGAAAACATAGAGATTCTTGAAGTATAGAAAGTCAAAAAACCCATGAAGGAAGAATGCAATCTGCAAGAACATCAGTGATATAACAACCCCACAAATGCTGGATACAGCACTGCTTTCCAGTGCCATGGTAAACTCCTCATGCTTGCTCTCTCACTGTGTCATCAGTTCTGAGGCATGGCCAGTGACACAAGGCCACCCTGGAGGGAAATTATGAACAATAGCAAAACTTGTAGAGAAGAAAGGGATAGAACTCAAAGGCATTTTGAAGTCATGTGTTGTAAGAATGGATTAGAGAACACACAGGAGCTGGGATGCAGCGAACTTCACTCACACTTTGAATGTCAAATTTATCTCCTATCGAGAGATAAATTCTCTCTGGGACACACAGGTCTTCTGCTAAATTCCCAGTGTGCTCTTGTACTTCCATTTATTATGAGAAATCTTAAATCAATTACTTAATATTTCCTCTCCCATTCTTCCCCCCACCCACTGTTCCTCCTTTCTTTCTCTCTGATTTTTTTTGACACAGAGTCTCAGTTCAATTGACCTTGAACTCATTATGTAGCAAGGATAACTTTAAACCTCTGTTTCTTTTGCTGCCATTTTCCAAGAGTTGTGATCACAGGGGTGTACCATCACACGTAGAAATTTTTTTTCTTTTTACTCATCAGTTTTAAACTCCATAAAAACTAGGACCACAGTGTGTCTCTGTGTGTGTCTCTGTCTCTCTGTGTGTGTGTGTGTCTGTGTGTGCTCACATGCACATACACACATGCAAGCATGTGCATGTGGTTGGGAGAGTCCTTCCATGTCTATCTGTGTATCTGTGATATATGGTTGTGTGTACACATGTTTGTGTTTGTGTGTGCCCTTCTTTCTACACAAGCAGAAGCCAGAAAGCCACAGCAGTAGATCTTCTCTCTTCCTCTCTCTTTTATTGTACTGAAGCTGAGGATGGTCAAATTATGCAGTTCTAATCCTTTCGCCTTTGCATTCTGCAGGCCCTTAGAGCAGGTTTCCAGGCATTCCGTCATCATTGCCTCTACTTTTTAAGACTAAACAATTTCATATCCTTTATTTTTAATTTATTGTTTGAGAATTTCACGCATGAATATAACTTAGATTAGTCAAACACATTCCTTTCCCTTCAACTCCTCTCAGAATCCCCTGAGCCTGAATCCCCTGGTCTCTTTCCCCTCCCATTTTCATGCCATCTTTTGTAAACCCAGTAAATCATGTAGTGTTGCTAAAATTTACAGAGATGTGGGGCTAGAATTGGAGTATGATCTGCCTGTCAGGGTCCACATCCAAAAAAAACCCAAAAGGGTTTTCAGGCTAATAATATATTTTCATTATATTTCTTAAAAACTGCTGGATCTCATTTTTGATACCAACATTTGATAAAGAATATTTTTACAGAAGGCTACTCCCATGAGGTGTACAGTAAGCCCTAACAATGGGTACCATTGTAAGCATTTTGAAAACAGCACATCCTGGTCTTGTGTTGGTTGCTGCTGTTATTCCTTCACAAAGGTTACAGAGACTGGAATGCTCCCAATCAGGAGGAAATTGCAAATTATTTTGCTTGGTTTTATCTCAACCAGAGTCAATACTTCTTCTTTTCTTCCAATATTAACCAGAAAAGGCTTCTATTTCTGCTATTCTTCTCTGAAAGTTTAAATATTTCTGAATTGGGGCCAAAGAGATGGCCCAGTGTAAGAAACACATAGCAGCTTGGAGGTGATGACTCATGCCTTTAATTCAAGCACAGGCAGAGTCACAAGTATCTCTGTGAGTCTACAGAACACGTTCCAGGACAGCCAGGGCAGTTCCACAGAGAAACACTGTGTCAGCCAAACAAAAACAAACAAAATACATTGCTCTTGCAGAAGTTTCGTTCCCAGTACTTATATCTGGTGGTTCACAAGGACCTGTCTCTAGCTCCATGGGGGAAGGGATGGTTCATTTGCATATACTGCCACACAAGCACACATATACCTGCACATAATTAAGAACAAAATAAATCTTAAAAGGTTCCCATACTATTGGGATGAGGGAAGATGACTCAGTAGGTAAAGTGTCTTGTAAGCATGAATACCTAAGTTGAATTCCCAGAAATGATCTAAAAGAAAACAAAACTCTTGAGTATAATGGTGCACATCTTTAATCCCTACACACTGTATTGAGATTTACACCAGTGTAGGAATTAACCCCAGGTCTAATATCAAGCTACCCTTACTAATTAGAGAGTCACAGCCCAGTGAAACACCTTCTGTCAAAAAGCATGGTGGGTTGTATCTGGAGACTGAAACCTGAGGTTGTTCTCTGACCTCTACTGCACACTCCCTATACACATACACACAAATACAACACACACACACACACACACACACACACACACACACACACACACACA
>JADRCG010010394.1:713397-734542 GCA_019844195.1 Rhabdomys dilectus
ACACACACACACACACACACACACACACACACACACACACACACACAAACTCATTCTATACTACTTCTTTGGATCTGCCATCCCAGGTGACAATGACTGACATGTGGCTGGAATGAAGTATAGATGAGATCACACTTGTGGAGGAGATTTGGATTCAGGCTCAGGAAGACATCAGGCAATACTTCACACCATGTGGGTTGTTGCAACTGCATCTGACAGCATGGATAATGTCTTGATGCTACAAGGATTTCCAAACAATTCTCTTTTAAGACAATTTTAGCTTTCCCCCACATCCTAGTCTCTATACCTTAGGCCCTTTGTAAGAGGAGCTAAGGTAGGAGGAGTAAAGAGAGGAAGAGGAGGAGAAAGGAGATGAAGAAAAAAGGAAGAGGAGGAGCTAAGAGAGGGACAGAGAATGAGAGAGGGAAGATGGAGGCTGATGTTCGCTTGTCTGTAGCAGTCAAAGGTAATTGGTATATCTAGGTTGGGTATTAGGTTATACCTCTGATTGTAAGGGTATCTTGCTATTGATCATTTTTTTATTTTATACTATTAATTACATGCAAGTATTAAGGTCAGTTCTAGCTTGAGAAACTAGCAATACAATAGATCCAAACAGTCAAGGAACAAGCAAGACAATAAATACAAATAGTCAAAGAACAAGCAAGGCAATAAACAAAGTCCCATGATCACTCTCATGATCACTGTTTCTAAACGGTTATCAGGATGACCAAAATATCTGAACCAACTTCCCTGTCCTAGCCCAAAGTCATTTTCATGCATGAAGCATACTTCTTTGTTCTAGCCTAAGATTTATATTCCTGTCTGAGGTTACCTCTTTGTTCTAGCCTAAGATTTATATTTGTGCCTGAAAATACTTCTTTGTTCTAGCTTAAGATTTAGATTATTGCCTGAAATTACTTCTTTGTTCTAGCCCAATATTAGATTCCTGCCTGAAGCCAACTTCCTTGTCCTTGGCCAATGTCAGATTTCTGTCAATCAACCCACAAAGCTCTCCACATCTCACCTTTTTAAATTTCAGAAACAAAACTGAGCCTGTCTTAGGTCATTCTTACAAGAATGTCTTTCTTACATGTCATAGAATATGCATTATCAAAACCAATGCACTTCTGTCTTAGGTTGGTAGTGCTTTGTACAGAATCTTACCCATCCTTGCCTTGCCAGCCTGTTAATGTAATAAATTTGTCAGTGGGTCTGTTTTCATGTTCAAACCATGTACTTTGGCTGCCAACATGTTGATATTGTTAAGACAAGCTTTAACCTGATGGATAGGAATAAAAGTCATTATGATTAGGAAAAAGTTTAAAGACACTTGCAGGGTATTTTGGCATAATTCTAACACCTCTCTGGATATTTTAACTTTGCATAGTGAGATTATGAATTTAAAAAATGTTGTTCTGCTCAGCTTTGATGTTGCAGATACTGCTGATAAAATTATCCATGGTCTAAGGTCAATATTTCCATTTTGGTCAAGCTTCAATAATGGCATATATAGCTTGATCATGCTAGCCCTTTTTGTCCTGGGAATGCATAACAACCTTTTGACAGCATGTTTCTATCATGGCTTCCTCAAACTTTGATGGCTAAATGACTATTAAGTGAAGATATTCTTATGTATAAATGCCATAGAAATCAATGAGTATTCAAGAATTACAACACATATGATCTTTTTTTCAAAACAAGCAAATAAGAAAGAAGAGGAAGAAGAAGAAGAAGAAGAAGAAGAAGAAGAAGAAGAAGAAGAAGAAGAAGAAGAAGAAGGAGGAGGAGGAGGAGGAGGAGGAGGAGGAGGAGGAGGAGGAGGAGGAGGAAGGGGGAAAGAGAAGGAAAAGAAGAAGGGAAATGCCATTAATTTATGAGTAATAATATAGTACAAAGATATCTAGGCTAGTGTATCCATACTGCAGATGCTCCAGATCCATATCCATGCTGTGATGACAAGGTGTGCTTGCCTCTGTTCAGCACTGGTATAACAGGTGGACATCTGAATGAAAACTCCTAGTCCTGGGATTAGAGAGGTTTGATCCCCTTCCTCATTGCTGGCATTTCAAGTATGCATCTCCATATCTGCTTGTTACATGGGTTCCAGTGACAGAAATTCAGATCCTGGTGCATTGTGGAGATGTTGATTTAATCGTCTTCCTTCTCCCATGGTGCATATATTTTTCTTATGTTGTTGTTGTTGGGGTCTTTTTCTTTTTAGTCATTTCTTGTTTCTTGTTTCATCTAATGAAGATCTGCATTTATTTTTAGCTTCTCCTGCTACATCTGCTGCTACTCTCCAGAAGTTTCTACAAACAAAACAGTAGCCTCCATGCAGTCAGTCCTTTACCTTACAGCAACTTCCTTTAGGAAACAATTTCTGGGAATTTATTATGTCCAAATTAGTGATAACATGTGTGTCACTTGACTCATTTCATCAACCCCACATTCATCCAAGAAATATCTACTGAGTTCCCCTGATGTGGGTCCAAATAAAAACTGAGAATGCACTTATTGGCATTTCACAAATTTCTTCAGAGATAATAAAAAAAAGTTTTTAAAAATTTGATGACAGTTTCAGAAGCTAATTTTATTTACTCCTCATTTTTATCATCTATAAATATTATCAAGTAATGACTATCTTCTTTTTCCTGACCAGGGAAATTGAATTTCATGAACTACTGATGAGATTGATTTTTCTAAGAAAAGAACTTTGGTCTGTCTTTTCAGTAGATTTTTTTATTCTCTCATTTTGCTCGGTAGTTGTATTTTTGCAAGGGGGAAAGTATGTATACCTGGGAAGATTTAAAGATGTGAACATTTTTATAATAACCCAACCACAATACATAAAGTAGAATGTGAAATGACTTCATGTCCCATAGGTAAACGTATAAGGATCTATTTTGTAGACTTCTAAAACAAATCCTTCAGTTGCCTGAGATCCTTGGAGTAAACATGCCATATAAAGTCAATAAACATATAAATAAGTAATAGACTGAGGCAGCTATGCAGATGGAAAATGTAAAAGGTAAGAGAAGGCTTTATTCTAGAAGCATTGGAGATAATCAAATGCTATTGTTTTGAATAATTTTTTATTAATCTTAAGTGTTTGTGTGTGTATGTCTGTCTATCTGTCTGCATCTCTGTGTGTGCATGCCTGTCTTTCTCTCTGTTCTCTCTCTTTCTCTCTCTCTCTCTCTCTCTCTCTCTCTCTCTCTGTGTGTGTGTGTATATATATGTGTATGTGTGTGTGTGTGTATGTGTGTGTATGTGTGTGTGTCTACACATTGACCTGCATGTGAGGGTAGGTGCCTGAAGGAGGCCAAAGATTCCCTTGAACCATAGTGATAGGCAATTATGATCTACCTGATGTGGACACTGGGAACTGAACTTGAGACTTGGTCCTCTGGAAGAGCAGTTGGCACTCTGAATGCCACATACCACACCACTCCTCTTTTCTTGTTAAATCAGTGCATGCAAAGTGAATGGCAGTAGTCAATGAATGCCCAAAGGCCACAATAACCAACATCAACACAAATGATTAAATAAAGGGGAGAAACTATAACTGTGCCTGAAGTGTTTTAGGCAGTGTTCTTCTAATGTTCTCCTGTAGTGACCACTAAGGTGGGGTAAAATTATATGCTGCTAAAGTTGATGAAACTTTTAGACAATTCAGTTACATGAAAAGCTTCTGGGCCCTGATCATGGAAGCTAACAGAAGACACTGTCCTCTCTGGTGACCTCAGTACTTGACTAGTTTTAACTTAGCATGTGTAGTTAACTGAAGAGGTTTTCCTCTTGATTAAAAGAAGAAGAGAAGTGTTCAGAGACTTAGGAGACAGCTTACCCAGTAAAGTATTTGCCATTCAAGTGTGTGGACTTCTGTTCAGTCTCCAGGCCCTTCTTAAAAACAATGCTGGAGCCAGGCAGCGGTGGCACATGCCTTTAATCCCAGCTCTTAGGAGACAGAGACAGGCAGATTTATGAGTTTGAGGCCAGCCTGGTTTACAGAGTGAGTTCCAGGATAGCCAGAACTAAAAAAAAAAAAAACAAAAAACAACAACAACAACAAAAAAACAGTGTTGAATGAGGAAGCACACACTTGTAATTCAGGTGCTATAGAGGTGGAGACAGGTAGATCACAAAAGTTCTCTGGAAACCAGCCTTGCTTACTAAACACCAGGCCAGTGAGAGACCCTGGAAAGATTGCTCAATGGTTCAGAGCACTAGTTGCACTACAAGGACTTGATACTCAGCAACCTCATGATGGTTCACAATCCTCGGTCACTTCAGTTCCAGAAGATCCAGCGTCCTCTCCTGACTTCTGAAGGTACGAAGTGCACATAAAATAAAAATAAATCACTTTTTAAAAGAGGTAACCAGTCCTGACAGGACAACATCCAAGTTGTCTTCTGTACATGCGTGTACACGAATCTACATACACTTGTATCTGGAAACATGAACACACACATTCACAATTTTCTAACAATGAAAGTAGGTCTATTATCAGAAAAATTAGACCTGGGAGTGTCTTTGTAACTCCTTAGGTATAGTCAGACTTGAATCTGTTTCATAGGGAAATCTTCTCTTCAAATAGTGTCTTATATTAAAGTCTGTTAACTTAAAAATAATAATAAAAAAAAGACTTGCTCAGGCCTCAATGGAGTCCCATCTGTATGACTAAGGCTCTGAACTTATAGATGGAGAGATTCTAGGAACACAGTCTGGAAGCTAAGAGGATTGGGTAAAATATCACAGTTAGATGGAGACAGAAGAAAAAAACATCAGGTAGATAGCCTGCTCCAGTGTCAACTGAAGAAGTTAGTAAATGACCCCATGCACATAAGCTACATGCAAATGTTTCTAAAATGCCGTGCACATGGATCTGATGGAGATCTGACGTTCTGCATTGACAACTACTCCTCATGTTGTGGCAGTAAATGTTAATAGAGCCTTTCTACCCCACCTTTGATCATTTAGTTCCCAAATAAAAGACTCAAAACCTTTATATTTATAAAGCCTTAATAACAATAGAACTGAGCAGATATCAACCTTCCTAGCTATTTTGTCTACTTCCCTGCTTATTATCCAGAGATATAATTTGTCCTGTTCCACCTAGGTCACTCTTACTCCAACTGGCCAGACCTCATGGCCATGTTGTCATGATTCACCTAGCCCATGGCATTTTCTCCTCTCTCCTCTTTGCTTTTCCCTCCTCATTGTCCTCCTCCAACCCCATGCCTGGCAACCAAAGTTACACCCACCTCTCTTCTACCCAGCTATAGGCTATAGGCATCTTTATTCAAATAATAATTTTAAATTTAGGAGCAAGTTTACATCACATCACTTGGTGTACTAAAGGATTTTCTCATCCTTGAGGTAACCAGACCTTGTGTGAGAGTATTTATCATTACAATACATAGCACGAGACCAAACTTCAATATCAAGCAGTGTGATTGCTGCTTCTACAAGAAACAGACTTAGAGAAATAAAAAGGAAGCTCCCAGAATAGCACACAGCCAGCAGTTGAGCAAACCTCCGAGGAGGGTGTCTGGATTACCAAACTGTCTAAAATGCCATCAACTAGAGGTTGAAGATGTAGTTCAATTGGTAGAATGCCAACTTATCATGCACTCAGCCCTGAGTTTCATCAACAGTACTGTGTAAAATGGGCAGAGTGGTTGACATATAATCCCAGAACCCAGGAGTTAGAGATGGAAAGATCAGAAGTGTTGGGTACAGAGCAAGTTTGAAGCTAGGCAGGGATGTGTCAAACTTTGTCTCAACAACAACAACAACAGTAATAATTAAACATTTCATAAAATCAAGTTAGACATTACATCTTTACACTATTGAGTAATCTGTTGCATTGGTTAGGTTTTTATCAACCTGACATAAGCCAGGATCAATGGAGGAAGGGGAACCTTAAACTTAGAAAATTCCTTCAATTATAATAACCTATAGGCGAATCTGTGGGGCATTTTCTTAACTATTGACATGTGAGAGTCTGGCCTACTGTGGGTGGTTCTGCCTACTGTGGGTGGTCCTGAGTGGTATAGAAACACAAGCCATTAAGCAAACAGTAAGTAGAGAATTCTCATGGTCTCTATTTCAGTTTCTGCTTCCAGGTTCCTGTCTTAAGATCTTGCCATGGTTTTTCTCCATAAAATATTCTAACCTGAAAGTTTAAAAAGGCCCTTTTTATCCCAAGTAGCTTTGGATCATTATCTTTATAACAACAATAGAAAAACAAACTAGTATGTCTGGACTTGGAAGTAGAAGGGGGATTCTGAGCAGCATGATTAGCAAGAGGAAAACTTGCCACTCCAAAATAGAACACTAGCTAATCTTTACAGAAATAATTCAAAAGCCAGCAACGGTCATATTAGCCCTGACAATTTTTAAAATTAGTAATCCAAACTGTATTTCTATAAAGTTTTACATATTTTGTGGAAGGCTTTATTCATGGAATGAATGCAGGAAATAGCAAGCCAGCAACTACCTATAAAAGCATTACTTGGTTACTAGAAGCAATACCTCAGAAGTCCTGTATACTCCCTTTGTGGCCTTGTCCATGGAACACAGATCATGACTGTATCACCCCTGCATAGTGTGGTGCTGACCTCATCAGGGTGAGTAGCACTAACCTTTCTTGTCAAACTTTAGGCAGCCCATGACCTTGCTGTGATCTATCTGAGGAGGCCAATCAAATGGTTTTCAGGTTAAAAATATCTTAATGTGTTTTCATTTTAATAGAGTATTTATATTCAAATAATGACCTTAGAAATTATATGCAAATTAGTGATAAAAATATGAAGAGAGTGTCTCATGGGTTTTCTTATAGCCCCTATTATCATACAATGAATACAGACTCTGATTCCTTACCAGAAGTACTACTGCTTCTGATATTGGAGGAAGAAGGAGAGGAGGGAATAAGGTGGAAAAAGAAGAAAAAGAGGGACATGGGAAAAGAAGATGAGTAAAATGTGTAAGGTTGTAGTAGGAGAACAGGAAGGAGAAAGAAGAGTCAGAGGGGAGGTAGAAAAAGTGGAGAAGAAAGAGGAGAAGGAAACGGGGGAGGAGAAGAAAGCGGAAGGAGAGTGGAAGAAGAAAGAGAAAGAGCTGGAAGAAGAGAAAAGAAATGAAAACATGTTAAAAAGAAAGAAGAGGAGGAAGACAGAGAGGAGGAAGAAGAAGAGCATAGGGTAGTGAGGTGGGAGGAAAGAGGGAAATGAACATTTACCGGAGAATTACACTGTTCAAACCCTAAGAATTCAGTTAGTAATCATAGTTTCAAAAGACAAGGGAAACTTCATGACATTCACTATGTAATAAAGATATCACTAAGTCAGTGTCAAGGATTGAGAAGACTTAGAGTTAGAAAAAGCACATATTTAGGGAATCTGACAGAAAGCTGATTGTACTGCCCATTGTCCACAAAGTTCTGGTGTTACTATAACCGAAGCAGGAAAGACGGTCTGCTTCCCTTGGCTCTACCTGTAGCAGATCAGTTCTGAAGGTTTAAATTATTCCCACAGCAGATGCCAGCAAATGGTTGAGCATGTTCAAGTGCCAAGTATCGATAAAACAAAACTTTCAAAGACCCTAGCAATTTATCATCTCAAGAAAGCTCGATTCCACTTGGTGTTTGCAAATGAAGCTTTATTCTGAGCTTGATCTGAAAAGCCAGTTTAAACAGTTTAGAAGCCACATTGGTGCTACATTCTTGTAAGTTGATAAAGTTAAAAAAAACATTTGAATAATAAAAGAGAGAGATTTTGTTCTTTTCAATATTACATTAACTGAAATTAAGTTACTAACACAATCATACAATCATGTTTCCATAGGAACTGAAATATTCCTGCAGTCTGATAGAAGACAATTTATTCTAGCAGTATTCTAGTACACATAATCTATCCTTCTTCTTAAAGTTGAATGGTTACTGTGAAACTTAAGTACAGAAAACCCAGCCTTGCTCACCTGCCCTGGAGTTAAGACAGCCTTGGTAATAGTTATAATAGAAACAAAAACAGACTCATTAGCACACAGAGAAAAAAAGAGCCACATGGAAGGAAAGAATCTGAAATGAAAAGCAAGAGCCTTGATACAGCTGATTCTCTGGTTTAAGGTGTGGTGGCTGAGTTGTACCTCCTAACTCTACACAGACTCCATGTGACTTCCTTCAAAGTCCACTGTCATTCATAAGAGTTCAGTCATCCTGAGTTCAGGGATCCCTAGGAAAAGGAGGGGGCACAAAATAATAAAAACCACTTTGTTCCTTTAGGGCAGTCCATAGCAACAGCTAGTATATTTTCATCTCCTTGTGGTATTTTTTTTGTCCCCAGCAAGTTTTCTTTTCTCCCAAATAGCCTATCTCTGCTGGCAGGATATGAAGTCAACTCTATAGCTGTCACACCATGAAAAGCAAAGGAAGTTAGAGTGTACACCTTTTCACATTATCACATGGTGTGTGTGTGTGTGTCTGTATGTGGGGGTGGGGGTTAAAACACATTTTTCAAAAGTTGATTCTCTCTGTAGACAATGAGAGAGAATCCAATTTGGGTTTTCTTTCTTTGCAACAAGTGTCTTCAGGCACTGAGCCACTTCAATGGCCTCAGATAATTTTATAAATACTGCCCACTTTTCTTCTTTTTACTGGTTATTTTATTTATGTACACTTCAAATGTTATCCCCCTTCTCAGTTTCCCATCCATAAGCCCCCTTTCCTCTACCCCATCCTCCTGCTTCTATGAGGGTGCTCCCCCACCCACCCACTTTCTCATCAGCAGACTAGCATTACCCTAGGCTGGGTTATCAAGCCTCCACAGGACCAAGGGATCAACGACCTCCCACTGATGCCAGATAAGGCCATCCTCTGCTTCATGTGTGGCTGGAGTCATGGGTCTCTCCATGTTTACTCTTTGGTTGGTGGTTTAATCCCTGGGAACTTTGGGGGAGGGGTCTGGTTGGTTGATATTGTTGTTCTTCCTATGGGGTTGCAGACCCCTCAGCTCCTTCACTCCTTCCCCTAACTCCTCCATTGGAGTTCCTGTGCTCAGTCCAGTGGTTGGTTGAGAGTATCTGCATCAGTATTGGTGAGGCTCCAGCACAGCCTCTCAGGGAACAGATAGCCTTTCCTTCAGTCTCTGCTACACTCTTTGTCCCTGCATTTCCTTTTGACAGGAGTAATTCTAGATTAATATTTTTGAGACGGGTAGGTGGCCCCATCCCTCCACCAGGGGTCGTGCCTATCCATTGGATATGGTCTCTACAGGTGCTCTCTCCACTTTGTTGTGCATTTCAGATAATGTCATCCCTGTTGGGTCCTTTAGCATACATTGTTTATCAATGACCTGTCAAAGCCAATTTCTTTATTTACCGCCTAAATGAGCAACTGTTTATATAAAAATAACTTTAGCAAGCATTTAGGTGAAATCTCTATTTGTGAGTCAGGTCTTAAGTAGGTAGCCCAACTTTCTAAAGTACTGCAGACTTCTTTCCTTGGCTTACTGCAATACCAGCTGTGTGATGCAGAGAAACACAAAGAGATGCTGGGATAAACACAAAGCACAGGTTTCAGAACCTCAATAAAATTTCAAACATTAAAATTCTCTCCTTTTGTGGTAAATGTGGGCTCTGAAAACATATGGTCATCACAAAAGAGTATTACAGATGTAGGGCACTGGGGTATAATGATTATCCCAGATAAGATTAGAAATCAGGAAAAAAATGTTGAATTGCAAGCAAACTTCTTATCTTTACCCTGTACCTCTCTGTTCCTGTGTGTTAATGTGTATGTAGGTATACATGAAGGACAAAAGACAGTCTTAGGTGTTGGTCCTCAGGAACTGCTTGCCTTACTTTTTCAGACAGAGTCTCATACTGGCTTGGAACGTGTCAATTATACTAGACTGACTGCTCTGAAAAAGCCAGAATCTACCTGTCCTGCCCCTAGCACTGGGATTCTAAGCACATACTCCCATGCCTCCATCACAATATTAAAGATCCACAGAGGGCATAAGAGGCATCAGTTACCCTGGATCTGGGTTACAGTTGGTTGCAAGCCACCAGACGTGGGTACTGGAAACTAAAGTCAGGTCCTCTGGAAGAGCAGAAAGCACACTTAAACCATTAAGCCTTCGATTATTGTCCCCTTATCTTCAAGGTCTTTTAGAGATCGTAAGTCATCTATTTTCAATGTGTATTTTAATTCACCTGTAGATACAAGATGTTCTTAATATAAAAATACACTTTATGTAACTCACAGGACAAATCATGCCTCCCTTTCCCAAAATACAGATGCAAGAAGTGCCTATAGCTAGTCATCTAATTAAATTCTTTTTATAGCGATTCCGAAGCTTTGCTTTGGTCTATTTTTTCTTCTTTCTTTCCTAAAAGCTTGGATATTCAAATATATTTGGTCTAGCAAAGGACTGTTTGGGGGAACATAAAATAAAGGACAAGATAAAGTAGAAGCCTACATGGGGGCAAAAAAATGTATTTTTACATAAAGATGGAAAGCATCAATTTTACAATGAAAGAACAGCCTCCAAAATATGGAAGAACTCTTTTATCCTCTCCCATCTTCTCTTGGCTTCTCCTCTCCCCTCCCCTCCCCTCCCCTCCCCTCCTCTCCCCTTCCCTTCCTTTCCCTTCCCTTCCTTTCCCTTCATCTTTCACCTCTTTTTTCCATCCTTATTAACATTTTCTTCCTTTTCCAATTCCTCTTGACAAGCATCACAGACAGAAAGCATAGCCCTTGTTGAATAGGCTTCTGTTCAGCTGATGTCACCCATACCACACATATCGGTCTCTAGTATGTTTTCCACAGCAGCCTTAGATGCTGGACAGGGATGTAAACCATTCTGCACGAAGAACTGCTTACAGGCAGATCCTGTCCTCTGACGAGAACAATACATGTACAGGACTGCTGCTAGCCCCAGGAGACTTTGTTCATCTGCAAATAGCTTATAGCCTAATTCTAAAAGACTCAGACTTTGCCAATGGTGAATGCTTACTCCTGGAGGCATGAGTTAAAAAGAAAACTGTGGCTAACTGGAATAGGACACAATGTAGATGGTTACATGCATTTCTTTATACATGAAAAAAAAAAAACCAAACAACTAAACTTCCCCTCTGTACCTGTTATGCAGCATTCATTGTTATCATATTCTGCATCACAATAGACCTGACATTTATCTCCTTGGGTTTTGAGATGAAGGAATAGAGACCATGTTTTATGCATATTGTCAAACTGTCTGAAGCAACCAACAGTCTCCAAAGTGTGAAACTACAAGGTAATGTTGCTATAAAGTCACAGTGGTAAGACAAGTAGACACCCTTGAAGTCTGCAAGTCCTGTTATATAAAGTGGTGGAGAACGTGGTCTTGAAGCACTGAGAACTCAAGATTGAAAGTAGAAGTAAAGTGGTAGGACCATAAAGAGCAGAAAAGACCCTGACAACATCAACCCTGACACTGGATCTAAGATCAATCTAAGAAACACACTTTTTCCAAGTTTTAATGCAATCACTAAAATGAGTAACTCAGAGCAAGAAACCCTACCCCAGGGTGGGCATTACAAGATATAAAAGGATGGAGGGAAAAGCTGTAGCTTTCACCTACCTGCCTTCACTACATGCTGGTAGATGTATCTGTTATATTGTTGTTTCTGTTGCCACAATCCTTTCTTGATATCAGAACCCAGCTGCCTTGACCTTAACATGGACTGAAGATGAATGGCTCGTTATGAATCCTTCAGGTCTTCCTCCTCATCAGATTGGGATTGTTGAAACTGCCAGCGATGTGTCTGTTTTCAGCCTCTCTACCATGCATATAGCTGTTGTTGGACTGCAGGGACAATCTAGCAAATCCTCTTTGATAGATATTCACTCTATCAGTTCTTTTCCTCTAGAGAAAGCTTGTTAATATAACTACTCTTGGTAGAGTCTTGTAAAAGAGAAGAGTACTCATAACACTACTTACTTGTATTTGCTTTTATCGCAAATAAAAAATCACCCATTATACATACATCTGAAAGTAGAGTCCTCTTTAGAATGATAATGAGTCTCATCCTCATAGAGGATCTTCCTAGATCATGCATTTGATCACAACTTTTAAGTTAGAGGCTGGAATAGAACATTCTCTAGCAAGGAAAAAAAACATATATGGAAAGCTTATCATATGGAAATAACATAATCAGAAAAGGCAATTTGAAGCTGGTAGTTGCTGTGGGCCTCCAGGAAGCCTTCTGAGCTGTGTCGAAGATATCATGCCTGCTGTTTGGCTCAGGGTCATTCTATGGATCAAGTTTAAAAAGTTTGGATCATTGGGAGGTGTAGGAGACAGTATACATTAATAGCTGATTGAAGACCTAGGGACATAGATAATTTGGTAAGTACAAAGCAGACAGGAGGACATGGTTTAATCCCTGGGTCCATGTGAAAAAGCTGGATGTAGTGACACCTCCTTGTAATCTTAGCATTGCAATGATCCTTGGGAGTTTATTGGCCAGACAGCCTAGTCTACTTGCTTAGTTCCAGGGCACTGAGAGATACTAGTTTTAAAAACAAAACAAACAAGCAAACAAGTGCAAAAGAAACAACAACAACAACAACAAAAAGATTACAGCACCAGAGAAACTACATCAGAGGTTAGAGGTTGGTTTTTTTGTTTGTTTGTTTGTTTGTTTCTCTTTTTGTTTGTTTTTTTTGGCCTCCACAATCATGTATGCCAACACGTTCAAGTATGCACAAATATATACCCATGTATATCAACACACATACACAGAAAAAGCTGATGGAGTTTAATTCTGCTAGTTTCTATTTACTGCTGTCCATTATAGCATTTATACTGATAACTGAGTCAATTAGACTGGTCAGACTAGGAGCTGACACAACATCTTGGGCTTCCCTGGTGTCATCCACTCATATCTGCATACCCTCACTTTTTTTTCTATTCTATTTCCAGAAAACTGTGTTCCAAAATATCCAGTTGTTTCTTTCCAATTGTTTTTTAAATTGCTCCTTTGGGCACAAGAATCTGTGGGCAAATGTCAAAAGCTTATGCTGACAATTCTGCTTATCCTCAGCGCAGCATTTTTGGGTCCAATCAGGAAAAGGTCTTCCTATGTTCTGTAAGTATCCCTTCATCAAAGCTGGAGTTCCTGCTAATGCTTTCTTAGAGTCACATTGATTTTGTGAAATCTCTTTGCACAGAGGAATGTCGAAGGCTAAAAATAGAGAACAATCAACTATGTCTTGCTCTACAAAGAAGCATGTAGTAGAATCATATCCGTGTATGTCTTTCTATTTCTCTGTATGCATTTATTTGCCTATGTATTTATTTGACTGTGGTATAAGATACAGATGTCACAGGGCTGGAGAGATGGCTCAGTGGTTAAAAACACTTGCTACTCTTTACATGACATGGGTTCCATTCTCAGAACTCAAGTAGAGTCTCTAACAGGCACTGTAATTTCAGATCCAGGATACCCAATACCTTTTGCTGGCCCCAGTAAGCTCCATGCATATGGTATACATACATATTCAAGCACACATGCATGAACATATAAAGTAAAAAATTATCTAATGCTTAAAAACATAAGAAGGTATCTGTCCCTACTCTCACCTCTGTCTTCTATACAGGGGTAATCCATGAAGCTTGATGACGATCTGAAGCAACCTAGACCCTTGAATCCTAGCAGGCTGTCATCTAATGTCTGTCCAATGCTTTAGTCCAAGTATTTAACCTTGTTGTGCATACTGGGATTTTAAAAGGAATTTTGAAATTCAGGTTGATAATTACAAACCATCTCTTGAGTAGTTTGAGCTAAGTTTGATTATGAGTTAGCAATGATTCTCATATACACCATGTGATGTGGATGGTATAAACCAGATCAGAGAACAATCTAGAACTTCAAGGCTGAAACACTCACGGGTGAGGCAACAAAAACAAGAGGTGATGTGATAGCCCATAGCACAGGAAGTCCACCAGAAGTCATCAGCCACAGGATTTTGCTTCTGTTAGCCATTTACCATGAGTTTGAGAGTTTCTCATTTGGAGATGAAGAGACAAGCACTAGAAAATGAGAAGAAGGGGTGTCCAAGTCCATGCCTAAGTATACATGGCCAGAATTCTATGAGCAAGTAAACAAATTTAACGGACGCTTTTGAGGTTGTGTGGAACTCTCTTGGTGGAAGTGTAGATTCATGTCTCTACAATGGAAGTCAGCATGACTGTTCCTCAAAATAGATTTAATGTATGACAGTTATACCACTCCTGAACAAATATTCAAAGGAATCTCTGTATTTCACACAGACATTCTTGCATGCCCATGTTTGCTCAGGTTCTATTCCTAATATCAATGGATTGGAACCAGTCAGTGTCATCACCAGATAAACAGATCATGAAGGTATGGTTTACATATACAGTAGGAATTTACTCAACTATAATGAAAAACTAAACTTTCAGGGAAATGGGTAGATTAGAAAGAATTAAGAGGTGGTCCAGATACACTAGAAAACTACAAAGACTCAAGTTTTCAATATGCACGTTAAAAAAAGTTGATGTTGGCCTTGGTGTCCAAGGAATTCATGTTGTACAGGACTTGTACTTGTAAGTGATAACCATTTAAAGATTGTAGGTTGGTTGTCCTTGTTTAGAAAAACGTTATGAGATAAAGTCCCTTTATTTCATATGAGCTACATTTCCTCAAAACTGATAGTACAGAATCATAGATTACAGAGTTTTACTTTGTTACATTTTGGGATACTTAAACTTTTGACTGAAATTTTCATTTGTACTTTTTTATTATTAAAATAAATTGTTATTCTTGTTTTAGTCTGCTACAGTTTCTGTGTGTCTTACAGCTGATCACCTGGGCCCCTGTAACCTCACGATATCCAGGTCGGGTAAGCTGATGAATAAATACTTGGGGTTTTGACACAACAAACTGCATTTTCTCAACCCCCAGCCCTTAAGAAAGCCACCCAGACAGGTGCTCTTGGGGTATATAGAAAGAAATTTAAGTGACCCATTGAAACAAGCCAATAAGCATTATTTTTCCATGGTCTCTGCTCCAGTTCTTGCCTGTAGGCACCTCCATGACTTCCTGCCCTGATTTTCCTCAGTAATGGACTATGACCTGAGAGCTTATAACAGGCAATAAAACTTCCTCCCTACACACACACACACACACACACACACACACACACACACACACATACACATACAAAAAAAGATAACCCAGGTTCAGAAAAACAAAAATTACATTTCTCTCATTGAAAGATTCCCAACTTTAAGTGTCTATATATATATAAATAAAAGAATTTAAAGTTAATACAGGCTTGGCCCTAGATAGAAGACCGGCAGAGAGGAACATGAGATACTGGAAAAGTTGGGAAACAACAAAAGTTTCAGGAGACATGAAGCAGAAGGCAGACTACTGGGAGAAAGAAAGAGAGAGAAAGAAACTATGAAAGAAAAGCTTACTTGGAAACTGCCGTAACACATCTTCATCATTTGTATAATCAGAAAGAGAAAAAGAAAAGTTAATTTAAATTAACTAATTAACTAAATTTAAATTTAACTAATTAAGTTAAATTAAATATAAGGCCAAATTATAAAAGTTCATTAGCATTACTATGGGACAAAAGTTGTAACTTGCCCTGTTAGTTTCAACTTATCTGTTGGGATAAGTCCTTCCCATTCCCACTCACATAAAACAGAGAACTAGGACACACACAACTTCAGACATATTCATATTATATCAAAATAACAGATTATTCAGGTTTTCATACTTCAGACCGGGGTTAATATCTAGGATATATGAAGAATTGAAAAAAAGAACAAAAAACACCCCTCAAGTGTCAATCAGTAAATGGGTCCAAATATAAATGTTCAATAAATATGTTGAAAAGTACATAACTTTCTTCGCCACCAACAAAATGCAAAATAAAATTACCTTGATGTTCCATTTCACCCCAGTCAGACTGGCTGTCATCAAGAAAACAAGTGGCAGCCAAGGCTGGTGAGGGAGCGTGTGAGAAAAGGGAGCCCCCCCCCCATCCTCTGCTAGGAGGAGCGTTAACTGGAATAACCAGTGTGAAATCAATGTGAAGGCTTCCCAGGAAACTCCAAGTAGAATTTAGCCTTTTTGAAGGTATTGTATCTCTTTCCTAAAGAACACATAATTATGAAAGAGAGGAATGATTAAATCCATCCATGTCATCACAAAAATTACAGCCTTAGGGTATTCACTTATTATCTTCTGGGAACCTACCAGGAGTCAGCAGCCTTAGCATTTCTAAATAGCTCTTCTCAGCTATCACAAAACATTACATCATAGCCCCTCTTACAATCAAGGAATCTAGAGTCATTGGGGGGAATGCAATTTGTGAACAACAATTTCCTTACACAGAAATATGAGATACATACTTCTAGGGAATACTATGATGGTTTGGTGTGTAAAACACAGGAAGAGTTTAATGAAAATGGCTGTTGGTTCTCCTTTCCTATCATTTTTTTTGGTGTGGTGAGATTTTGAATTTCACTTTCTTATATTATTCTATGTTTCATTTGGTAATATATAATACATCATTGACTATATCTGCTCCACTATGCAATAGATCTAAAAACATTTTCTTCTCACCTTTCTGAAACTTTATACTCTTTGATCAACAGCTCCTGACACTTTCTGATCCCCTCTGCCCAGCCTCTCAGAAGCCATTATTCTACTATTTCTCAAGTGCCCGTGTGTGGCCGTGCGTGCGTGCGTGTGTGCGTGTGTGCGTGCATGCGTGCGTGCGTGCGTGCGTGCGTGTGTGCGTGCGTGCGTGCGTGTGTGTGTGTGTGTGTGTGTGTGTGTGTGTGTTTTGAAGGACAAGCTCAGTCATAGTTATTCTCCCTCCACTTGTCCTTGTTTTTAACCTCTGTGTACATCTGCTACACAGTTTGAGAGCTTCCAGAGTCTCCTGTCTCCACCTTTCATCTTACTGTATAAGCACTAAGTTCTAGATAAGAACAATACACCTAGCTTTTCATGAGTTCTGGGAACTCAGATTCTGGTTTTCAGGAATCACTTCAGCCACTCAGCCATGTCCCTAGTACCTCAATTTAAGCTTCATTGATTTCTTCTTATATCTAAAGTCATAAAGTGTTGGTCTTTCTGTTCCTGGTTTACCATACTTGGTATGTCCTTGAGATGCATCTATATTATTGCAAGCAGCAAATTCTCTTCTATGTAGGGGTATAGGTCTCAACCTTTTCTTTATCCTTCATTTATGAATGGACATGTGTTCTTTATGTTTCTCTGCTATTGTGATTAATGTTGCATGAATAATGGGACACAACTATCTGTTTAACACACTAACTGTATTTCCTGTACATGTATAGTAAATAGTAGGACAGCTAGTTGCAAGTCATATGATAGTTTTAGTTTGTATTTTTACTTAGTTATTCAATGTATTTGGTGTGCATGAGAGCTGTGTGTGTGTACAGATGTGTAGAAGTACACACCTTTTTGCATATGCATGTGGAGTACAGAGGACAACCTCAGGTGTCATTCCTCGGCCACCATCCGCCACTTTTTTCATTTATTTTTTTTGGGGGGGGCATGGCCTCTCACTGTCCTAGTGCTCTCTATGTACCATAGGCTGACTGGCCAGCAAGTCGCAGGAATTCTTCTACCTCTGCCTCTCCAGGACTTGGTTATGCACCACTACATGTGGCATTTTTAATGAATTACGTTATTTATTTACTTTATATCCAGATCTCAGTTTCCCCTCTCTCCTCTCCTCTCATTCCCTCCCTTCACCTCACCTATCCTTTCTTCTTCCCCTTTTCCTCAGAAAAGTGTAAGCCTGCTGTGAATGTTAACCAGCCTTGGCTTATCAAATTGCTGTAAGACTGAGTGCTTCTTTTTCTATTAAGGCTGCACACGCCAACCCAGGTATGTAAAATAGATGCAAAGGCAGGCAATGTAGTCAGAGATAGAGCCTGCTCCCACTTTAGGAATTCCACATTAAGACGAGGCTGTGCAACTCTTATGTATGTGCAGAGGGCCTAGGTCCATCCATGCATGCTCTCTGGTTGGCAGTTCAGTCTCTATGAGCCCCTATGGACCTAGGTAAGGTTATTCTGTAGATTTTCTTGTATTGTCCTTGACTCCTCTGTCAAGTGGAAAGTTCTAGTTTCTTTGAAAAGTTTGTTTCATCAAATGAAGTTTTTTCTGGGACACAGGTGAAAAGATGTTTTGCTGTAGCAGACAAAGGGAAGAATGTTTTCCTCAAGCAGACACAGGTGAAAGGATGTTTTGACATAGCAAACACGAGAAAGGCTCCAGGATGAAGGCGTATAAATATGACCACAAAGACAATGGGAGTGTGGATTTGGTTTGTTCCACCTCATTAGTCTTCACTAATGACACTCATGTATTGGTTCACCTTACATAGCATTGTTGAGCTCAATTTGTGGGAATGATACCCTTGATAGAAACTTGCCTAAGAAATGCTCGTGAGGTTCCTGGAGCAGCATGCTGCTTCCTCAGCCACGCCTCAGGCCAGTTAGCAAGACTTGCAGTGTTTTCAGAATTGATCTACAGCTTCTGGTTCTTGCCTGGTGTCTGCCTGCAGAAAGAACTGGACTGTAGCTGTTGGTTTGTGAATGGTTTCTGCCTGCTGAGAGGACTGAATAGTATTTGGAGTTTGTTATGGGACTTAACTGCTGAGGAAAAGCAAGCTTTCCCCAAAGAACTATTGCTGAACACTTCCCTCATATCCTAATAACTTTTCTCTTCCACTACCTCTGCTTGGTGGTGGGCTAGAGGAGAGGTTGAACCTTTATTAAAAGTAGGATGAAAAAAAATTCTGCCTATACCTCTGGCTCCTTCAAGCCTTCCTCTCCTCGTCCATAAAAATCCCCAAGCTCAACCTAATGTTTGGCTGTGGGTCTCTGCATGTTTCCATCAGTTTCTGGATGATGCCTCCCTGAGGATATTTGTGTTAGGCTCCTGTCTGAAAGCATAGAAAAATATCATTAATAGTGCCAGAGGTTGGCTCCCTCTCGTGATATGGGTCTCAAGCTGGGTCAGTCATTTGTTGGCCCTTTCCTTAAATTCAGCTCTATCTTTACACCTGCACACTTTGTAGACAGGACAAATTTTGTGTCTAAGGTTTTATAGCTGGATTAGTGTTGTCCCAGTCCCTCCATTGGAACTAGAAAAGATCATCCTGAGTGAAGTAAATCAGAGTGAGAAAGACAAACATGGTATGTACTCACCTGTAAGTGGGTATTGGTCATAAAATTCAGGATAACCATGCCACAAAACACAGGCTTAGCAAAGAAGCTAAGTAACAAATAGGGCCCAAGTGGAGATACTTGAATCTCACTGAGAAGGAGAAATAGATTAGACATCAGGGTAGATGCAGGGAGGAGACTGAGTTGGTAAAAATGTGGAAATGAGAACAGGAGGGATGAGGTGTGGGTGGGAGAAGATCGAGGAAGAGTCCTGGGAGAGACAACTAGATGGGGTGGGCAAATCTAGGACAAGCTAGAAACCTAGGACAATGGAAACTCCCAGGAATCTGTGAAGGTGTCCCTGGCTAAGACTCCTAGCAATAGGCAGTACGGAGCCTGAACCAGCCATCTCCTGTAATATGTGGCCTTTTAGATGGGTCCTGAGGCTAAAACTCAGTCATCATGCTTTTGCTACAAGTACTTTCCCAACAGAACTATCTCACCAGCTCTTTAATACTCTTTATATTTTAGAAGTGCTACTTTGCCATTTTTTTCATAAGGCTTATACTAACTGGCATGTCTACTCATCACAAGAAGTAGCTCTCATTTCCCTTTTCTTCAATGCTTGCTATCTTTCATCTCTTTGATAAAATGATTCAATCATGGAATAATGTAGTACTGCTTTTTCCATTGGTTCTTCAATGTCCATTGAACTGTTGTGTGTCTGTTTATCTACTTATTTTTTAATTTTTTTGCAAAATGTTCAAATTCCTCACTTGCTTTTCAGTTGCTGTAGTTGTTTGCTTGTCGTGATTTTGTGTGTTCTACACATTTAGACATTAACACTTGTGGCAGTTTCAATTTACAACTTGGAGTTCAGTGAAGTTCTCTGCTGAGTATTTGACCTGAATCTCCTATCTTAGCTGTCACCTTGCCTTTATTTCAAGCTCTCATGGTTAACTAAGTGAACCACCTGCTTTTTAACTATCATAGTTGGGAGAGAAAATATACATGTCCCAGTTGCATGGACTACTGACCTGAGTCCACTAAGCTATGACTGGGTGAAGGATTGTGGCATGGGTAACAGCATCCCTGAGAAGATGCTTATGAGCCAGAAAAAAAGTGAAGAGATGCTATGCTTTCCATTGTGACTTTGCCTCCCTCTGATATCATACAAAACTCCTTGAGGAAGAGAAATAGACCACATAGAGACGTGAAATGAAATGCTTATAACAGACACATCCATAAAGCCAACAAGCTGGAATGAAACTGCTGTCCACCAACTGTTGAACGCTAAACGTGTTGTGAAGTAGTCGTTCTACAGTGTCCTAGCCCAGCAACATAAAGGAACAAAATACATACATACAGTAATTTCAAGGACATTTATGCGAAATGGAAGAAATCAAATGTGAAAGGCTGAACTGGTATTCCCAGTCACATCAGAATTCTTGAAATAGCAAAACTACAGTCATAAAAATCAACATTCAAGCAATGGTGGAGGCTGCAAAGGGACAGAAAATGTACATTTAGAAAGCATTTTGGGGTAATGGAATCATTTGAAATCTACATTGTACTGCTGCTTACCTGACTGTGTACAATTACCAGATCCAATAAATTAGTAAAACTCATTAAAATAGGTAAATTTCACTGTAAAGATATTATATATTGGGGGAAAAAAGCTGTTTGAAAGGAAGGAACTGGATGTGTTGGTGAGAAGGCTCACTCGATCAAGGGAGCAGGTGCCAAGACTGCAGCCTGCGTTGGATTCTGGGAAACCAGATGGCAGAAGGAAAGAACTGATGCTCATAAGTTATCTTTTGCCCTTCACATACAAATCATAGCATGTGCACGTTCCCCCACCACACACACACACACACACACACACACACACACACACACACACACAC
>JADRCG010010394.1:734552-747052 GCA_019844195.1 Rhabdomys dilectus
CACACACACACACACACACACACACACACACACACACACACACACACGTGTACTTTTTAATTTGGGGTTGAAGAAATATCTCAACAGTTAATAACGCATACTGTCTTTCCAGAGAACTCAAGTTCAGGTCACAGAGCCCAGGTCAGGTGGTCCCAACCTGTACCTCCACCTCTAGAGACTTGACACCCTCTTTTAGCCTTTATGGACATTTCAGTCAGGTGCACAGATACTTAGTATGCATAATTAAAATGAACTAAATCTTAATTTTGTAAATCGATCAATATCTTTAACAGATAGAGAAGGGATGGAGGAAGAAAAGGGAAGGATAATGAGGAAAGGAAGAGAAAGGAGGAGATGGTCTCCAAATATGAATACTGTCTTTTGACCTCCACATGGGTAACATAGCATGCATGAGCCTCCACACACCATATGGACACAGCTGCATACACACAAACAAATAGCGTAATTTTAAAAAATCAGGTCTGGTGAGGCAGCTATTCAGGTGAGTTAGTGCTTATCAATTGCTTTAGGAAAGTCTGCCACTTAGTGTGCTTTGTGTATGCACACTTGGGTGTGTGTGCACTCACTAGTAGTGAATGTGTGTTTGCATGTGTAAATAGACGTGTGTGCTTTGCTGAGTATGTGGTGTGTTAATGTGTCTGTGTGTGTGTGTGTGTGTGCTTTGTTTTGTGTGTGTGTCGGTGTTTGTATCTCTGTGTGTGTATGTGTGTGTGTGTGTGTCGGTGTTTGTATCTCTGTGTGTGTACGTGTGTGTGTGTGTGTGTGTGTGTGTGTGTGTATGTGTTATTGCTTCTTCTCTCAGTAAAATTTTTCTGAGCGATGAGTCCTTGCCTTTTCTGTCCTTTCATTCTTTGAATCTGTGGGAAAATAATCCTTCCTGCAATTCTTGATGACCTTAACATGATGACATCATCATACCCATCTGGACAGTGGTAGTTCATTTTCCTTGAGGCAGATCTGTGAGTGAAAAATATATTTTTGTAATGAAGTACAATGCAGAAGATAGGGAACTTGTTATTCAGGCAGAGCAATGCAGAACCCTCACAAGAGCAACAGAGAAATTTGTTAGGCTCTTCAACAAGAAATCTCTCAAAAAAAAAAAAAAAAAAAACAAAAAAAAACAAGGCAGTATATAAACAGAATTGGTCTCGTAGCAACAGGCAAGATGAGGTGGAAATAGTAAGCAGCAGAGGAAATGAGAAAAAATAGCAAGTTCTGCTTCTGTCCTGGTTTCTGTCTCTGTGATAAACCACTCTGATCCAAAGCAACTTGAAAAAGAAATGGTTTACTTCATCGTACAGGTTGCACCAGTCTATCACTGAGAGATGTCAGTGCAGAAAGTCAGGAAGGTGCTGGAAAGACAAACCACGGAGGAACACTATTTGCTGGCTCCCCCGCCCCCTGGCTTGTTCCTAAGCTCACTGTGGAAACAGCTCAAGACCAGCTTCCTGAGGAATAGGCTGCTCATAGCAGGATAGGCAGTCCTATAGCAATTAATAACGGTGACATTCTCCAACACACATGCCTCAGGGTGTCCCCTAACATGGAGTCCTTCAGATGACTCTGAGTTGCATCAAGTTCAAAGATGAAGCCAACTAGGACAATTTCTAATAAAAGCGTAAACTTTAGACTTGAAATAGAAACGTGGGAAAACTATCCATCCACAACAAGGACAACAAATCCCTATGTCAATTCAAAGTTATAGAAAAACTGTATCCTCTTATTGTCCTAGTGGAGAGGGAGTAGTTTGGTTTCATATCAAATGACAAAATATAATAGGGGGTGTGTTTTTAATATACTCGGCTAAAGCACATCTTTGCAACACCAAGGTAAACCCTTAAGAGTTGCCAACTCCCCCTCGGGCATTCAAAAACATGCTTGCAGTACACTACCATCCCATGAGACTTTATAAGAAGAGATGCTGATGAACAATCATAAAAATTGCTGTTCTAGTATCTTATATTTCATGAAACAATATTATGCCCTGTATAAAAAAAAGAAAAAAATAACAGGCTATTCTAGTGGTTCTCAAAAAGCTTTACAATCATCTGCAGAATGCTGAGATGGTTCCAAGAAGAATTTATTTTTCTAGCTGAGGTTTCATGTGCCTTCACAACACACCAAAGCCCATTCCTTTGCTGTCCCACAACCACTGGTAAGTGATGAAGGCAAAGACACGTGAATGCTTAAAAATTACAGCTGGGTGCTTAGTCCTAAACAGAGGAAGAATGTAAGAGCAAGAAGATAGGGAGAAAGTCTGAAATGCTGTCATTAAGGCATAACAATGTCAACACAGACATGAGATCATAGACAAAGCAGCTGTAGTCACCTGTCCTAGGTCAGTACACGACTGGAGCTATCAACAGTTAATAATGGCTTGAGGAAAGGCTCATGGTTCAAGGGGATTTTTGCAGCTGAATTATTGGATAGTGATGAATTGGGTGCGGTAGTCATTGTCTTCAGTTGTATATGCAATGGTGATGCTACCAGCCTCTGATGTATAGCACGGCTGTGGTGGTACATGCTTGTAATCCTTGTGATTGAGGTCCTGAGACAGGAGGAACTACGAGCTAGCTGGCCAGGGAATTTTGCTAATTGGAGTTTCTTGAAAAACTTAGTCTCAAAAAGTGCAGAATAATTGAAAAATGATACTTGACATCAACCTTTGGCCTACACACACACACACATACACACACACACACACACACACACACACACACACACACACACACTTTTATAAGTATGTATTTCATGATTAGCTATTAAAGATCCATTGGAGTCATGTTTTTAGGTCATTTTAGGATCAATGTCTCTCTGTGTTGGAAAGCATAGCTGTCATAGTTAGTATATGTGTCCCCAAAGCAAATGTTATCAGGTGTGTTGACTCCATCCACCCATCTTTTTGAGGAGGTGGGCAAGCCAACACATTGAAGGTACTGTGCATCAGCAATGCACTGATGGTGAATGTTTTGAGACACTTTAAAGGGTCCGCAAAGCAACGGGGTCATAACTCAAGGTTATCCAAGTTCGGCTCCTCTTTGCGGCTCTATATAATCCCAGTGTCCTGCTCTGCCTCTCTCTGATTCACAGACCTACTACCCACATTCTCCTAGTCACGCTTTAGTATTGTCTTCTAGTTCAAAGCCCACCTTAGAGGGAGGACCCTGGCATCTGCTCTTGCAGAGTGTTCCAAAAGCCTCCTAGCATTCTGCTTCTTCTCATTTGGGCAAAATACACATTTTAGTCTGATCTGAATTTGGAAAGAATTCACACATTTAACATTTTCAAAACTTCACACCAGCTCATGAGTCACTGGATAAAGCTTTTAATCCTCTCAGGGCTCTTGGAATTCTAATGCAGACTCCACTGCTCCATAGTGTTCTCCATTTAATAGACTGGGTGGAGAAGGTATTTTGGTTGTAGTGTGTGTCTGAGTTTCTTCAAATCACCCCCATGGGAGCAAAAGGAGAACCTTCAGTTGGTGTTTCATTTAATATTTTCAACTTGAATATAGAATTGCCTAGAAGACAAATGGCATATGTATGAGGGAGTTCCTACACTGGATAGAGAGGTAGGGAAACCTGCTCTGAATGTGGATGGTACTGTTCTATGGGTTTGAGTTCTGGACTAATTAGGAAGGCCTGGGGCAGGGGTGAGCACCAGGATTTATCTCTGCTTCCTGACTGCAGATGCTATGTAATCAGCTACCTGACCCATCTCCTGCCGTTCCTCTCTCGACATGATAATCTAGACTCTCCAACTGTGATCCAGAATAAACCTTAAATTGTCTTCCTCTGGTATTTTGTTAAGACTCAAGAAGATAGCACATATAATTGGTACTCTGATTTTCATATAAAACAATTCAAAATGTTGTTTACTTAACTCATTTGTCTTATTAAAAGAGTAACATCTCACCCCTTACTCACCTTCAGTGTCTTTGTGATTTGTCTGAAGAATCCACATAGCTAAACCTGAGTATTTTCTTCTGTAATTTAAGAAAAGAAAACTGTTTCCGCACAGTTAACTTGTACCTCTACATACTGTTGCTTGTACCTCTCTATGTGTAAGAACTACATTCATGAACTGCCCATGTTGAGATTGAATGGCAACCCAGTTGAATGTTTGAAAATGCTTGCAAGGACTCCCCTGAATATAGACTATGTATGTGCGTGTACATATGCACACAGAGGCACACACTCCAACATGAATTCTTCCAGAGGTTTTTTAGAAAATTGCTCTCATCCCTCCTCCAACCTCTAAAATAAGTCATACCATTACTTTAATGAGATTTGACCAGATGGAAAGACACCTTCTTTATCAATTATTTCCTGCTACGTTTAAGAGTGAATATGTACTTCTGAGTAATATTTTATCATATGACACTTGAGATACAGTTCCATGAACATGAGAGTTACAAAATGAAATTGAACTGTTCTAGCACCAAAGCCATAAGCAAGATGACAGATATTGATCGTGCCCCAAGATGTAATGTAGGCACCTAATGGGGCATAGTAATGTTCCATGAATCATTAGAATATTATTTTAAATTCCCCCCTCACCTGAGGGATTGCTAAAGGGGCATTTCACCTTCAAGTCACTCCCTCGCCTCTTTAGACAAGAAGAGAACTTGATAAGGTCATTGGAACACGGTGAAGTTTTCAGAGCTTTAAGAAAATTACTAGTACTTCCTTGATATCAGGAAGCCATATATACATGTGTATATATGTATATGTATGAAGTATATCAATATCTATATCTAGCTATATCTACATGAAGAATAGATATACTTCAACAATTTTACAACCAACAATCAGTACCAAAAGCATCGGAACATTTAATTGAACAAAATGGATTCTATTTTATTTTTATTTGTGTTTGAGTGAAGGAGAAAACATGTTAATGTAGATACCTGCAGAGGCCAGAAGAGGCATTCAGATACTCTGAATATAGAATTAAAAGACAGTCATAAGGGTCCAACTGTCTGCAAGTTACTAGGAACTGAACACATGGTCCCTGAAAGTATGGCAAGAACTCTTAACTACAGAGCCATCTCTCTGCCCTCAAAATAAATCCTAATAATGTCAGTAAATGACAAACTATTACCATTTAGTGGTTTTTCATTGCTGTTTATAGTCTCAAATCTGTCTTTAATAAATGATATTTTAATTTTGTTTTTAATTATGTGTGTATATATGTGGAGGGGGGCTGTGAGTACTTGTGAGTACAGGTGCTGGTAGAGGTGAGAAGATGAGTCCCTAGAAACTGGAGTTATAGGGAACTGTGAAGCACCAATATGATTCTGGGAACCAACTGGGGTCCTCATTAAGAGTTCTATAAATTCTTAACCTCTGCACTATCTCTGCTACTATGTTGCTGCAGTGTTCATTTTAAGTACATGGCAATGAGGCAAATGAAGACAGGGAAGTTCACTGAGATCACACAGTTAGTAAATGGTGAAGCCAAGATAAAGACATGATTTAGTCTCTCTCTGGGGCCTACCCACCTTGACTATAGAATTGCTTCTAATCTTCAGTTATCTACTCAACCATAATCCAAATATTAAACAGAAAATTCTAGAAATAAAAATATTCATGATTTTATGTAACATTTATTATAGAATATAACAAAATTATTCTATTTGATTATTGATTGTTGGTTTTAATCTCTCATGTATACTTTGTAAATTAAAGTTTTGTGATGGTTTGTATATATATGTTTGGCCCAGGGAGTGTCATTATTAGAAGGTGAAGCCCTGTTGGAATAGGTGTGACCTTGTGGGAGTAGATGTGTCACTGTGGGTGTGGGCTTTTAGACCTCCTCCTAGCTGTCTAGAAGCCAGTATTCTGCTAGTAACCTTCAGATGGAGATGTAGAACTCTCAGCTCCTCCTGCACCATACCTGCCTGGATGCTGACATTTTCCTGCCTTGATGATAATGGACTGAACCTCTGAATCAGCCCCAACTAAATGTTGTCTTTGTAAGAGTTGCTTTGGTCATGGTGCTGGTTCACAGCAGTAAAAGCCAAAGATAATGTTATTATATATTTATAAATGTACAAAATATTGTACATAAACAAAATATGATAGTACTCCACTGGCATTGGCATTTTGGAACATAAGCATCACAGATGAGAGAGAATTGCTATAGTATCCAATCCTCCCTGAAATAAAACTGAAGGCTGGAGTTGTTCAATACTCAGCTAAATAACTACGTATAAACTTATTTATCCTAATCCATGTGACTTTGGCCATCTTCCTTGTCATAACTATGAGGAAGGTCATGAGGAATGTGCCCTTGATGGAGAAACTTGGTAGTCTCTACTCTCTCTCTCTCTCTCTCTCTCTCTCTCTCTCTCTCTCTCTCTCTCTTTCTCTCTCTCCTTCTCAGCTACCATCAGATGACCAGTGTATGCTCCACTTCAGGTACCTCACCATAATGCTTTGTCTAAAAGCAGACTCAGTGGCAACAAATCCAAGCAATCAACCATGGAGTTGACCATCAGAGTGTGAGCCCAAACCTATCTTCTCACTCGTCAGGTGTTTGTCACTCCTCACAGCAGTGAAAAGCTAACAAAGGGCTTGAGCGTAAAAAACATAACACCTGAAAGAGTTAGGGGAACCAATCCCTTGGAGATACCAAGAGATGAACACATACATGCCTGGCATCCCAGATGGCATATCTACAAACTAAGATGTTTATTTGGTATCTTTCTTCTGCCTGTCAACTTAAAAAATGTTCCCTAGGCATCAGTTTATAACCTCATATTTTAATAGCCTATCTCTGTTGACACCCAATGTTAATATCTGAAGTCAAGTGGATTCTTCAGGCAGATTCACAGAATGAAAATACCTTCCCTTGCAACTTCTTATAAAAGAATATTATCTATCTTAGTTAACAAATTGTGATATGCGTGAATTCATTATTTTGTCCTAGCATGAAATGTCTAAGGAATTACTTTTTCATGGGGGGCTGGGGAAGGTGGTGGTTCTTAAGAAGATGAGCCGTGAGCAGGGAGAGCAATGCAATAATGAAGAAAGATTGTCTGTTTCCAGATGCTTTCAAATGCATTCCCAGGGCTAGAGCAGTATTTACAGAGTCCAATATCTGTACTTTGATGCTTTAAAAGAAAACTTTAATCAGCTATGGTGGTAAAGGTAGATAAGCCGACTTAAATGTAGCTACATTCTCACGGGCACTCTGTAAAGAATTCTAAATTAACGAAACTCAAAGTAAAAAGATGACTCAGCGCTTGCTTTAATACCAGCTCTGCACAGGTTCAGGTGACATGGCTCTGCATGGAGAATGTCTTCTAAGCCATAAAAAGAAATGACAGCAAAGCCATCTGAGTTATAACCTTTGAAGACTTTCACATACTTATTTCAGGCATATCTTTAATGCCTAGTAAATAAGATTGAAAAAGTATTTTAATTGAGATTATGTGCTTTATTGTCTTTAAAATAATCTCATTTGCCTTTGTGTGTGTGTCTGTGTGTATGTGTGTTGTGCACACATGTGTAGTGTTTGCATATGTATGAGAGCATGTGTGTGCTCATGTGGACTTATGAAATTGACATTAAGTATCTTACTTCATCACTCTCCACTTTAATTATTGAGGCAGAGTCTTTTGCAAAACCTGGAGTGCTCCAAATGTGGCAAGATTAGGCAGCTATCTTGCCCTGTGGATTTCCTATCTCTACTTCCCAAGTGCTGGAAGTAGAAGTGGCCACATCCCTTGCCCAGCTTTTACTTGGGTGTAAGAAATCTAAACTGTCTTCCTCACACTTTTGTAGCAAGCACTTTAACCACTGAGCTGTCTTCTTGGCCCAAGACATACGTTTTCAAGTCTTTTAAAATATAAAATAATAAGAGACTTCACACCATAGAGAACATCTCACTAGAAAATGAACTCTCTCCAGTGATTGTGCGCACAGCTACATTGTGATTGATACATGATTAAGGTGCATACCTTTACAGAAAGGCTTTCCGTCTGTTATCAAAGTATGCCTCATTCTCTCACTACCATATCCTTTGAAGTAACGCAAAAGGTAGGTTTTGGTAGTGGTGGTGGTAGTGTGGTCTTACTTTCTTTCTTTCTTAGTTTTTGGTTGTATTTGTAGGAGGGTTTGAGACAAAAACTGGAAGATATTTTTTTCTTTTCTCCCCTAAATGTGAACCATTCAAGTAAAACCAGCTTAACAATATAAATAGCAAAGAGAATACTAATAAAACTTCTCATCTTCTGCCCTACTCTTCAGTGATACCTTAGCACTATGGCCTCGATAACTGTATGATCTACCATAATCTGGCTGTGAGACTCTTCTTCCTCAGAATCCATTTTGATAGACAAAATTTTCAACATGAGTGGATCTGGAAGAATAAAATAGACGACCATCTTAAAATGTCTCTGTGAGAGAGTTGCTAGTTTAGATTAAATAATTATGAGTCCACGGGCTTGGGTCTGGAACCGAACAGAAGGAGATGTGAGCTGAGCATCAGCATCCACCTCTCTCTGATCCTGACCATGGATGCTGCTGTGTGAGCAGCTGCATCACACGTATGTTGCCACGAAGTCCCAGCGAGATGAACGGTGTTGTCCCAAACTTTGAAACAAGTTTACTTAACATAAGGAAGAAAGGGTTTACTTTGTCTCACTATTCAATGGTTCGGTCCATCCTAGAGAGGAAGGCATGGTGGCTAGAATATAAAGCAGCTGATGACCTTGCATCTACAAACAGGAAGCAGAGAATGAGGCACACTGGTTCTCAGCTCCCCTTTGCCTTTTAGTTCAATCCAGGATGAAGCCCATAGGATGGTGCTCATGGTAGATATGCTGGATTTGAAACCTTTCTGAAAATGTCACAGAGTCTATATTCAATCAAGTTGAAAATAAAGATGGCAGGGCAGAGTGTGAAACAGGGAATGGTGGGCTTGTATGACAGATATAGTACATGTACATATGTAAATATCTATACATGCATGTGTATACACATATATTACTTCAAATATACTTACATGAAACTGTCGAAGAATTAAAAAATAATGACAGTAATCTAGCTTTAACTGCTCACTTCATAGCCCTCACTGGAGGCATTTCACATTTCCTGAAAATATTTTGCAGTGGAAAATAAGCATAGAGAATAAAATACAATATATTTTTGACAAAAAGTATATTTATGATATAATTCCTATTAGATAGTCACTGAATGAACAATATAACAATTAGGTACATAAAAGTAACATTTGGTGTTAACAATACACAAATATTATTGGAAAAATATATTCAAAGAGACCTAATGGGTGAAGTGGAGAAGCGGATATAACACATGACATAAGGAAGTGAGTGGACTGGACACTTGGAGACAAGACTTAGTTGCTAAAAGCTCTTTCCAGAGGGTGAGAATTTCATTGTTAACACCCATGAATGAGTGGCCCACAGTTGCTTGAAAGTCTACCTCTGGGGGATCGGATGCCTTCTTCCCTTGCATGGACACGCACATGTGGTAAACACATACAGGGACACACATACATGTAAACAAATTTAAAAAAAGAAAGCAGAACAAAGGGTTAACTATGGGTGGAAGGGCATAAGAGGTCACGAGGTTAGTGGTGAAGGAAACGAAGAAGAGCAAAGTATAATAACATTTGTATGAGAGAACATAATGAAACTAATTAGGATGCTAAAGGAAAAATAAGCATGTAAAACCATAGATAAGTAATACTATGGATAACAAGATGACTCATTGGTTAAACTGCTTGCAGCAAAAGCTCAGCCACCAAAGCTCAATCCCCAGAATCCTCAGACAGGTAGAAGGAGAGATAGCGGTGGAAGAATTTCATAAAGTTGCCCTCTGACCTCCACCCACATGGTGTGACATGCGAACCACTCCCAACCACTAATAATTAATTTAAAATAAATAAAGAGTGAGAAAACAAAAGGCAGAAACTGTTGGCCCTTACTCAGGGCAGAAGTAATGTGTACGCAATCCTGTATAAATACATACTATTTGATCAAAGAATATGCCGAGAAATGTGAATCCTACCCTTTCTTGACTGAAGATTGATATCCATTCATTAACCTTTTTTTTTGAGTTTTTTTCTAAATACCAGATGCAATAAAGAAAAATTACATTAAAACAAATGTGCTTATCAGCTCTAAGAAAAACCTTTTAGTCTGCTGAATATCCTTTCTGAGAACACTCATTAAACTTACCTTGCAAGGTGATCTAATTAAACAAGAGATTAAAAACTTGAAAACTTGGAAATTAATTCTTCTAGAACTTAAATAACATGCATTTGCATTGATATGCATTTATCTTGACCTCAAATACACACATACACACACACACACACACACACACACACAGAAATATAAATGCACACACACGCACATAAATATATACATATACACATATACACATACACATATACACGTGTACGCATATACACATATATGCATATACATATATACATGTGTGTGTGTTTGTACTTGTGTGTGTTTATATATATGTATATTTGGTGAACAAAATCTTCTCTAAAAATTTTCTAAGGAACTGTATTAATTATTTTTTTATTAATTTTGTGAAACACCAAGACCAAAGCAACTTAGAGACGGGAAGGCGTTTTGGGGCTTATAGTTCCAGAGGGATAGGGTCCAGGAAGCATTGGATACTCTGAACCCGGAGTTACTGACAGTTGTGAGCTCTCATGTAGATGATGGGAAACAAACTTGTTACCAATAACAATGACTGTTCTTAACCGCTGATCTATCAATTCAACCCTATAAGTCTTTTTTTAAAGTTACAAATAAACCACTAAAGATATAATGTAATAAACTTCTATTCTGATACAAAGCTATCAATTGCAAGTTCTTTACAGTGAAACATGAAAAAAGTTAAATATTCATGCTGATGGTCACACCTTGAAATAAGATAAAGCTATTAGGAATGTGTTAACCAAACATATCATAAAAAACAATTTTAAAGGCAGTGATATGGCTCAGTGGCTATGAAATACTTGCCACACAAGTATATGGATCTAAATTCAAATTCTCAGCAACCACATTAAACTACAAGCATCCATTCCTATAACCTCAGACCCGTGGGGACCAGAAAAAGGACGATCTTTGGAGATTACTGACTGCCAGCCTAGCTCCAGGTACAGAAAGTGATCTTCAGGGAAAGAATCAGAGTGATACTAGAGGACATCCCATGTCCTTATCTGGACTTCACATGCCATACAGACATCTACCATTGCACATATACCACACCCATGCACCACACAGAAAGAAAATCTTAAGTAAAAAATATTACTTCTCTTTTGTATTACTTTTTAAATCTTGTACTTTCCATTTTTTTAAAAAAAAATAATTAAGGTTAATTGAAATTTTGGACAAGTCTTTTGGTCTGTGAGCATAAGGAATAATTTTAAGAGGAAGGAAATGTATGTGTGTGGTATACATTGTGTACAAATACTGGCTTGATTGTTTTCTTCAGTAAATGAACTGTCTTTGAGGCCACTCAGGGATCCCTAGTATAAATCAGTGTAAGGAAAGAAAGAGAAAAATCCTGAAGTGATATCTCCCATGGGTATAGTAGGTGATTAATCAATTCATCATGTTAATCATGAGTCTGTTTGGTGTTTGTCTTGCATCAGACTAGTACTTTATTTGTGAACACCACTAGGTTGGCAGCATTTTAATGACCTAATTACAGTGTTACAGCTAAATATTTCCCTTAAGTCTTACCTATAAAGCCCAGTTCAACTCAATTTCATCAAAACATCTTCTTAGGTGTACTAACCAGCCACATATCTATCATGGATAAACCAAGTCTCACAGTCTTTTAGATCCTGTCCAAGATTATACCAAACAGCAACGTAAAGAATCAAGACATCCTCATAATTGGTAGAACTGTTTCTGGTTACCCTCTTTAAGAATTTCTTCTTCTCTTTCATGTAGCCATGAGCCATATTCTTTCCAATATTCACTCCCTGTCTTCTGTATAGTCTTTTAAATTTGTCTCCAGTCATCATAGAGGGTGCTACAAATAGATATTGAAGATTGGATTGAGATTGTATTGAAGCTCCTGTGTATGTGTGTTTTTGTGTATGCATGTATACAATGATTTGTGTGTGTCTATATGTGGGTACATGTACAGCTCTGTTGAAGTGTATGGGTCTGTGTGTATGTGTACACACATGTGCAGGTACAAAACTGCATACATACATATGTATGTGCATGTGTGTATGCATAGATATGTGGATATATACATATACATTCATAAATCTCCAGGCATGTCTATGTGCATGCATGTTCATGTGTTTGGCTGTATGAGAATCTTTACATCTGTGTACATCTGTGTTTATGTTTATCTGCATGTATGGATGTGTACACATGAGTGGGGAGACCAGAGGTCAACCTCAGATGTCATTTCCCTGGTGCTGTTCATCAGGCTTTATGAGGCAGAACTTCTCATTAGCCT
>JADRCG010010394.1:749552-772372 GCA_019844195.1 Rhabdomys dilectus
AATATGTATGTGTAAGTCACTGAACAACCTCAGGTGTTGGTCCTTGCTATCTTGTTTGAAAATGGTTTTTTTGCTGCTTGCTGTTGTACACACCAGTTTAGCTAGTCTGTGAGCATCTGAGGATTCTCCTGCCTCTGCTTCCTATCTCCCCATAAGATATTGAGATTACAAATGAATGTCATGACATCTAGGTTTAACTGGGTTTGGGGAGATTTGAATCCAGGTCTTCATGCTTACCTGGCAAGTCATTTGTCTACTGACACATCTTTCTATCCCATGTTTTTCAATTAGCCCCATCCATACAGATATTTTTAAGTGCCATGATGAAAAACCATAATTCAAGAGACAATGACATTCTCTCTCCAAACCACGCACAAACAGTCCTTCTGGGAACCACGATATAGTCAGTCTTATCTACCAAGATATTAATTCATTGTTTTCAGACTTCTAAAATGGCTCACCATAGATAACAACCAATCTGTTAATAACAAATTTCTGCCCCTTCTCTTGTTTAAGCTAGTGGCTGAATGTGTCTAATTAGTCATCTGGACATGCCAATGTCCCCTTAGTGTTATTGGCAAATGCAAGCAACATCTTCAACTTAATGTCTACAGATGGCTTATGGAGCAATCACAGAACGGGCAGCACTGTCTTAAACTATTCTTCCATGCAAGTTGACATTTATTCAGACATCTTCATTTTCAACACGGTGCCCTCCGCAATCCTAGAATATCCCTGTTTTTATTTGCTAGAAGTCCAGGTAATCCCTGGTTATCAAAACCGGCTCATCAGTAAAGGATGTAAGACTTACTGAGAATGACTTAGATATTCACAGTTTTATAATAAGAAGGAGGAAAAAGGAGGAGAAAACTGTAAGGTGAGACTGATAAAGAAGAGATTACAGAAGAGTCCAGGTGCTAAGGAAGTCATAACAATTACCTGTTAAGTTAAAAAACATAGAAGACCATTGTTTTGAACTGAGTAAGTAGACAAAACTCCCAAAGGCCAGAAGGAACCAGGATGGGACTCAGTCTTCCTAAATCCTACACACTCATACTGGGGATTTAAGGAAATATAAACAGACCGGGATTTTTGTCAATTCCTGGAAACAGAAAGTTCCAGTTTATATGAATTAAAAAACTAAACAATAAAATTGCTAAATACTCTTTTAAAAACTTGTTTCTGCTTTAACTTTAGTAAAACGTAATTCAACATCAACCAACCTACTTTTAAAGCTGTTTTCCCATTTCAACAGTGCCTCACTGTTCAGACAGTGTATTAGCAAACCCGCTTTTAAAATTCTGCTTCCCTATTCTGAAGTTGCCTTAGTCTGGGAGTGTAAATGGAAGTGGTCCAGATTCACAAATCCAGAGTAAAAGCCAATTCAACCTAGAACTGAATTTGCTTCGATTTTGTCTCTGACATACGGAACAAGGCAAGCTCTTCAAGAGTCAAGTTACTATTCCAATTAGACATTAGGTCAACTTATACTCCCCGGTGCTCACAATAAAAGCCATTCAATTTTGATATCCTACTCTACAGAGCCTTTGTGGCTTCTATCTCCTTACTCCTTTCCCTCCTCAATTTGTGCTATTCAAATGATAAACACTAAACACTTTGCTTTGGTTAACCTTTGAGACCCTTTCTTCATCTACAACCTTCACTAAAACAGGGAATACAACAGGAAACTCGTATGCTGCTCTGTGTGGAAACAGGGGGGTATTATTGTATAGTTTCTTTGTTTTGTGTCATGCGTTCATTCATTAATCTTATGTATGCCAATGTCATTTAAACACCTACAAACATTACCCATTACCAAATCACAGAAGCTTATATCACATAAAGATTCCTGTTGAGGAGGCTTGAGTAGAGACTACAGACACTTCTATAAAATTTCTGAATGTCAGTCTGGCTGCTAGCTTTGCATCGTTCCTTTAGGCAAAAGCTACATTGTCCTTGTTATAGGCTAACCGTTGCCCAGATTAAAGGAGGCATAAATAAAACTTCACCTGTTGCAATTAGGGAATTTAAACATGATCATCTCTATGGATTGGTTAATAATCTATAAACTATGACTTAACTAAATGACTTTTCTACTCAAAACTCAATGTCAGCCGACTTCAAAGCTCTCTAACACCCAGTCTAACAACACATGCAATTGCTTTTGAAACTGTAGTGTTAAAAGCAAGGTGATGTAAATCTATTTGCAAATTTATATTAGGTTGAGGGTTTTTTTAAAAGAGAAATTGGCCTTGAACTTACCATTTAGCTGAGGATACTATTGAAGGCCTCACACTTCTGTCTCCACCTTCTGAGTGTGAAAATTATAGATACGTATCACCACTGACAGTTTATGTGTCAACAGGCATCAAACACAGAGTTTCACAGATGTTATACAAGAACCTCGCCTGTGCCTGCAACCCAGATCCCAAGGATGCTGAGAAGTCTCAGAAAAGTAGATTAAGAGAGAACCTCCCTAGTTAGATCTAGTCCAGGAACTGGGCTTGGGTATGGGCTAGGCTCTCAGTTTCCCCAGGACATTACAAAACCTTAACAACATAAAATTGGAGTTACTTCCTCAAGTTCTGCTATCCAGTCAGATAAAATAGAACCAGAAACACAGACAAGTCCTTTACCAGGGGCCAGCGAGCCAGCAACCACAAATAGGAGAACATTTCCTGACATTAACAGGAACTTCATTGGTAGTGTGACAAATCACAGGTTCTACTGATGAGCTCCAGAAAATTCTGTCAAATAGAGCTGAGGCCTGTTGGTGGCTGTATTAGTTATTTTTCTCATTGTTTTTGACAATAGAAAATATCTAACGAAAGAGACTTAATGAAAGGAGGGCTTGTTTTGCCTAAGGATTTGGGGTATAGGCCATTACCCCAGTGATAGCTTGTTAGCAGGAGCACAAGGCAGCTAGCTAGTCACACTGTACCTGCAGTAAGACTTCCCAGAGAAGAATCCCGTGTACAGTTCACTTTCTCCTTTTTATGCATTTCAAGAACCCAGCCTGTACAACAGTGCTTCCTACCTACATATAGGGTGAGTCTTCCTACTTCTGTTTAACCTTATCCAGAAACCCCTTCACAGAACTACCTGAAGGCTTGTTTCCATGGAGATTCCAGACCATATTAAGTTGATTCTATTAACCGTCACAATAACACTAATATACTTATTCCTGGAAAAGTAAAGAGTCTGTTTTCTTTTGTTTTATGTGAATTTTGGGCCTTAGAGATGACTCCGTGGTTAAAAGCACTTGATGTTCTTACAGAGGACCTAGGTTCATGTCTGATCACCCAAGTTATCAGTTTGAAAAAACCTGTAACTTCTGCCCCAGGAGCTCTGACAACCTCTTCTCTTTGCTGTGCGCATCTGGATATACATGATGTGCATATAGACATGCAGGTACACATGAAAATAAAAATAAATTTAAAAATAAGATGTGAATAGTGTATTAAAGACAGTATGCACTGATGATAGAACAGAGGAGATTTCTAGTTTGTCAGTTCTGGAAGCAGGGCCTGATTCCATGGACAACCACATTGGCATCTGATGAAACCTAGAAACCCCAAGTATAAATACTCCTTTTTTATAACAGAAAGCAATCACACAACACCTTCAAAAACCTGAGTCAAGCTTTCTTTTTTTTTTTTCTATGAGTTCTTCTCTGATAAGGCCATTGTAGTTCATCGAAGGCTATAATTACCTCAAGTGTAGCTGTTTCACTAGACATTGCCTATTGTTCACAAAAATACCTTAGAGATTTGTGTGGGTATTGGTTAGCCTCTTGTTCTGTTAGGTTAAAACAAGAGCACAATTATCTTTTTATTAATGAACGCTTCCTGGTACCTTCTTGAAAGTGGCAGCTGAATGCAGAGGTCATTGAACGTTTTCAAGTATCTGTCTGCTTGAGAAAGGAAGAAACCCTTACAGAATAGGTGCTCTCCTAGGTCTCCTTTTTTTTCAGAAGCAAACTCACCTCCATTTATCTTTTATCCCTCACCAAATTCAAAATTCTGATGAATGTGGAGAAAGTTAGAAAACCAATACTGGCCCTGTCAGAGTCTTGCCATCTTCCAGTTAAGAACATTTGAGTTTAGATTGACTCTGATGCCTGTGGGATATTCAATCAATTCTGTTAAAATATCTCTTAGTTCCTCATTCTGCTCTTGAGTCATGATTACTAAACAGCTATCTGAGAAAAGCCAAGGGAGGGAAACCTGGGCTAATGTGTTGTTTAATTGGCTGGTGAGCACAATAATTTGTTCCATTAACTTGTTTTCTCTTCTAGGTTGTCAGTGTGTATTAGAGGAATCAATCTTGTGTGCTTGGATGTCCAGATGTTACAGGGTCTCGTTCAACCAAGCAAGGTAGGAAGTCCGAAGTCACTGGGAATCCACATAATTAAGCTGGATTTTTCTTTTGTCAGGCTGCCAAAATCAAAGTCAGCAGGACACTTACCATTAATCATATAAATTTCAAAACAGAGGACAATACACACTATGGGAAAAAATAAAATCTCTGATATTTTAACTACAAGAAAAGAAAGGACACTAAGCAGAATATCCATAATGTGAATGTTTGCCTAACATCATCGGGCCTGTTTTTACTCCATTCTTGTGACAGTTATATCTCTAGTCTATTCTCATTTTAAATATGACAGTGGATGAAAGTGAGCCAAGGAAGATACTGCCAGCATTATCCAGATCAGCAAAACTACCCAGAATCCTCTAGTCCTGGAAAACCATAAACTATTCCCCTTTGTGGACACATTTTTTTTGAGGTAGCTGCTTATCAATAGATAAGTGATTCCACTTGGGCCTCATGGCTTTAATTTGTCCTTAAGATCAAATTCATAAAGCTTATAAATCATCATCATTTGCTTTTACTATATTTCCATAAAAGGTGGTGGTTTGAAAGAAAAATGCAGTTGAACACTTAGTCCCTGGTAGTAGTGCTATTTGAAGAGATTATGGACACTTCAGAAGAAAGAGCCTTGCTGTAGGCAGTACATCTCTGAAGTTGGTCTTTGAGAGTTGATAGAGTCAGGCAGTTCTACTCCTCTATCTTGCTGTTTCCTGTATGCAAAGGAAATGTGATCATGCAGCTTCCTGTTCCTGCTGCCAGGACTTCCTGGCCATAACAGACTCTATCCCTTTAGCAACATAAGACAGAATAAAGTGTTTCTTAAATTGCCTTTGGTTGTGATATATTATCATGGCAGTGGGACATAACTAATATTGGGAATAAAAAATAAATTTAATAAATAATCCAAACATACATAGATATATAATAAATGGTTTGGGATTTTTGGGTTGTTTGATGTTTATGTCTGTTTTTTGGTTGTTGTTTTTGATTTTGGTTTTGTTTGTGTTTTATTGTTTGTTTATTCATTGTTTTATTTTAATAGTTTTTTTCAAGACACCATTCCTTTCTCAACTGCCTCTTCTAATTCTGTAAATAGAAATGTGTTTTTCTTTTATAAAATGCTGTTTTTTTTTAACTTCTTGGTAAAATGGAAGATTGGCAGATGCTTTGGAGTGATGCATGTAAGGAGAAGAGTAGAGATAACATATCTGTTTCTATTCCTAAAGGGAACAGAAAGGAAACACAGGTAACAGAGTCAAGATCCTCCATAGAGGAGTAGACAGGAAAGGCTACCAACTGGCATCCAGCATATCTTGCTGCTTGCACAAGAAGGGGTTAATAGAGCTGCCAGTTAAGGGAAGTCTTCACTGGATAGGGCTCTTCCAAAAGGGCAATTGGAAGAGATACTGAAACAACTCTAAAGAGATACAATGAGAGGTTTACTGTAGTTCTATGCATGTTCTTAGTAGCACTGGCTGGATATAGAAACTACATTGGACATTTTGGACAGAAGCCTGATGCTGAGACTCTTCAGTAGCTGTAAGAGAGACTCAGCTGAGAGAGATGCCCTTTTGTCACTGCCTGAGTGAACAGCAATGTGGGAATATGAGAAGCTAGCTCCCTGAGCCTAACTTCTGTGGGAGCAATAATTCCCTGTAGAAGCCATAGCACACTGAGGGTTAAGGGAACAGCTAAGGTCGATCTTGTAAGTGAGCCCCAAGGGAAAAGGTACAACAAAAGCTTAGGAGGCCTTCTACATCCTCAAAGCCTAAATCATATAAGGCCTTTCATTGAACACAGAATCTCGAGCATATCAGAGAAAAGGTTATTGATACATGAGTGAGACTCCATTAGATACGCTGTCAGAAAGTGGCATCACACACAGACAACCCTCTTACTAAATAGGGCACATAAGAGTTGTGGAGAGGGCTCAGTGGGTAGAGAGCTTGTTTTGCAAATGTGGGGGACATGGAAACAGATTCTCAAACCGATGTAGATGCCTGCAAGATGCATTAAGAGACAGAGACAGATGGTCCCCAGACTGCCCTGGTTGGCGAGACTAGCCAGTGAGCAAGATCCCATTCATTTGAGAGACTCAGCTCTAGTAAATAAAAATGAAAATTAATTAAGAAAAACACCCAATAATAGTTTCATGCTTACACACACACACACACACACACACACACACACCTACATTTACCTCATTTAGCTTCTGCCTCTAGAAGCTAAATATAATTTTATGACCATTCTTTATCTCTAGCTATTCCATAATATTTCAAACCCATATGCTTTCCTTCTGTTTTATACCTTATTCTTTTTTTCTCTTTTCCAAACCTCTCCTCCCTCTACTTATTTATTAATACCCTTTACTCTAAAAGCCTATAAAATACATTTTCCTCATCAATACCATTGATGCTGCTGCCTCCAATCCTTATTGAGAGAATAACTGAAGTCCATAAATGTCCTTTCCTGCAAGTTAGTGCCCAAACCACCTTCAAATCATTGTATCAACAGATTACAACAGAAGCTAGATTGTTCTAGCTTCCTGAACAGTGGGGAGCGCAGGCTAAGATAACTTACCAGGAAGACACCCATGAAATAAGGCAAAGAAATCAATTCAGGACCTAGAGAAGAAATTTAGCAAAGTGGATAAAAGACTTAGGAATCTGGGTGTTAAAAACAATGAAGGAAATTCACCAAGAAAATTGCGACACTGAAGAAGAATCTGCTAGAAATGAAATTGTCAACCAAGCAATCAAGCAAAATACACAGTGAAAAGCATCTTCCAAGACAAAGAGGGCAGAATAATCCATTTGGGGGATGAAGGAAAAGCACAATAATGTAATACATTCATTCCTGCAGAAAAAAATGAATACTTATGACCAAAACTTCTAAGAACTCTGAGATATGAACAAGAGACAAATTCCCAAGAACACACAGAGTACAAGGAGATAAGATAAAGTCTAGAATGAAATGCAATTCATCCAAAAGAGTTACAGTCCAAAGAGCCCCAAAACTAAAAAAAAGAGATGGATATTTAAACAAAAAAGGCATTTATAATTTCAAATTAATGAACAGAGAAGAAAATTTCCATGACATTAGCAGAGAGTTAAAATGTCAAAAATTACAAATAAAAAAAGCAATATTTAAATTTGTAATGGGAAGTACCAATTCACCTACAGAAGCTGAAACATCAGAATATCAGCCCTCTCTCTCATCAGCAATACTTAAAGCCAAAAAAGCATGAAACAATGTTTTAAAGCCAAAATAAGAAAGAAAAAAAGCAAATGACTGATCACCAAGATTGCTGTACCCAGAAAAGTGATCTCTTAGAACATATAGAGAAATAAGAACATTTCAGAATAATTTGTGTAATGTCATTTTTTCCCTTGGGAGAAAAATAACACTGGAAAAAAAAAGCGACCTTAGAGAGAAAGGGTTTGGCTCCCATGTCCCAGGTATCATCTATCATTATAGGGAAGTCAAGCCAGTAGAAACTTGAAATGGTCATATCACATCTTCAGTCAAGAAGAGAGAAGTCGGTCAATACAAGTATGTTTGTTGCTTGTTTGCTTGTGACCTGCTCAATATCTCTACCTCTACAAAGTTCAAGACCACTGTGAGATGGGTCTTTTCACAATGGTCAGTTATTGCCTAGAGGCAAGCTCACAGGCCAGCCAGGTGCAAACAGTCATTCATTGAGAGTCTCTTCACAGGTGACTCTAGGCTGTGTGAAGTTGACAAGGTTATCACAATAAGCACACACTAAAGCGATTCATCATATCCAAGCCAGTACTGCAGAAATGTTACATGCAGGCAGACAGCAGCCTCACCCATGAGAGCAGAGGAACAAACAAATTTCTTGAGAGGAGAAGATGAACAAAGGGGAAGCAGGAAAAAACACAGCACACCAGCAAACCCCTAAATACAAACCGAGGAAGAAACACACTGCCAATCATCCAACCAAGTAGACCAAACCTGTGTCTTTATCTTCTTCTGTCATTTTCTTTCAGGCTATGAGTGCTCAGTAGCCAGCCTCATTGGTGTCTAATGCAGACTCCCTTTGAAGTTTGAGAGCCATTCATATTTCAAGCAGAGAGGAAGTAGATCAAAAGGTACTTCCGCCAGCTACTCATCATTCCACATGCATTTTTTTCCTTCAGTCCCACTTTGTACTTGAAGATAGGCCATCACAAAATGTTCTTTTTGACAATACTCATCTAATTAACAGTAATTGAGCCTGGTAGCATCTGATTGTGAGACTCTTTCTTTAGTTCTCTGTACTTGAGAAGGATAAATGCCGAGATTTATCAAATACATATTAGGACATGAAAGCGTGATTAGAAAATGACACCAGAACCTTGATGATATCCTGGCTCAGCATAAGAAGAACCATGGGGTGTGTGGTTAAAGGTCCCAGGTCTCATAAGCAAATAATAAACAGCTCTCCATCTACCCAAGAGACTGGAGTTCTCAAGCCTCCATGTGCTGGGAAAAAAAACAAAAAACAAAAATCACCTCATCTTTCTAGGTCTCTCTGATGGTTTTTGAAACAGTAGCCGGTGAGAAGCCTGCCAAAAACTCTCCACAGAGGCTCTGAAGAGCAGGGAGACTTCTATGAGCAAAATCGATTCTCTGCAACAGGACTGCGCAGCCACTATCCCATTGCCTCACAAGAACAGAGTTCTTATTGATCCACCCACCTCTATCACCCTCACCCTCTACTATTCTACTTTGTTATTTTACAGTTGTCAGCAGAGAACTGATTTTAAAAAGAGAAAAAGCTAAACTTTCTGGAGGTTCCCTTGTATTCCTTCAGAGGCTGACAACATATCAAAAGGTGATCATTTGAACATATTAAGTAACAATGAGTCTCAAATTTGAGTGCCCTGCAGAATACTGAAAAATCACCTGTCTGGGCATGTAGATATGCAGACCCTCACGTCCCATCTCTAGAGACTAGGATTCAGGCCTTTCTTCATATACCCTCTACACCTGGTGATTATATATATAGAATGTCTTAGAAGGAATAGATGGACAGAGACAGATACACAGAGAGAAACAAGCCAGGCTGTGTAAAAGGAAATTGTAAGATTGAAGAGTGTATTCTATAAATAGATAGATAGATAAATAGATGATAGATGATATATAGACAGATGAATAGATAATAGATAGACTGATAAATTTTATATATATATTATATATATGTGATATATATATATATATGATAGCCAGACAGATACATACATATATATACATACGTACATACATACATACATACTCAGATGTATAACTAACTTTCACTACTACTTTTAGACATAAATGCCAACAAAATGAGAATTCCGTAATGTTTTCTATCAAAAACCTGAAGCCTGGTGTACATAAGCAGGCCATTAGTAAACACCATGAACTGCTCTCATTCGTTCAACAATTATTTCTAAAGCTATCAATTTTTAAAGAGTTATGTAATTTTATGTATGAGTGTTTGCCTGCATGTAACATGAGCACCATGTGTGTGCCTGATGCCCACAGAAGCCCCTGTATCCTTTGGAACTAAAAGTATGGTTATAAGCTTCCACGTGATGGCTGGAAACTGAACTCAGATCCTCTGCATTAGCATCAGGTATTCTTACTACTGAGTCATTTCTCCACCCTTAATAACTATTTATTAAATTAGCATGCTCAAGTGAAGCTGGAATTGGAGGATATGATGATGAAATACAACATGACAGTGTAATAGAGATTCAGAAAAATAGAACACTGTGCTTCTGGCTAAACAGTGCTACTGGGGTGATTCCAATTTGATAAAACTCATTCCCTTAGTATAGAATAATACGAGCAAATCCAGTTCTTCAGCAAGCATCTTATATGTCACTGGGGATACTCTTTCTGAATGTTCAATAGATCTTTTGTCCCCTGTATTAAATTCCGCTCCTTTGAGCTTACCAGATATCTTCAAGCCAAAACTGTCTACATACTCCTGAAGTCATCGGACCTTGGAAGACAATTCTTAAGTGCTACCCAGAACTTAGTTTCAAGGGTCTGATGTAGAGGAGTCACTTCAGTTTTAAAGCCTATATGGAGACCAGCATCTACTATAACTCAAAAAAAAAAAGTTAGCAGTTACAGCTTTCAATCTTGAACCTCTTAGAAGTGGAGTTACGGCTACTCAGCAGGAGAGGTTTTTTTGTACCAAAGTTAAAATCATATCTCTGAACCTAGCATACTACTTACTTTTAGTGTTGCTCCTTACTGTGACTTTAAAAGGACAGAATGCATGGTTGTGCTTCACTCTCTTTTAAGATTTGAAGCTTAGAATTTTGGGTGTCTTCTTTATTTTTACCATGCTATTAGAACCCTTCTTCTTTCAGTTACCTTAGGCACTATCGATAACATGCACCATCAAGAACTTACTCTCTCACCTGTAACAGGAAGCAGTATGCAGAATTTAATCATTGCTAGTGTAAAAAGAGAGGTCCAGGGACTAGGAAGATCCTCTTCTGGTGTGTCTGAAGAGAGTAACACTGTACTCACATACATAAAATTAATAAATTTTTTAAAAGAGAGAGAGATGTCTAAGAACTGCATGGGCTAGAAGGATTGTCCAGGGGTTTATCATATTGGTACATTTTCTTTTCAAAAGAGTGAAATGTCATTTTATGTTTCTTGTTCTGTTTATTGTAGGTGTTAGACTTTTGTTATTATTATTTTTTATTTATGTATATGTATATCTGCTTGGAATTGTAGGTGTGTGTGCTGATGTCCATAGAAGCCATAAAAGGAAGTCAGATGTCCAGGAGCTGGAGTTACAGGTAGGCTTGGCCCACCCAACATGAATGCTGGGAGCTAAACTCGGGTCTTATGTAATAGCACTGTTTTCTTAACCATGGAGTCTACTCTCAAGCCTAGTTGTTGTACTCTTAATATAAATTTTTGTTTGAAAAATAATTATTAAAGAGTGAAAAGACATTCAAAACAACATATAATCCACTTAAGCTTTAGTTTAGGTAAACTAAAGAGATAGATAGATAGATAGATAGATAGATAGATAGATAGATAGATAGATAGATAGATAGATGATAGATAGATAGATAGATTATATTTATATATAGCCTCTTTATACATTTCAAGAAAGTATAGAAATATTGCTATATTGCATAGTGGGTCACCACAGATCCTGTAGATTCATGAGTGTGCTCTTTATCTCATGTCTTGAAGATGACAGCATTACACACCATTCCTCCCCGCCCTCCAGCCCTCACATTCTTTTTGTCTCTTCTTCCACAGTGTTACCTAAGCATGATTTGGAGGTAGAGTTCATATCGATGTACTGTTTAAGGCTGAGCACTCAGTCTCTTATTTTCAGAAATTTGACCAATTATGCATCTCTTCACAAATACTGCCCACTGGAGAAAGAAATTTTCCTGACTAAGGCTGAGAGCATCCCAGGTCTTATAATTATAAATACAAATATTTATGAGGTGGTTTAACAGCAAGACTGTATAGCAAAGTAATAATAATAGGCTCTACCCTGGTGCTAACACAGCCATGGACATGTGACTAAGATTATTATATTATGGCATGAAATTTTGTCCTGTAGAGCAGGCCAAAATTCCACTCAGAAAGTGGTCAGTTATCCCATAAGAATCTTAGCACTGCTGTGCCAATTGCCACATCTTGATGAAAAGCCAGGGTTGTAGTGGGCAGGCTCCTCTGCTGGGAAAGACTATTCCCAGATGCCTGTACTTTTGGCACTATGACAGCTACCCAACAAGAGGAATTTTTCTCAATTTGATTGAAATTTAGTTCTCTATGTTCTTCAACCAAAGTGTAAAAGTCTTCATCAATAAGGTCTTACCATGTAGTTATGGTGGTTAGTGAAAGATTATATCAATTCCCTGTGTTATTTTGAATACCCATGTGGCCTCTCTGACTAATAACCAGTAGGAGTACCCCATTGTTTGTTCTGTGCTTTTCATTTGATGACCATGTCTTCTGAGAGAAGCACCATCCACCCATTCACGGTCATTTTGCTAGAACCTTTTTAATGATAAATTTTGAAATTAGCTAACTAATAGTTTTCCACAAGACTTTTCCACACATCCTTAGTTTTGATTAACTCAATTGTTATTATCTTCCTCTATGTCAGGCCTTTTCTTATCCCAGATTAATCATTTTACTCTCAGGGATTTGTTCTCTTCTTTCATTTCACATGTGTGTTACTAACTCTCCAATTATGCTTTATTTTGGCTGTGAGGATAGAATCTTTCCATATGGCTTTCGTTACACTTTCTTTTGAGTGTCTGTTGTGTCCACTCTTTGGTCATCACACTTACTTTGTATTTTTGTTTTTTTAATCTTGTCCTTGAATGAACTCTTGTTTCTGGTTACAAATGAGAAGATGACTAGAACTATGTGTGGGTAGTCTGTCTAGACCGCATGCACAAGATTACTAGATAAAGAAGAGGACCACACCTAGCCCAAACCAATCCACCTAGCAGATAATTTACACTGCCCAAGGAATGACTCATAACTATTTGTACTGCTTCCAAGACCAGTGCCTTCCTCACTTCCAACCTCTGTGGGCACAAGATAGTACTGAGTCACTCTGTGAGTTGCAATGGCTTATGATAAGATACAGTTGCTATGGTGATGTGGGAGTACCACTTAAGATAGAAATGCACAGAAGCGTTGTGTTATTGAACCAGACCCAAACTATAAGTGACTTTTGTACCAACTCGCTTTTTAAAGTTAGCTTGGTTTTCTGTTAGACTCTGTCCATGGCACTAGAATGTATCACACAGCTGATAAAATCTAAAAACAGGTTTGTTTTTCCTTTATGTATTAGGAATCTCTTTCAACTAAATTTTCTTGACATTTTGAAGGAAGTGACTAGAAATTGGGTAAGATTTTTTAAGACCAAAAAAAAAATTGTCTGACAGCTGCTTTGTATATGTTTCTGGCTAAGACTTTACGACAGTGTGGGACAAAGACTGTGCTAGGAAAGACTTTGCATCTAGTGTAAGACTGTTCTAGAACAATGTTTTCTCCGTCTTTCACACGCAGTCCACCAGAAAATGCCTATCTGAGGAAGCCCAGAAGCAGTAGCATAAGTTGCTAAATGGCCACTGTGCCCTTGAGCAGATCCCTAGGAAATGTATTTTAGATAGCAACTATAAAATCTACTCTGGTTCTTTGTGGACTAAACCTTCTGTTATCCAGAGATCTCTCCTCAGGGTTTTCTGAAAATATTACTTAATACTCTCTGTATTTCTTTCTCTGTTTTTCTCCCTCCCTCTTTCTCCTTCTCCCTCCCTTCCTTTCCCCTCTCTACTCCTCCCCCTCCCCCTGCCTCCTCTCTTTGTATACGTGTGTATGCACATGTGTGTATGCACATGCATGTGTGCTCTCTTGTTCCAGTACATGTAGAGGCTAGCATCTGACAATAGGTGACTTCACCTTATTTTTTGAAACAGCATATCTTGTAGAACCTAAAGTTCTCAATTTTGACTAGACTGGTTGGTCAGTGAATTCCCAGGATCTGACTATCTCTGCCTCTCAACACTGGATTAAAGGTGAGCTCTGCTGTTTCCAGCTTGTGTGTATGTTCTGGGATTGAAACTTATGTCCTTATAAGTTCTTATGGTTGCAGAGCAAACACTTTGCCTACTGAGGCATCCCCCAGCTGCTGTTTGTACTAATCTCAGAAGATAAAATAATGGAGAAGATGTTGATAAAAAGTACAGTAGGAATACTGAGATGGGTTTGTCAATCGTGTTCCTGGTTGTACTTTATTCTATAGGGATTTAACTTCTTGCAAACAGAGCTGAAAGCTACTCTGATTTCCCTTTAAAATACTTCAAGTAAGCATATGGTCTCTGGACAGAACCAGAAAATTATCTAAATTGCTTAAAGTTAAGGTCCCTTATGTGGCTGTTTTTAATTGTCTTCAGTGTAGAATTACCTAGGTAAGGTCTCTGAGGATATCCATTTATGATTACCTTAATTACCTTAAATAATGTGGGAAGATGTGCCCACTATGGGTGACACCATGTCTGAGCCTGGAATCCTGGATGTTGTTAGAGTGAGATAGTGAGCTGAGTATTGACATGCACAAATCCATTACTCTGCTCTTGACTATGGATGCAATGTGAGCAGTTTTATCCAGGTCTTTCTGATGTAAACACCCTGCCATGATGAACTTTTACCTGGAAATGTGAGCAGAAGAAACATTTGGAATCCTCCCTTCAGTTGCTTTTCTTAGACTAATTTAACACAGCAAAAGAAACAATGCTACTTCCATTTCTACTTCAGTCCAGGATGTCAGAAGAAACATTGGCATTACTACAATGGCTGGCATCATCATCATCATCATCATCATCATCATCATCATCATGAAAGATTATTTGTCAATTGCCATAATGTGCTATGCATGGTCAAAACCTATTGTGGGGTTGTGAAATAATAATGTAAGCTTTATGTATGTGCATGTATGTATACAAGCATCCATAGAGACCAGAAAAAGATTTTGGATCCCCTGGAGCTAGAGTTATATACAGATGGCTATGAGCCTTGAACTGCCCAATATGAGTGTTAATTGAACTTGAATTTTATGCAAGAGCACCAAGCATCATGAAGAGTTGATCCATCTCTCTAACCCTAATATAATTTTTGAGTGCTAAAGATGAATCCCAATCATCTTACCTTTCCATTTCCCCCCAATTTTCATGTTTATCTGACAAATAACTATGATTTAAGAAGTTACCTAAGGAGCTGGAGCAGGGCTTAGTGGGTAAAGTACTTGCCTGCTGAGTGCAAGACTGAAGACCCAAGTTTCAACCTCCATTCTTTATGTAAAATGGAACACAGTAATATGCACCTATAATCCCATCACTCCCACAATTCTATGATAGGATACAGAAGAATCCCAGAAAGTTTACAAGCCAGCTAGCCTAGAATATGTGATAGAAAAAAAGGAGAGGTTTTTTCTTACATAAGATGGAAGGTGAAACCGGGCATCCTGAGGCTTTCTTATGAACTCTGTACCTGCACCATGGCACTTATATATTCATACTGACATATATAAACATGTACACAGCTACACATAGAAACACTTTATACATATACACATACACATACACATACACATACATCATATACATACACATACACATACACATACACATACACATACACATACACATACACATACACATACACATACACATACACACACACACACACACACACACACACATACACATACACATACACATACACATACACATATACATATACAAATATATGTGTGTGTATATGTATACATGTATATGCATATACATACACATATACATACATACATATATATAGAGAGAGGGGGATTAGAGAGATAGACACAAACACAAGTTTATAAACAAAACTCATCATGATTCTGTAATATAATAATTAGTAATGAATGACCCAAACTGTTATACATAGAAAGCAAGACCAGCACATATACAGGACACATAATGCAGTTTGTAAGCTGTGCTTTGCACATGTAAAAGAGTTGGCAAATAAAGAAGTACGTATTAAGTAAAATTAATTTTTCCTTCTCTATAAATAAAATGCTCTGGCTTATGTCCCTGTGGGTGGAAGAAAATAGAAGTAGAACATATGCCTCATCTAAGGGAGCTCAGGATTTAATTCAAAAAAACAAAAGAAAGTAAGTTTGTGACATAAAATATGATAAATAAATCGCGCACTTTCTAACACACTCAATGACCAGCTTTACCACATGGGCATTATTGCATCACAAAAGACCTAGAGAAAAGAACTGAGGAGATGATTCAATCAGTAGAACATTTGCCATGCAAACATGGGCACTTGAGTTGGGTTCCAAGGAATAAAAATCCTTGTATGCTGTCATGCAGTTGCAATTCCCTGGGGCTCACTTATTAGCAAGTCTAGGAAAGTGTTTCGATGAGTCCTTGTTTCCAGTGAATGCCTGATCTCAAAAACAGAACCCAATAAAATAAACGAGATGGAAAACCTCTAAGGAACACACTAGAGACCATAGTCTGGCCCGTGTGTCATGTCCACTTATATACATGAACATACACAAAGAACCATGGAGAAGGTAAGGCGCAGATGTTATCAATACACCCCTTCTTACCTCCCATCCTTAAAGGAAATGCCTCAAGGGCCCGCTAGCAAGGCGCAACCAGTGGCAAGCAAGATGAGATCCAGGCTCAAAGAAAATTACCATGAAGAATAGTAAAAGTTAGCTTCCTGATATGCAGCTGTAGCAATTCCCTATGATAGAAATAGATGAGATTTTCAAGAGCTATTTTAACTGTCCGACAAGCTTATACTTGTCATTTAGTGCATGAAATGTTTGAGAAAGGCTGAGGACAAGCTTAGTGTTAGCGCTCACCCAGCATGGAAAACTAGACAGACCAAGGAAACATACCACTGGTTAGTGGAATCATTCTTCAGCAGGCCTGTTCAAGTTCCATGAGGTCTCTTTATTTAGGTACATCAAAAATAAGACATGAGGGGCTGGTGAGAAGTATATTTCTTCAGGGGAGAAATATACTTCAGGGGAGAAATATACTTCTGTGAAGCCTCAAAACCTGATGTTGATAAACTGAGATCCGCATGGTAGGAGGAACAGAAAGATTCCCTGCAAATGTGTCTTCTGGTCTCTACACAGTGCCCTGGCATATAGCCTGCATACATAGTTACACACACACACACACACACACACACACACACACACACACACACACACTAAAAACTAAAAATTGGACATTAAATATAGGCAAGCTCATTTTTACCTTCTAAAGCTCTAAAGAGAACAGAGAGTGAATAGTCAAATCAGTAAAAAACAATTCAAGAACAACTTTGTAGACTATGGGAATAGTTCTACCTCAGTAACTTAGTATTTTTTCAACTTCACTATCTTGTTAAGTCTTCATAGAAGTATATATAGAACATTGGCTCCAGTCAACTCCCTATTCTTTAGAATAAGGTCATTAACTATGACCACTACATTAAAATGTTCAAAGTTCTATCATGTAAAGCAGTTTTCTCCTGTGATCACAAAACAAATACCTTTCCTTTTGTTAAATGCACCTTTTAATTATAAAAAAAAAAATGTATATATTTTAACATTGCCAGGGACAAGCTTCAGCTTGGAGAGGGGTTCTGAGGAAGGTATATTTGGGAGTGGTAAATTGAAAAAAAATGAATGTCTCAAAGTCAAATCATGGACACAAGCTAACAGCCTGTGTTCTGCTCAAGACAGCTTTCTGAAGATCACCAAACAGCTCATCCAGATAGCTCAGCTCTTCCAGACCGAATCTCATTCTTTTATTTCCATATCAATTCGACTGTATTTCCGTATCAATTCCGAATAAATTCCGTATCAATTTATTCCAGGATCCCTTTGGATTATCCCACAAATCAGCGTTCCATGACCCAGCCCCTTGTTTATTAGAAAGACAAGAACATTTTTCTTAACATTGCACATGAACTCCGAGATCTGCCTGCTTTGTAAGCACAGACAATAAGAGCTAGGTGGGATCTGGTTCTGAGGTCACAATTCCTACCACAGCCGGGCCTAAACTAGCTCTGGTCCAAGCTGACTTTGAACACAGAAATCTGCCTGCCCATGTGAGCACAAACAGTAAACTTATCTTGGTGGGATCTTGCCTTTCGATCACCATTCCCCAATTCTCTTTATCTTCTTCTTTTATATCTTTCTGAGATGCTGGTACATAATGCAGTTGTCTTTGTTCTTTTAGGTCCATGAAACCCCTCTTATGATTCATATTGCATCCTTATATTTTACATGGTAGAAAAATTGTATATTTCCAAACTCATGGTCTTAGTGTTCTTTCCCAAGATTTAAGGGCTGTCCTAAAGGTTACAGCATTTACCATTTTTGCTAAGGACATGGACATACCCTCAGTCATTAACCTTGTCAGAGAGAACATTTCCCCAAAGGAAGAACAAAAAGTAAAATATACAAACAAGCTTTATGCCTAGCAATTGTCAAAACTTGTGGAGGCCCACTCCTGCTGACAATAATATATATATATATATATATATATATATATATATATATATATATATATATGTGTGTGTGTGTGTGTGTGTGTGTGTGTGTGTGTATACATATATGTATATATATACACAAATATATATACACAAATATATATATATATATGTACTTCTGCTTGTATTCTACTCCCACCCTTTCCAAGATGTGTTTGTTTGTGTGTGAGTATGTATGTGTGTGTTAAGAAAAAAAATTGAAGACCCTAAAAAACAATTTATTCCTTACTATACCCTATATATTTTTAGCTAGTCAATTTTCAAAGGGAAATTTCAACTACATTTATCACCAGTAAAACTCTCATGGGTGATGTAAAAGTAGAACTTTAAGTAAGAAATTAATAAAATTATAATCCATTTTATTATTTTTCTTAAGAAAAGATATCTTCCTGTGACTCTGGCTTCTCTCCAGCTCCTGGGATCAAGTGATCTTCCTGTCTCAGACTCGTCGGTAGCTTGGACTTTAGGTGCTTGCTGCTTCTCTGAGCTCCAAGTCCATTTCATTTTCATTTAATTTGCCAAGAAGAATATAATTCTTCCGAGATAAAGAGTTCTTTGTTTCAGTGTTACTGAAACTGTGGATAATGAATCCTACTAAGGACTAGAATGACTATGAAACAGGAATGACTATGAAACAGGAAGTTGAGTTAAAAATCTCTCATTGCTGGAGGCTGGACAGACAGCTCTTCAGTGAAGAACCCTTTCTCATGTCAGGAAGCTCGTAAGTACCTGTAACACTGAGTCCAGCTCTAAAGGTACAACACCGTCTTCTGGCCTTATGGGCACTTGCACACAAAATGTTATTCTCACACACAGACACATGAACATATTAAAATAAATGTTTAGAAATTCCCTGTTGATGAGCAGTGGTGGTGCACTTCTTTAGTCCCAGCACTTGGGAGTCAGAGGAAGGTGGATTTCTGAGTTCGAGGTCAGCCTGGTCTACAGAGTGAGTTGCAGGACAGTCAGGGCTATACAGAAATCCTGTCTTGAAAAACCAAAAAAAAAAAAAAAAAAAAAAAACAACAAAAAAAAATGCAGAGACAGCATTCTTTGGGCACACTGAAAGCATATAATTAGATACTTCTTGGTTATTACTGGTTTGAAGTATTTGAGGATTTAGTCAATTAACTGAGACAATCTCCTTCATGGGAAGCTCAAAACTGGGACTCCATTAAATCCTTAAAATAATACCAAAAGGAAACCCTGTGCAGAGGAACTTTATTTAATGGTGCTCATTCCTTTGATATTGTTGACTTCCAGGTGTTTTAGCATGTTAATGGATGTGCACACCCCCCTTTCCTCATGTTCTTTCCTCCATTTCCTGGAAAATCTGTTGGGGGAGGGGGCTGCTCTGTTTCAGCTGTCTTGGACATTGTTGTCAAATATGCTGCAGAAGTGTCCGGAGTTATTTGCCTCCCCTTAATTTCATTTCAGACATTTTTTCTTCCAGAATATATACCTCACAAGCAAGACCTAACTTCCATTCTTCTGGCAGACAGCTAATGAGGTAGATGAGAACAGCTTGGCATTAAATTTGGTGTTTATTTTTCCACTGAGGACAAAGACTCCTTTGTTCAGTATTATAAAACCTTATTAATACATCAATTGGTAAAATACATGTGTAAAAACCTGAAGGAGACAGGCTGGAGATTTCTAGGCATGGTGGCATAGGATTGTAATCCTAGTGCCAGGGAAGCAAAAACCAGTAGTTCCCTGAGACACAATGGCCAAGCAGCTTAAGCTACTTGGTAAATTCCAAACCAGTGGGAAAAAAAAAGGGTGAACATCCTTTAATGAACAATACCCAAGGTTACACTCTGGCTTCCACATGCATGCACATACTCTGTACTTGTGTACCTGGATACATATGCACACATACATACCTGAACACATACTCTTACAATTATACAAAAAAGAAAGTTTGTATTTATTTTTCATTGGATATTTTCTTTATTTACATCTCAAATGTGATCTCTTCCCCCCCCCCCGCCCAAAACCCCTATACTATCCCCCCTCCGCCAGCTTCTATGAGGGTGTTCCCCATCCACTCGTGCCTGCTCGCCTTGGCATTCCCCTATCCTGGGGCATCAAGTCTTCACAGGACCAAGGACCTCTCTTCCCACTGATGGCCAACAAGGCCATCTTCTGCTACACATGTGGCTGGAGCCATGGGTCCCTCCATGTGTATTTTGATTGGTGTTTATTTTATTTTATTAATCATTCCATTTGTTTACATATCAAATGATATTCCCCTTCCAGGTTACCCCCTCTACCAACCCCCCCAACCTATGATGTCCCACTTCCGGGTTACTTCTCCGCCAACCTCCCATCCCACATCCGCCCTCCCCCCTCCCCTTGAGAGTGCTCCCCCACCCACCCATAATCTCCTGCCTCACCGATCCAGCATATCCCTACACTGGGGCATCAAACCTCCCCAAGACCAAGGGCCTCCCCTCCCGTTGCTGTCCTCATGCGTTTGAACACCATCTTGTCCATCGGGTCAACTCTGTACCAAGCCTTCCCTTGCCAGAGCGTAAAATTGCCATGTCCCAAGATGATAGAATCAAAGAGCAGAAGCTCCTGGAATTTTCCAAAGAAAAGTCGCCACCTTTATTGTCTGACTTCTCTCATGAGGATTCTGTGAGTCTGTTCTTTTCATTTTTTTCTCCTAGAGACACAGAAGTGGTCTTTCATTTTGTTTCATTTTGTTCTTCCTCAACTCCTGCATCATTAGAAGCTGTACCTATACTGTGAATTCCACTCGTCCACCCTTCCCAGCCCTTCTTCATCTAAATCAGACTCCAGACACTATATTAATAAAGAGGAGGGGGAGTTAAGCAATTTAGCAGTTGTGAAATGAAATCTCTATTTCTAAGGTACTATTTTAATTTCTCAAATTATCTGAACTTGCCTAGCAGTACTGTGAAAGGCCCTAAAGAGTTACTTTCAAAGTTATTTGCCCTCTCTGGCACATCCTCCTTTCCCTCAAATCAGCATTCAAGATACATCTCAAAGTTCTTAGTCAATTTCACTTTTTCCCCTTTATTTAATTACTGGAATTACAAGGGCTCCATTCCCAATACATTTTCCTGGCCAGTATACATGATTTCAGATACATTAGGGCTAAACAGTCTTTTGTAGAGGAGCCTCAGGGGAAAGACGCATATCCACCATTACATAGTAAACATAGTAAGTGTTTTGGTAGAAAAAAAAGAATTCTGAGTTCAGAACAACTGGTTTACGAATTAGGATTTGTATACCTACCCATCAGTGGGAGGAAAGTGCCTTTTCTCTCCTCTTTATTTTCTGCTTTCTAACTTGCATTCCCAACAAGGTCATCCAGTGTAATGGTGCTAGGTAACATTTTTCTAGGATACAGTATAATAAGTCTGATCAGCACTCTCATTGTGTGATGTTACCAAGTTATACCCTGGACAGCTCTGGGCCTCTGCCGCTAATCTGACTTTCTACCCCTCCAAAAGGCTGACCTACAAAACATAGTGTCAAGTCCATCTGGTCCTTAGACACAGACTTTGGAAAGGTAGCTTAACCTCTTCAAGTGTGACCATGGGGCCTATTGCAATGCAGACTTCTGAATAAAACTTTTACTTAAATAAATGGCAAACCAATAGAGCTCAGAATAATGATTCAAAGCATCTAAATCAGAAAGACTGGGATGAAATGGGTTCAAAACTTAAAATGGGCATGGAAAGCTATAGCTCATTTGATAAAATGCAGAGAGCTGTGTAAGTATGAGAACCTGTCTTGGCCCTTCACATGGAAATAGATAAGATAAGCATAGAGATGTATTTGCTCATGGTGAGGACTCACACATCTATTTCCTGGCTCTGCTGAGAGAGCCTAGATAACCATTGTGTGATGAGTGTTCCCTGAGCCCAGTTTCAAATTATTTTAAAATATATTCTCCAACAGGACTCATTTTTCTATGGCGATATAGTGTTGGCAGCTCCCCATGCCAAAGGGTGGCCCCACACCCATATTTATAGGGCAGCATGAATTGGACTCAATGGCTTGTTAAAATAGGAGAAAGGAAAGGTGCCTGAAGGGAGCTACCCTGGAAATTGTGCAGGGGGTTTTGAGACAAGAATTTAATGGTTATAGTTTAGATGTATTGTGTACATACATGGTATTTTCAAAGATTCAAAACAGTGAATAAATCTTTGTGGAAAAAATGATAAACTTGGAATAAGACAGTTGATTCTTTGACCAAGCTAGAATAAATTAGGTAAGTCTGGAGAATCTTAGTGTCAGAATGTAGGAAAATCCCAATGATAGATAGATAGATAGATAGATAGATAGATAGATAGATAGATAGATAGATA
>JADRCG010010394.1:776875-788050 GCA_019844195.1 Rhabdomys dilectus
ATATAAAAATCAAATTCAGAGGGAGACATGTTGGAGGTTCTTGGGGGTTGAAGTAAGAAATGCAGGATGAGCATCACTAAAATACATTGTATACCTGTATGAAATTCTAAGAATATAAATACTTTTAAAATATTTACTATTATGTTATTGAATCTTTATTTGTATCTAAACCATGCCTTATGGAGAAAAAAAAGGAATATGCTCATATCATCATCATCATCATTATAATTCAGTAAAAATAATTGTATTTCGTTACATGCATTCAGAAAAATAAGTTTTCTATTTGTTTCTGTATCTATCCCTACAGCTATTGTATCATGTCAACCTCCCTCTTCTATTGATATGGCTGTTGGTACATTTGTGTATATTTATTCACATGGGGCTGCACATGTGTGTGCAGGCACAAACTGATGCCAGGATCTTCCTAGTGGCTCTCCAATTTATGCCTTGAGGCAAGGTGAGTCAATCAAACCAAGAGCTTGCCCTTACACGCAACTTGCTCTGAGGCTCCTTCTGCAAGGTTATAATTAAAGGCAGGTTAACTCACTGACCTGAACGTTCAGGTGATCTTCAATCAGATCTACTTGCTTATAAGGAATGTGCTTTAACCGCTGAGACATTTATCTCCAGGCTTTTGTCTTTTATATGAAACAATGTTTCGTGTAGTCCAAGCTGGCCTTGAGCTTGATATATACCTGAAGATGACCTTGAACTTCTAACACACCTTCCTTCGCTTCCTGATGCTGGGATAATAGTCATGAACAAACACTCCTGGATTGTGTAGTACTAGAGTCCTAAGCCAGAGAGTTGTGCATGCTAGACAAGCACTCTAACACATGAACTACAGACCATGTTGTTGCTTCTCATTGGCCAGGGAAAACTAATGATACTTCATAAAAAGTTTATATGAGGGTCTCAGGAGATGAGTGTGGCTGTAACATGTTGTTGTTTGAATATGAACTGGCAGTCATTCAATTAGACAAAAATAAATTCCATGAATATTTTAGGGTAAAACCATAAAATAAGAATGTTAGAATTAGGCAGACAGCTTAGTAGTTGAGAATACTTGCTCTTCTTGTAGAGGACACATGTTCGGTTCTTACAACCCATGTTGGGTAACTTGCAACTACCTGACACTCAAGATCTAGGGGTATATGTCTCCTCTTTTGTCCTCTGGTGGCACTGCATTCACATGTATGCATGCATGCATGTGTGTGTGCAAATATGCATGCATACACACAATCAAAAGTAAAATAACATTTTTAAAAAATAAATTGTGGAACTTTATGACAAATAGGAAATTGTTGATGGTATTTACTTTTCTCCTTTTGTAATAAAATATGGGTCTGTAAAAGACTCTTTTGACGTATTATTTAATTTATTATATAAAGTTAGCCTGTATATAAGCATCAGAGGACAATTTGAGGGACCTGATTCTCTCCCTTAACCACACATCGCTGGGATTGAACTCATGTCACAAGCTTGCATTGTAAGTGCCTTTACCAGTTGAGGCATTTTGCCAACCTTTACTAACCTTGACTAATTTTATCTAAATTTGAGTATCTCATCCTTTCAAGTATTAGACAATAAACAAATCCAAGAGACATAGAAAGGTACAAATCATACATGGATTCTCTAACTCTGTAGACACTTTTGACATTAGTCTCAGGAAGTAATTCCTCATGTACATCTTTACATGACCTCTGACCCAGGCATGCAGCATGAAATATTTACTGCTGACTAATATGCTTTATGTGGGTAGTAAAACAAACAAACAACAAGAAAAACACACCAATGTTACTCATTGGGTCATCCACAAAGAATGATACATGAGATATGACAATGGCCAACTGGATGAAAGTAATAGTCTCATGGCAGGAACAGAAACATATGGAGTATGAAAAATGACTATAGCTGTGACTTCAGTGTCTCCTCAAAATAGATATTGTGATTTCTTTGCCATGACAATAGAGTACAGATATAGAGTTAAAGGGGCAATTATGTCAAAAAGGCACTTGTTTAGAGAACACTGTCAATATCTCAGTACCCAGTGGGTACCTGAGACAAAGAGGAGCTTAGGGTTACTGGGACAGTGCAGCCAGGAAAGTGTTGTCTTGCAAGAACAGGTACCTGAATTACATCCACAGAACCCATGAGGAAAAGCCAGGCAATGCATTGGTAGCAGTACACATTTAGAATCTCAACACTGGAAAGGCAGAGAAAGAGGCTCCAAGGCCGGTGAGTCTAGCATACTTGTTTATTTCCAGGCTTGTGAGAGACTTTGTTTCAAAAAATTGAATAGAGATTAAGAAATTGCACACAAATTTGTGCACTGAACTCTATACATATGCACACACATGCACATGCACACAGACAAAATTATGCTCACATGTACACACAAAGGATGGACCTGAAATTTCCTTATTTACTTCAGGTTCCACCAGGGTATGGAGCTACATCAAGGTCCTGGCCAATCATCACAGTGCTCTTACATTCCCTAGCCTCCAGCATTGTAAGCCAACCATGTATCTTATTCATCCACTAATTGATTAACTGATTGCTGTTCAGATACGGCATCATATAGTGCAGGCTAGCCTGAAACCCATTGTGTAACCAAGGATGACCTTGGTATTCAGTTCCTCAGTCCCAATTAAAAAAATGGAGTATCTTGTCTCTCTCTCTCTCTCTCTTTTTTTTTTTTTTTTTTTTTTTTTTTTTTTTGGTTTTTCGAGACAGGGTTTCTCTGTATAGCCTTGGCTGTCCTGGCACTCACTCTGTAGACCAGGCTGGCCTTGAACTCAGAAATCCGCCTGCTTCTGCCTCCCAAGTGCTGGGATTAAAGGCGTACGCCACCACCGCCCGGCTGTATCTTGTCTCCTTTATCCTTGAAATTCATATCAAAAATAATGGTCAAATGCTTATCTCAATCACTATGTTAATTATATAGTTTTCATAAGATAATTTTCATTTCTAAGGTATCAAAGCAACTTTTCATGATTTATATTGTTCCTTTGTAAAGTTCTCTCTAATTCATCTGGCTATATTTTTTTCAGAGCTCTTTTATTTTCTGGAGTTAACAGTCAAACAGACAACCCATTAAAAACGAGGGGCTGATAGGGGTGGAGAGATAACTCAGTGTTTAAGAGCACTTACTGCCCTTCTTATTTGAAACCCATATGAAACAGCTCAGACTTCTAACTCCAGTCCCAGAAAACTGAATGCCTTCTTGTGGCATTCATGGACACTTTGTACACATGTGTGCATACATACATACACACACACACACACACACACACACACACACACACATACTCACACACAATTATTTTAAAAATCTGTTAGAAACCAAATGTTGAGTTTATGAAATGGAGAAAAGAAATCATGTTGTGGAATGTCTAAAATACAGATTATATAGGTTGATTTTAATTTTTAGTTATTTACATTTATTACTGTCAGAATTTGTTTCTTATTCATGTGATTTAGTACCTTAGAACACATTTTGTGGAACTTTTCCTGGCTGTAGTTATACTTTTAGTAATGTATTCACCTGAAATTGAGACGGTCTCCTCCAACGTGGCATCTACTTTTATCAATGACCTTCATCAATAGTCATATTCATGTGGAATGAATCTTATACAAAAAAGCAATAGCAATAAAATTTAAAATTTATTTATTTTCTGTTTTGGTGTTTTACTTTATTTATTTATTTATTTATTTATTTATTTATTTATTTATTTGATGTATGTGTATGCTCATGTCCAAGCACCCACACACACATCCATACTTGTTACATGCACCTTGATATCAAAATACAATCTGACAAAGTCAGCTCTGTTGTTCTATCATGTTGGTCATGGGTGATCCAGCTCAGGTCATCAGGTGTAGAGACTGCCCGTACCCAGTAAAGCATCTTCCAAGAAGACTCTTTTAAATGCCTTACATATCATATACCCTTTAGTCACCATAACTACACCATAAGTTGAATTCTTACCTCAGCTTTCATAAGAATGCAGGAGGCTCAGAATGGTTGCTGAAAAGCTGCTGAAGATAACGTTCTAAATATGGCAGGCTGGAATGCAAAACCGGGGCCATTTGATTCCAAAGCGCACATGGTTAGCAAGTGTGCAGTATTGATTCTCTAAATAGATGGTTTGCCTTTGGCTGGCAAAATACACATATGTCAAAATTTTCAAGTTCATCTGCTTTTAAGGAAGTGGTAACTGGGGAAGTCATTCTGTGTATTTAAAAGAATCATTTTCAAAACACAGGATTTTAGATATCACGACAGGCAAGTAGGGCAGCTGTCAGAAGTCTATTTGTGTTTCTCTAGTGCTGAGGTGATTTCTCTCTTATATTAAAATGGATAGAGTTAGAAGTACCTGAACTAACATAGAATAAGCAGGTTTCCAAGAAAAATGCTACTGGAATAGAACTTAGACTCTAAAGAACTAGGTGCAATCTGGTAAGGCTTCCCCAAAGAAGACAGTCAACAAAAATCCCTCTCCCTGCCTAGAGACAGTCATCAGAAACGATACTATCCATGCCTAAAGACAGTCAATAGGGGCAGGACTATCCTTACCTGGGAATAGCTAACATGTGCGGAGGACTTTCTAGGCCTAAACTTGTTCCACCCTAGAGGACTATATGAGAAAGACTTAACTATTTAACAGGCCTTGGGACAACAACTATTTCTTTAGAGATGGTGGAAGCACAAGGAGTAGAGAGGACATCTAAAGAAGAGAGTGGAAAACATGAGCCATCAGCTTGAGCTCTTTACAAAGCTCAGCTGGGATTGAATATGAGCTCCCAGTCTTACAGTCTAAGGGATCTTGCATTAACTAACTTCTCATTCACAAAGTTAGAACAACCTGACCCTACTTTTTTTGTTGTTTTATTGGGTATTTTCTTTATTTCCATTTCAAATGTTATCCCTTTCCAGGTCTCCCCTATGGAAACCTTCTACCCCATCTCTCCTACCCCTGCAAAAGACACTGTCAGACAAAATGGCAACCAACAGATTGGGAAAAGATCTTTATCGATTCTACATGCAATAGAGAACTAATATCCAATATATACAAAGAACTCAAAAAAGTTAGACTCCAGTGAGCCAAATAGCCCTATTAAAAAATGGGGAACAGAGCTAAATGGAGAATTCTCAACTGACTCTTCTTTTGATAAGTCATGCTGAGTGTCAAAGAACACTTTGTGTGTCTGTGGAGAGTGGAGAGGTTCCTTCACAACAGTGATGATCAAATCAGTGACTAGGATGTAATGGAAGGGACACACTCTCACATTTGATGTTTCTAAGAAATCTACAATATCCTACTCTGTTCTTCTCCAAGGCTGCCATTACTTGCTCATAAAATAACAGTTCAAACTTTCAAACTCATCTTTGGGTTAAAGTAAGATGCTACATCTCTGAGATTCTGCAAATATCCTTCTTAATACTCTTGGTAAATATTCTACTATCTGCAGTTAGCAATAACTGTTTTAATTACCATTCTCCTTCATCATTGGTGTTAGAGGAGTAGACAAGTGCCACATTTTAAAAACACTGACTCTGTCTTATGTCTCTGTATCCATGTTTGTAAAACATATATCAAAATCATTTGATGAAGTTTGGGGAGATAATGCATTTATAAAACATTGTCATGCAAACAGGTCAACCTGAATTTGTATATCCAGAACTCACATTTACAGAAATCTGAGTATGGTGATTGTACACCCATAATCCTAGCACTGGAAGGGGAAGACAGGTGGATACATGAAGCTTACTCCTTATGTAGCCTAGCTTTATTGACCAACTCTGGGATTACTGAGAGACCGTGACTCAAAGAATAAGATAAGAGGATTTACTTGGTCTCTAAAAACTCACAAAGGTAGAAGAGAGAGTAGGTGAAGGAACAGGGGAGGAGCTACAGGGAAAAGAAAGGTGGTAGATTTGATCAAAACACATGAGCATGTGTGTATACGTGAGTATGCACACACACACATACAAACTACATATCCAAAAACACTCAGAGGAGCATTTTTCTGATGAATGAATTGATTTTAAAAATATTCTATAAATACATTGGCATACAAGAGTCAAAAAAAGATCTTTTTAGGAAGTAGAATGCTATAAGAATTCTGATAGTGAACATAACAGGCAGAGAAAGATCAAAGGTTTCAGACACCAGTCAAGGCTAACCCACATCTCAGAGGCTTCAGAAGTAGTTTTTTCAACACAGCACAGGGAAATCCCCAGTACAGGCTGCCAGTCTGTATGGTGTTGGCATAGCAGTGAGCACCATCTAACTATGCAGAGTCCAAAACAAAACTGTAAGTACATGGTTCTCAGCCTGTGGGTCACGACCCCACACAACTTACATATCAGCTGTCTTGTACATCACATATTTATATTACGATTCATACCAATAGCAAAATTAAGTAACAAACACAATTGTTTGGTTAGGGGTCAGCACAACACTAGAAACTGAATTAAAAGACAGCAGCGTTGGGAAGGCCGAAAACCACTGCTCCAAGTGATAACCAGGAAGAGGGGATGGAAAGTGGCCTGATAAAACATTTCCTGCCTGAGTAATGAGACTATCAAACCTAGGGATCCCAACACAGCCAAGAGTTTGTTTTTGTTTGCTGCTTCTTTGTTTGTTTTTGTTTGGTTGGTTTTTGTTTTTTCGTTTTTTTGTTCTTGGTCTGACACAGAAATCAGGAAAGTTTGATTGGAGGCCAGTCACTAGGGGAAAGAGTGACATATGACATAATCAGAAGGAAGAACAGTTACCAGGCTAGAGTTAAAGATCTAGGTAAGTTTAAACTGAATGTGAAGGGCTGGAGAGAGGCTTTGGTGATTAAAAGTTCTTGCCCTTACCAAGTACTGAAGCTTGATTCCCGGCCCCAACATTGGCCAGCTCACAACCACATCTAACTCAAGCTACAGGAGATTCTTAACAGTATCCTCTTCTTGACTCTGTGTGCATACAATGCATGTGCTCACACATGTACACTGACACAAATTTAAAAGTAAAATAAATCTCTTTTTAAAAAAAATTAGGGTCTGGAGAGACTGCTCAGTCATTGAGAGCATTTTCTACTCCTTGAAAACCAACGTTCTGTGCACAGTGCTCATGGGAGGCAGTTCACAGCTTCCTGTACAATCAGTTCTGGGGGACTGACAGACTTCATCACATAGACAGAAGAATTTTTACCCACATTAATGAAAATATTTAAACTCAGGGTTCAAAATTCAATATCAGACATTTTCCTCAATTATTCTCCTCCTGTAATTATCGTTTTATTGTTCGAGAATTTCGTCCATGCAGAGAATGTGTATTGAGTAAATCTACCTTCTACCTCCCTTCCTTCCCTTTCAATGCCTTCCCTTTTACACATTCCTTTTCTCTCCCAGCTTCATGTTCAAAATGCTCACAAATGTGTGGCCTACACTCACTCCTACACACACACACACACACACACACACACACACACACACACACGAATAGAATTTTTACAAAATGAATTAAAATACTTAAGATAAATATTCAAAGTCAACAGGCACTACCGTAGCTTTGGGCATTTTTAATAATAATTCTGCCCAATCTAGGTTAGCTTCAAAAACTTTCTTCAAAAAAAAAAAAAAGATAAGGATAATGTTGAGTATCTGATTCTCCAGCCTCCGGTTCCTGATCGATGGTGTTAAAGATGTACAGCACTAATACCAAGTGTCTGAGGTGCTAGAGATCAAAGCCAGAGCAGCGCACATGTTAGCTGTGATATTTAGTTTTAATTTTTAATCTGACATAGCAACGGATCAGCTGGGGTGTCAGTGATGTTCTGTCTACATCAGGTCAACCTGTAGGAGTCTGTGGGATAAAGCAGGAGGTGCCATTCCCTGGTCTTAGGTCTTGGACTGTACACTAGTAGAGCAAGTTGGCTGAGCGCTAATCAGGCATGCATGCCTATTCTCCTGCTTCAGCTTTTATGCCTTCAACTTCCTGTTGCCTACACTCACCTGCACTGATGGCATACTACCCAAAATTGAAAGCTAAAAAGATTCCTTTCTTCTTTAAGTTGCTTTTTCTCAGAGTATTTCATCAAGGAAACAGAAATAAAGATATAGGGGTAGACAAGTACTCTACCAATAGAGAGACATCACCTGCCTTCAGCTAGCATTTTAGATCCAACAATGAACTGCTAAAAAGACATTTGATTGTGTTATAATATACTAGAAACAATGCGTCCTTTGAATTTTTGGCTGGAATTCAGGAGAATGGGGCCCTAGGGAATTTGTGTGATGATATTGGCTGTGGAGGTAGTGATTAGACTAGACATGAATTTGGGAGGTGTAATGGAAAGAAATTGCAGAAGAATAATGGCAGCCTTGGAAGAAAAGAGGAACAATGTTCCTCTAGTTTTACTTGAATAAATAAAGAGTGACTGTTCCCATTTAGTGAGGTAAAGAGGTAGGCAGCAAGGCTTAAAAATACTCTTTTTAATATATTGTGCTTGTAATATGTTGCACACATTCAAATGACAGTACCAAGTACATTGTGGCATCTGGAAAAAAGGTTAAAGGCTCTGTGTGGTAGACCTAAGTACAATACAGCCAGGAGTCAGAAACCAAAAGGTACAAGAACTCCAAGATTTGTGGATGTATTCCCATGTATCTTATTGCCACACCTTTGAACACCATAAAATGTATTTCTTGAGAGGGAGACACTTTCCTTTAGTGTACCATTGGTTCACCATATGCACTCCAGTTACCATGGTTACCACAGTGACTATAGGTCTAACCATGGCTTTCAGGTTCCCTATGCATGCTGGAGGCATTTGGATATTTAAATGCTTCTGAAGTTCTAAAGACTTCAAAGTTATACATGAAGCCAGAGAAGAAGTCGCTAGGTTAGGTACCAAGTGACCCTAATTACATGAAGAATGGCATCTTTTCCTTTGTGTTCTCCTAAAGAGAAAAGATTTCTGTGCAACAGAGAAGAGAAAATAGACTGACAAATCCGTTGGGCGGAGAGCCATTTAGAATAAAAGACAGCTTTTTTTTTTATCTGTTTCTGCCTTTTGCTCCAAAGTAATGGTGTTTCTACCATGAGGCCCTCAGAAACTGGGGTATGCCATCCCTTACTGGAACTCTGCTACATCTTCAGATTAAAGTGTTATCTAGCTTTCCCAGTGTCATATATCATGTAGTCTACCAAATTCTAATCTTATTCTTTTGATTTCTGTAGTGCATACATTTTGTGATATAGCTACAGACCACACAGCCTTGCTGATCATTTCTAACCATCTTCCATATTTATTTGCTTTTTATTTATTTTATTTATTCCATATTTATTTCTTCCTCCACAGGACTGTGTTACTAAGCACTTGATAAGGAATTGTTTAAGGATTTTCATTGTAGCCCATGGAAGTCAAGTGAAAATATATGACACGTCCTCTTTAAACAAGCTCAAGGTGGAACATTTCTACTTGGCCATAGGACACCGCCAATCTACCTATCAATAGCACGTGTCATCAATAGCAGCTGATCAAGAAAGGGACGGGGACCTGGCAATCCTGACAGGAACAGGAATGCTTGCCTTAGACCCTGATTCTCTTTCCAGCACTGCATAAACCTGACATGGTAGTGTGTATACCTTTAAACTCTTCACACAGGAAGTAGAGGCAGGAGGATCAGAAGTTCAAAACCATCATCAGCTACAAAGGGAATTCAGGTCTAGACTGTAATAACAAGGAAGGGAAGAAGGATGAAGGGAGGGAGGGAGAGAGTAGAGGGAGTGAAGGGAGGAAGAGGAAGGAGGAAGGGAGGTAGAAAGGAAGGGAGGGAGAGAGGGAGGAAGGAAGCAAGGAAAGAAAAGTAAGAATATAAGTTGAAGGATTTTCAGCACAAGGTCACAACAAATGGTGCCAAAGTGTCTCTGAGGTTAAATTCTAGTTTTTAAAATCATTTTTACCAAGACACTTAGAATCTTATATCATTTTTATGCTTCCAGCCAACATCTCAATTAATAAGATCTACTTTTTCTTAGCTCAACCCAGACCTCAAAACACCATGATCATTTTAAAAGACATAAGGGTGAAAAAATAAATCCTGATGGTCATAGTACACCCCAAGATAATTCTGCATGTTGTAGATTTTAGTGCCAATGTAAATGTGTAACAGTGTAGTTTCTACCTAAAAGACCGGGGGGGAGAAATATATAATTCAGTTGTCCTTTCTACTCCTCATATTCTTATCTGAAAAATGAGGGTAAGCAGGTGGATCCCTGATGAGATATTGGTCAGCAATCCCCAACCCTGAGTTAGATCCACCTGACACACATGGTGGAAGGAGATAACCTACACCTTGGTGTGTCCTCTGACCTCTATACTTGTACCATGCTGTGTGTGCCACCATCCCCCATATAAGTCAAAATATAATTTATAAAATGTTTTATCTTAAAAAGAAGAGGTGGACTATATCTCTAAGAAGTATTTAAACCTCTTAATTATAGAATCACTAACATCAGAAATACTTTTAGACTTTCCTTTGTCCTCTGATGTCCACTATTGAGAGATACCCTGGGAACTGATCCTGTAGAAAATCCCACAGGAGCCTGGGAAGATGGCTCAGTGACTAAGCACACTTGCTACACAAGCATGAGGGTTACTGTTCAAAGCTCCAGGACCCATGTAAAAAGTTGGGCAAAGCTAATGCTGTGGGGATCACACACAGGAGGAACGGTGGGGCAGGCTGATGTCTGCATGAATCCAGGCTCGCTGAGGAACCCTCCCTCAAAGGATAAGTCAGAGAGTGGTAAAACAAGACACCCAATGTTCTCTTCAGTTCATCGGTTCATATGAGTACTCATGCACATGGCTGGACATACAAACACATGCATATATATATCACACACACACACATACAAACATTCACACGAACATACATACACACACCAACACATAGTTTATGTAATCTGCACTTACAAGCAAAGTTTACATTTCTTTTATTTCAATAAATTTACCCTTCTATGTAAGTACATAGAAGGTCTCTTCTGTTTGATTCCCCATACCCATGTGTGGAGTGTGTGTGTGTGTGTGTGTGTGTGTGTGTGTGTATGTGTCTTTTTCTTCTTCTTCTCCCTCTCCCTCTCCCTCTCCCTCTCCCTCTCCCTCTCCCTCTCC
>JADRCG010010394.1:792920-815037 GCA_019844195.1 Rhabdomys dilectus
GATAGATAGATAGATAGATAGATAGATAGATAGATAGATAGATAGATAGATAGAGTGTGTGTGTGTGTGTGTGTGTGTGTGTGTGTGTGTGTGTGTACTGTTTTGAAAATAGAAGTGTCCACGCTTGGGAGCATGAAGACTGAGAGGGAAGGAAAGAAAAAAGAACATAAAAAATTAACAGAGGGAGGCATGTGAGCAAAGTGCAGTGAGACAATGTGTGGCGATACCATAATGAAACCCTTATCTCATAACCTAAGTAAAAACAAACTATTTTTTAAAAAGAGGGTCAGGGAAGCTTCTCCGTTACATTTTTCCCTACCTTGACTTGTGGTAACCCAAAGTTGCAAAGTGTGATGACCAGATGACCCCCAAATAATATCAAAATCTGGTGAAAGCCAAACAAAATATCAATGCAGGTCTTTGAGACATTTGATAGTAACTTCAAACAGTTGAGATCCCCAAGTATTATTAAATTCTACAAGACAAAATTAACCCTTCCTAGAACTGATAGACCTTAAGGTTTCTTTAGTAAACAACAATCACATATTCAAAGTCTGCTGTGTGAAGAGTCTGGTGTCAAAATATCCCGCAAAGAATGAAAACTTGGCTCTCAGAGAACTCATGCTAATGATGTGATGGCACGTTCTAAAACTTCCATGTTTCTGTGATACCCAAAGTTTTTACCCAGAGACCATAGCCCAAGTACATATTACTGCGAAGACCTTTCAGTCTGTGTTTCTGAAACTTCACTGTGCCTCGGAATATTGTGAAAGACTGCAGCTGTTCAATAGGTGTGGCTGGAGTCTGCAGAGTGTTTTTAAATCCGTCTTTATTTTATGTGTATATTTGTTTGGCTGCACATGCACATTCACTTGCATTCGGTGCCTGTAGAGGTAAGAGGGCACCTGGTCCTCTGATACTGTAGTTACAGATTGTAATTAGCTGCCATGTGGGTTCTGAGATCCAAACCCAGGTCGTCTGCAAGAACAACCAATGCATCTTAGATGCTGAGCCGTCTCTCTAGCCCCTGGGTGGTTTGCTTCTGAGTCACTACATACGTTAATGTTGTATTGTGGGGATCTGCATTATGGTCTTGAATTATTAAGGCACCCATATAATGACATCTCAGGTATGCTTTTGGTCTTTGTTGTTGTATTTTTTTTTTCATTTTAATCACCACCTATGTCTCCAGTGGAGATTGGGAAGATAACTCAGTGGTGAAGTATACTTGCTGTTCTTTCAGAATTCCTTCTTCCAATCTCTGTAGGCAACAGCACCTGCATACACACACACACACACACACACACACACACACACAATCTAAAATATAAAATGCAATGTCCCCACTAACTTAACCAAAGTAAGAATTTCTAGACAATTACAAAGACATCTCAAAACAGAAGATAAATTACTATTTTTTAAGATGTTTAAATGTAATTCAACAATACCTTACATGAGAATGCTTCTTCAAATATAAAACTGGCCATCAAACATTATAAATTTCAGAAGAGATTATTTTTATAAGAAAAAGCTATAAAAATCAGATATAAAGATGGCCAATCTTAAGTATCCTATTCATTAAAAGAATAATAATAAAGCTTTTAATTATTTCTTTTAAAACAGTTAAATTTATAGCCCTCAAAAATAAAATTGTGCTATGGTCATCTAAGTTTTAAATACTATGTAATAAATTCAAATTGCAAATGGGTATACATTTGTCATTAGTGAGCTTTCTAACCCATGGCCCTTTTCATGCTCTGGACAGACTCCACAAGTTATGAGCACACTATATTAGTATAATTAAACAAGGCAGACTCTTTCTATGAAAGGAGAAAATTGACATACAATGGTCAATGTGTCTGGGTTTTGTGACAGTTCTCTTTTGTCTTGTCCCATAGAATACTGCTTAGCAAGTGGCTCATTCCAAAAGAGACCCTGTAATATCGGCAGAGATCAGCCATGTCTTTAGTCACTGTAGAGTTATCACTGGAAATTCTGCGTTCAGCATGTGTTTGCATAAATTGTAAAACAACAAAATAAAACATACACACATTGTGTATACACACATCTTTGCCTTTATGGTTTCAAATGATTTTTAACTTAAGGTACTCATACATGTTTTATATCATGGTGACACGACTAGTTTTCTTCACATACTCTTAGAGTTATGAATTGTTGTGGACATCATTAGCATATGTAATTTTGAGATATTGTTAAAGTCTCAATTATAATAGTAGCTCATGAATTATGTCAAATTGGTATGAGCCCACCCAGTATATTAGAGGATGGACGAGACACTCAGTGTTGCTGGTGGGACCATTACATTCCAGTCTGACTGTTACAGTCAGTAATCATTGTCACATTAGAAAACACTTGTCTCTTAGGGGCCAGAGAGGTTGTTCAGAGGTTAAGGTATTACTCTCCAAACTCAACAACAGGGGTTTGAGTCCAGCAACCCACACCAAGGTGGAATGGGAGACCTGAACTAACTCTTCAGAGGCCTCCACTGACCTCCAAATACATGGTATGCATACTCCTCCACTTCAATAATAATAATAATAATAATAATAATAATAATAATAATTTTTTATTTCTGAACCACTATAAGTTCATGGACCTAAAAATGAAGAAAACATGTTGTGATAAGATATTTATTCTCTATTCATGTGTATTTTTAATTGAATTTACTTTGCATTAACACACAATACTGACACATGATGTTTTGACAGTGTGTCTGGCATTAAAATGTTAGCTCCTCTAGCCAAGTGTTTTGTCCTGTTTACTTGTCCTAGTACTTGGAGAAACTGTGACTTAGAAGTCTTAAGCAGTGGAGGAAAAGACGTTAATCAGAGCTACTATGTAACCATCTTACAAAAACAATTTGTTAGCTTAAGGTACATTCTGAAGCCAATAAGACCCAAAACATTCTTTCTAAAATGCTTCTACTAGTAGCTATTCCATTAGGACATGTAAGAAAACAACCTTTTATTTTACTTTTTAAATGGTTTGTTTCTTTATTTTTTTGTTTCTTTGTTTGAGGGGGTGTTCACCACATACATGGCACCATGTGCATGTAGACGTCAGAGGACAACTTGCAGTGATTTGTGCATTTCTTCCACTACGTGGGTTCTGGGAATAGATTTCAAGTTGTTAGCAAACACTTGTATCTATTGAGCCATTTCACTGACCCAAACTGAACTTATAGACTCTTCAATGTGGAATTTGGAAACTGGGTATGAATTTGGTGAAAATAAACATGGCATCTCACAAAAGGGAGAACATACAGAGATAGCTGACTGGAAGAGTGTCCTAGATAGGAAAAGGACTCTTTCATGCTGTACTTTAGAGTGTTCCTAATACCCTTTAGTACAAATGATTTCTCACTTTAGGAATCACCAATTCCTAACTTTAGGGGCCCCGCACGATTGCTCAGTAAGGCATGAGCTGCTCACCCCTGGCAACCTGAGTTCAATCTCTAGAACTCAGGGGAAGGCAGGAGGAGAGAACTGAGTATATAAACTTGTCCTCCAATCTACACACATGTATTAAACTATTGAGCACACACACATAATTTTTAAAACTTCTAACATCATAAGAGACATAATATTCTTTTACTTCCTTTTAGACACACCAGACATGTTAAAATGTGAAAGATATTTACAAAATATAATCTGCACATTTAAGACACAAAGTTTTGGCCTAAGCAACAAAGTTTTGGGCTGGAGACCTGGCCCAGTAGATAAAGGCCATTACTGACTTTCTCAAGAACTAGACCCACATTGAACTGCTTACACTACCCTGTAACTCCAGCTCCAGGGAAGTTGCTGTGCCCTCCCCCATCCCCACATGCCTAGGAACACATGGTGTATACCCACATAAACATGGAGACATTTGAAAAAAAATAAAATCTAAAGCATAAAAGGAGGAAAAGGGGAAATTCAGCTATCTTTCCCCTTAAAAGACAAAAAAAAAAAAAAAAAAAAAAAGGAAAGTTGAAAATTTGTAATCTCACCAGAAAAAAGTGATTTAAAAGTAAACTTTAACTAGAAGGATCCATTTACTTTCAAGATATCCAAGAGAAACCAAGATAGCAAACGCAAAACTATCACGGAATTTTTCAGAAACTAAGTTCATAGTATTGCCATATTTAGATCAGCATTTTGCCTTCTCAGATAGTTTATGGAACTTTCTATATAGATTGTCAGTGGAAAACCTTTTCTTTTGTTTTAATTCTTGTGAACTAACTTACTTGTAAGACATGTAATCATTTCAAAGAAAGCTTCCCTGGCTTTTGCAAGTCCTGCACCAGGAAAACGGTTTCTGAGTGTGTTCCCCACAGCACTCCATCCAAAGCAAGCTTGGAATCTGTTGGGTACCTTGATTTCACTGTTTCTGCTCATCTCTCTCTTACTAATCTTGAATGTAGAAATGGGTTGGCTGCAGTATGTCACAAAACTTTTGTCAAAGAAAGGGTACTGGTGCTGGAGAGATGTTCAGAACTTAAGAGTAATTAATAATTTTGCTGAGGACCTATACCATTTGATCCATAACCTCTGGTAACGCCAGGGCCAGAGGATATGATACCCTTTCTTTGCCTCTGTGAAAACTCATACACATATGCACACAAACACACACAGGTACATATGCATGCACATAAACAAAAAATGAAAAGCACAGAGTAAACTGAAGAAATTGGACAATAGCCAAAATGTCAAAAGTGAATGTCAAGCAGCCCAAATGATGCTTTCCACCATTCCAACTCCTTGCCAACCCCACTTCTCCAGATCTTCCACAAACATGACCACAAACACCTTTCACAGGCATCAGCAGCTGATTTTGACCATCTGTAGACCTTGTAACTCTACAAGCCGCAGGTTTTCGGAAACACACACACCTTTTTTTGTGTTTTTTTTATTTGGAGTTTTCACCTGTCTTTAGTTAACACATTCTCATTGCCCATTTTTTTTTAACACTAGTTGTACCAAAGACAAGGGGTGCGCATCTTTTTCTGTGCTGACAAGTAGGAGGAACTCCCTAGAACTTCATTGCACTCTGGCAACTTTAGAAAAGCCCCTGAAGCTTCTAGAATATCTTTCTAAAGTAGAGCAGTGTACAACGTTTTCAGAATCTGCGTATTTTCAGAGTCCTAAACTGGGTTGTGATTATCTTCAGGCCAATACACTTCTACCAAAACATTTGACTTAGAGTTGTCAGATAAGTTTAATGAGGAGGAAATTAACCTTAAACAATCACAAATAACACTAAGTTTCCAAAAGTTCAAAGAGTGTTTTAATCTCCACTACAACAGAGCTTTCCAAAAACCCTCCCAGTCTTCGGGTTTTTTCTCCTTAGGTTGTTATTGCATTTTGCTCCTGGGCTAATGCATTACCTAAATATAGACAGCCATTTTTAGTATAAATTCCAAAAGCCATAAATGTTTCATAATTGAGGACATAATTCGAAGTAAGAGAGCTTTTTCCACTCATCCCTTTTTATGGTTGCAAATTGGAAAATACTCAAGTAATTACTCCCTTAATAGTTCAACACTGGCAACTCCACTTTATGAACCTCACAAGCATCTTTGCCCACCCCCAGGGCAGTATAGGGGGTTACAGAAAAAAAGAACCCTTAATTTGTACAATTAACCAAATCACCCAGTGCTCTGATGCAAGATTCGTTCATTAAGTCATTAATAAAACGCACTACTAAGTGGTTGGTCATCCAGTTTTTATGATGCTTTTGCATTTCAATTCAATGGCTGCAGTTTGGGCAAAACCCAATGTCTGCAAGATCAGCAAGCTGAAGAAAAGCCCCGATTCTAGAAACATTTTTTTTCCTGTTCCACAGTTCATCTGAGAGTACTCAATGCCAGCGAACTAATAAGGGAAGTGATTTTTGAGTCCCAGAAAGAACAATGCATTTGTGTCTACCCAATAAAAAAAAAAAAAACAAGCAAATGAAGTGCTTGATTCCTATGACCTCAAAGGCTTAAGCAGAAAGCCACTGGTCATTTTATGGCTTCTAAACAAAGGTGGCTTAGACAGTCTGTAATTCTACCCCTAATTCAGACTCAGAACTTATTTCCTACTAGAGTTTATATATCACAATACAGAATGTCATATGTTTTATTTCTTGGCATTGCTCCGTGGTGGTATGCTTATATAATTGAAGAATGTAGGAATCTTATAAGCAGAGAACAATTTAAATCCTAAAGCTCAATGTTTCCTTTCTAAACTTGGACATGTTACAGAAAATCCAACACTGACAAAAATATTCCGCCTTGGCCATTATTGGGGGTATAAATTATTTGGATTTGGACTCTATGTGACTTCAGTTAACCCGGTTTTTTAGATGACTTCAGTTAACCTCCTCTGTTTTTAAATGATGAGAGTCTAATTATACACTGTTGACTGCATCCCGGAGACCTCAGTGCTTTTACAACATAGCTGTAGAGTGAAATATTCAGTTTATGGTCTATTTATTACTAAAAGTCACCAAGAAAGGGCAGGCAAGTTCATGAAAAAGAGATATTGTTGAAAATTATATTCCTCTTGTAATTACAGTCAATGCAGCATTGTCAAAGACCAGATATATAAATGAAAAAGACCTGTAAATCATAAAAAGTCGGGCCTTTTGGATTCCTGTACCTTAGTCAAAGGTGTGCACCTGGGAATGACATGTGGCAGTAACTGGAGATGGCCTGTAAGGTTAGCACTGTGTTTGTAAAAGACCTTGAGAGGCTCCCACCAGTTAGTCACAAAATTCCAAATAATCATACAAAAACATCCAGGTCAAACCCAGCAAAGACAGGGAACATTTCTCACTAGAACCATGTCATTTTGAGTCCCATGGATACTCATGTATGTATCACTATGAACTAGAGCAGAAAACAAAATCCTGAGCTTTCTAACTTACTTTCAATTATTTTTTGTCAGAAAAAAAAATCTCCAACTTTATTTCAACTCATTTATCACCATCATCATCATCCTCATCCAAGGACTAGACTTAAAAAGTAGGTCCTGCCATTCCACTAGTTCGAATCCAGATGGCAATACCTGCAAACGGGTGTTTTTACCGTCTCCACTGTTATTTGCACACTCACTAGTATGACTTTAGTACAAACAGCAGTTTAATGGTCATAACAAGGAATTCACTTTTTGCAAACTCTAACACACAAATGACAAGAAGATGCAGGGTCCAGATTTAGAGCCAATAAAATGTTTCCTGATTCAAGCAGTTCACAAATTCATCTCCAGTTCCCTCAAGAAAACCAACACACACAGAAACTCTTCTAGATGCTCGCTGAAGTTTATTCCCGAAACATACCACAAACAGCTTCTCAGCCAAAGATAAAAATGCAGTTATCAGTATAAAAGAAGCATCTATGGAAACTACTGTCTCCAGTCTACATACATCAGCAAACAGAGTCACTTTCCTGATATCAAGCCTTCCACAGAAACTCAAACCAACAGGGTATTCTCCACCAGCAGTCCATGCTGAACCGGTGCTTACAAGCAATTGAGATGCACGAAGACACCTGTGCAGAATCAGAGAACAGCAACAAAACCGGATCCTACCTTGATGGTTTTGGAGGGCTGACACTTGATGTGATGGGACACGCTGGCCGTTTGGTTCATATTTCAGGACCCTGGACAGTGCACGAGCCACAGGCAGAGTTCCAAGACTAACCAGAGATCAAGTCTCCCCTGCTGGACTTGAGCAAGGGGCTGCTGCTGTTGCTGCTGCCTCTGCTGCTTCTGTTGCTGCTGCTGTCTTATTCTGCAGGCTGAAACGCTGTCAGGCTGGAGGGATCCGCAGCTCACTTAGCCCTAAATAAAGCATTTACTTGGTTCATCGTTCTCAGAGCTCTTGGCAATATGGGATAGAAAGCCGACTGTTTAAATTCACTTGCATGGTATCTTTTCAGTACTGAGTTGTGACAGATCTACAGTGCAGCCAATAGTCTTGGCTCTCATGCTCATTTCAAAGGGACGAATACCAGGAAATATACAGAGATCAATTACAGTACTACAGTTTAAAGGGCCACTCTCTCAACAACCCTGGCATTACCAGGTTATACATACTCTGCAGTACAAAAATAATTCTCCTTCCTCTCTCTTGCTCTCCTTAATGATTTTTTTACAATAAATCATTATTAATCTAATGATAAGTTTTATCTATTTCTTCTTAGTGCTAACTATCAAAACAACAGTAAACGAGGAGAAAGACCTGTTGATGGTGGTCAGGTTTAAGGCTTTGCATCTGTATAGTGAGATACTTGCATTGCCTATGGACATTTAAACTACTGGTCTTTCTGTACGCTGTGGAAAGCTAAAGGTTTGTATGGAGTTTTACAAACAGTACAATTGTTGCATATTCCACCACAGCTTAAAATGTCTTCTGATTTTCTTGTCAGCCATCGATATTATTGAGATTGCATTTTTGAGAGACTGGGATTGACAACCAGTCAGTCAGTCACATACAGCCACTTCTTTAACTCAAATGTCATTGTGTGAAAATAAATCGTTAATATTTTCTTGCAGGAGAAAAACTCCCTCCTTGTGCATCTTTATGCTCACAGCAGCATTGATCAGGGTGTATATTCCCATATGGGCAGAGTATCTCAGAAGCTTGAGAAAGTGGAAAATATCATTTCACTGATCTTTATTATGAAATATTTTATGTAATCCAGACTGGATGTTACATCTTATGTGTATTTCTGTATGTGTGTAGATCCACATGAGACACAGTGTGAGTGTGGGGATTAGAGGACAGCTCATGAGAGTCACTTCTCTGCCACCACGTGATCCCCAGGGATTAAACTTGTGGCCCTAAATATGGCAGTAAGTGCCTTTACTCACTCACTTACCTCGCTGACCTGAAGGTTAACACCTTTTGTTAATCAGAAATATATCCTGCTGATGAAATATTCAATTTGAACTGTGTGACACTTTATGACAGCCCATAATATTATAGATAAAGAATAATATGAGAAGAAATAAATTACTAAGTTTGGTAAAATAGTTAGATGTAAAAATGCTTAGGTAAGCATCCATTTCCTCTTCTAAAACATAAAGATGTTCCAAACATTCTATAAAAATAGTCTGCATATATCTGAAGAAGTCTGACACCATGGAGATTCATAGCCCAAAATTTAAACAAATGAAAAAAAAACCTGGTTAAAAAGTGGACACGGGGGCTAGAGAAATGGGCTGAAAGGTTGAGAGCATTGGCTAGTCTTCCAGATGACTCAAGTTCAATTCCCAGCACTCACATAATAGCTCATAATTGTCTTTCACTCCAGTCCTAGCTCATCTAATACCTTCTTTTAGGTTACATGGGCATCAGGAACACACGTGGTGCCCAGACATACATGCTGGTAAGACACTAATCCACATAAAAACACGAAAATAAAGACACAGTGAGAGGCCTCAGCAGGTAAAGACATTTATCCTCAAGTCTGGGAACCTGAGCTCGATGGAAGAAGGAGAGAACAGATTCCTGGAAGTTGTCCTCTGAAACTTGACATGCAGGTCTTGGCATATGTCTGCCTGCACATGCACACAATAGATAAACAATAAATATTTAAAACAGAAAAGAAATAGTCTTAAAAAGCATCAGAAGAAAGGCCAAGTTCAAAACAAAACCACACAGCAGAGCACAACCAGAGCAGCGACATATGTTGTTGCATGATCTTAGCATGTGTGGCGGGGGAGGAGCTTGCACGTACACATGCATTGTTGTGCTTGTGAAACTTGACATTCTTCAAGATCATGCACTTTGATTTCTAAGATAGGTTGTGTCTTAGTGTGTGGACTATTGTTCTGATAAAATACCATGAACAAAAGCAAGTTGGGAAGGAAAAGATTTTTTTTGGCTTATGCTTCCATATGCATAGTTCATCACTGAAGGAATTTAGGACAGGGACTCAAACAGGGTGAGAACCTGGAGGTAGGAGTTAATGCAGAGGCCATAGAGGGGTGTGCCTTCTAGCTTGCTCTTCATGACTTACTCAGCCTGGTTTCAAAAGACCACAAGACCACCAACCCCAGGAAGGCACCTCCCACAATGGCCTTTGCCCTCCCACATCAAGCACTAATTAAGAAAATGCTCTGTAGGCTTGCCTACAGCCCAAACTTATAGGATCATTTTATTTCAATTGAGGTTTCCTCCCCTAAAATTATTCTAACCTAGATCAAGCTGACAAGAAACTAGCCAGCATAGGTTTTCTCACTGGGCTGGAACTTACCAATTCGGCTAGGTCAATGAGCCTAAAAGATATGTTATGGCTGACCCACCGCGGAATTCAATGTATGTGCCACTATTCCCTGCTTTGTCCATGTGTCCTGGGAATTAAACTCAGATCCTTATGACTGCAAGGAAAGGATTTAGTAACTAAGCCATCTCCCCAGATGCTCAAAGTCGATGATTTTAAACCACAATTATGGCTTATATTCTCAATGAACTCTAATACCTTAGACAAGCCACACACCAAAAAAGAATTCACAGAGAAAGCTTTAAACAGTTAATCTTCTGAGATAATCAAAACAACATGTCCAAATTATAGAATGAAGTGAAATAATATTTAGAAAATAATTTATACATTTGATACGTGTGTGTGTGTGTGTGTGTAAATACATTTATTTAAAACATAGAGAGGGAAAATATCAGTAAAGAAAAAGACAAGCATTCATCACAGGAAACTTGAAAGCTGAAATGAACACAGGTAAATGCAGTAAATAATAATGTTGAGGTAAGAAATGAATGGAGACAATGATACAAAGTATATATAAGTCAGTCTTAACTAGCAGGACTGGCTCAGCTCTCCACTTTTACATAGTCCTGAGTGCTACATATTTTTTAACCTTCTCAATTAAATTATTTAGTTATTCTTAGTACATTAGAAGGTGTTCTTTGCATTCCACAAAATGATATACCATAGCCATACTTTCTGTTTTGAGTGCAGGTTTATTAAGCATATAGCAAGCTAAACTAAAAGAATAACTATGAAGTTGCAGAGAGACAGAAAATCACCATCAAGTGTGCATACAATATCCAGCAAAGATTAATCTGATTAAGAGAGTCAACAAAGGCGACATCATCAAATCAGGACTTAACCAGACACAGCAGAAACTGACTGAGGAAGTTGAAGCAGTCACATGATTCTTGACTGAGCTTTCTCTCCATAGACAAACTACCTGCTTCCTGTCCTCACACTTTTAAGGCACAAGATAAACAATAGTAAACTGTTGGAAATAGTTTGTGCCTCTAGTTGTTCTCAGGGACATGATTGTTATACCTTTGAGCTGCTTTTCTCTTCTTCCTGATACACACAAGGCCCAACCTGACCCAGAGCAGAATTTTAAGGGACACTTGACACAAATATGTTTAAGTCAGAGACAAGGGGAGATCTGATGACTCCCAAAGTCAGCTTTCTTGTGTCCTGTGATGAATACTTAACCAGCATAAGAGACTTTGCCTGTATAATGCATATTACAGAAGGACAAAGGGCTGGCTCCCAGAGTTGAGACCAAGTTCTCTCATTCACATCAAAGAATTGTTAATATAGAAATAAGCATCAAGACTTGGGCACAACAAACACTTTTATGGTCTCCACAAAGCATATAGGTGGCAAGTGATAGCAACAGTAATCACAGGAAACTACCCATTTTCCTACTTCCTTTTGTCACCTTGACACAGCACAGAGACAACTGAAAATAGTCTCAGTTGAGGTATTTTCCCAGATCTGATTGGCCTGTGGGCCTATCTATTAGGGGATTGTCTGGACTGTTAGTTATGTAGGTGAATCCAGACCTCTGTGGTTCACACCATTTCTAGGCAGATGATCCTTGGCTATATACGAAAGTTAGAGAAGCGTAAACAAGTGAGAGGCTGAGCAACTGGGTGAGGACATGGTCCAGCAAACAATGTTCCTCCAAGATTTCTGCTTCCAGGTCCTTCCTGACTCCTGGTTTGGCATCCCTCAGTTACGGTTTATCCTATAACCTGAAGCAATCCTTTCTTTCCCTATGTTGATTTTTCTCAGAGTGCTACATCACAGCAACAACAATAAAAAAAAATGGAACATCTATTTTCAATAGTTCCGCAAATCTATGTTCTTTCTCCACCTAGATAACTCTAGAATTTAAGACACACAGCATCACTACCACAGTGAGTGGGCAGGGTTCATCTAGAGTCCCTGTCTAATGTTAAACTTAGAAAATAAAATAAAGGGAATTCACACATAAAAGGTGTTGGGGAAAGCAGGAAGATGTCTCAGTGGGTAAAAGCACTTGCTGCCAATCCTGGTGGCCTGAGTTCTCCCCTGGAACCACATGGTAGAAGGAGAGAACCAACTTCCACAAGTTGTTCCCTGAGCTACACACACACACACACACACACACACACACACACACACACACACCATGCCACCCATATGCAAGCCCACGTGTACATGCGTACACAGGCACACACAGGTATACACATACACACACATACACACACAAATATAATAAAAATTTAAAGAGTGTAGTATACATAATATTTTCCTTTCCACATCAATTGTCTCTTATTATATTAAACTCAGAATCTCAAGTAAAAAACTAATAGCTCAGAGGAAAAGATGACCCAACTCTCAGTTTGGAGTTATACTTTTCTTTTCTTCTAGGTTATCACTTCACAGGTTGAGAAAATAAAAGCCATGGTAATTTTAAGGCATGTCTATTTTAAAACGCATATAGATTTTCCACAATTTTATAAAAATCTGCTGCGTCATAATGCTTTCACTTTGAATGTGCAGCCAAAAGAAGATAGAAATGAAAATATTAGAAAAATGCCAGATGATTGCAAGTTAGATACTTCTTATAATTGGGGTATATTAAGTTTGAGATATTTACTCTAAAAATAACTTCAGGGACCAGAGAGATGGCACAGCATTTAAGAGTACTTACTGCTCTTGCAGAGGACCCAACACCTGTGTAGCCACTCACAGCCATCTCTAATCCATCCTCAAGGGCTCCAACACCATCTTCTTGCCTCCACAGGCAATTGCCACAGGTGTTGCACATATATGCATGCGAGTAAAACATGCATACACATATGACAAGAACACATAAGATTCCAAATCCAAATATAAACAGCTATGGGATTGTACCATCGTTTGTCACAGGGATGGTTTTTTAAAGGAAAAATTTTCTCAGGAAAAAAAAAAAAAAACACCGAATGTCAATGAGTAAGAAAACCCAAGCCATCTGGGGGAGAAAAAAGCAACAGAAAGAAATTTAATACAAAGGGTCAACTTAAGACTTAATTTATGCTAATGGGGCTGGATGAAGCCACAGAGGACAACCTGTAATTCACAAGGCCCTGGGTTCCATCTAGCACCACATAAACTAGGCTTAGTGGTTCATGCCTGCCACAAGATGGAAACAGGAAAATAAGAAGTTTAAGGTTATCCTGGGTTATAACATACACTTGAAGCAAGCCATAGGTACTTGGGCGTCTATCTAAAGGAAAAGAAGCAAATAACAACAAAAAAAAGAAAAACCTGCTGGTAATAATTACATAAACAGGCTGCCCAGCTCCAATGAGGGATTCTCTTGGATTCTTTTCATTAAGATGTAAGAAGCAGGGATATGAATTTCAGGAAATATAGCCAATAATGTTCCTTGAACAGTTTGTTGTTTGACCTAGAAAACAAATGTAAGACTGGCTTACTGAAATATTTCTTACAATACAAACCACAGAGAACTAGGGAGAGGGCTCCATTGGTGAAGTACTTGCCACATAAGCATGAGGGCCTGAGCTTGCTTCCCAGCATCAATATAAAGTCCCAATCTCAGTGGTGGGTGTCTGTAATCCCAGCATAGGAAAGCAGATCCCCAGAGCTAGTGAGTCAGCTAGTCTAGCCAAACCAATAAGCTTCCAGTTCAGGGAGACACTTTCTCATAAAAATGAGGTGGAGAATGATTGACTGAGAAAATCACTAGACATTAACTTCTGGCTCCTCATGTGTGTGTGTGTGTGCACGTGCGCACACACACACACACACACACACACACACACACACACACACATGAAAAATAAAACCAAACATTGTCATATCATCAAATAGACCTGGCTTCCAATTGGTATTTGGTATTTGGACTTGTTCAGCCTAATCCCTAACCAGATGGCCACACTCATCTCTTCCAGCTTTAAGCTTCAGCAATTCAAAGGCCCTCATTAGAAATAATATTTGTAATGATACAGGACTTCTTTCAATATTTTGAGTCCACTACAGAAAATCTGGGTCACTGTTGTTCCCTAGAGCAATCTCAAACGTCCTCTCAACCCCATTCTGTGTACTCTGGTCTGTTGTTCATCCACAGAATCACTGCTATTCCTTGCTAGGAACTGAATGTGATTTCAGATTGTCAGCCTCTACAGTTTGAACTCAAAACTCTTACCCAGTCCTTTCCACTGTCTCTTCACTTCTTCTTTGTGTCTCTATCTCTGTTTGTGTGATCAAGTGTGAGTGTATGCCAGCATACATATACCACAGTATGGGTGTGACAGTCAGAGGAAAACCTTACTCTTATCCCTCACCTGCGTCTTTGAGACAGCAGTGTCTTCTGTTTCCTGGCTTGTACTCAAACCTGAGTGGCTCATGAACTTCAGGAGTTTTCAGTCTCTGCATCCCAGGAACACTGAGATTATAGACAAATGGTACTTTATTTGGCACAGACAGTGAAAGTAGGGATTAGGACTGATAAGTAGCTAAGTGATTATCTGTCCTATACCAGTCTGACTCTCAAGGTAAATGTCCATCTGATGTTGTAGGAACCAACCAACACACCCTACCCTTCCTCACACCTCCCCCTGCTACATTTAGCTTCCTGATGTGTTTCACTCTTCATCTTTTTCTTCAGATTTTGCTCATCACACATTTTTCAAGCTAGATCCTGGCTGATATTTGATTATAATTACATTCTACACTGAGTTTCACCTGCTTCCAAGCACAATGGACATAAGTTCTGTAAAGAAAATGAACTTTCCCCCTTCATCATAACCAGTACCAACACAATCTCAGAAATCCTATTTGTTTGGTTTTTGTTTGTTTTAAGATACAATGTCATGTAGGTCAGGATGATCCCCAACTCACTGCCTAGCGAAGGATATCTTGAACTCCTAATTTTCCTTCCTCTACCTCTCCAGTGGTTACATTCCCAGAGCTTGGAAGCCCAGTTCTTGCACAAAATTAAGGTGCATATCTATGGACCATCATCTTATTTCTAAGCATCTGTTCAGTTTCATACTTTCCTTATTAATGGTCACATTGGTGCTTTGAGGATTAAACTTACAGCTGAGAGTGTGAGGGAGACCCTAATTATATAGGACATCAAAATAAATGGCCAAGATTCCCTCATAAGGGACTTTTGCAGTTCCTCCAGTCCTCCGTTCTCTTGCTGCAAATAATTCACCCAATAGGCTCCCCTAAAGTGCTTTAAAAATGTCCAGATCTCTGTATGGTTGTTGCGATGAACACACTGGAAGGAACTTGGAAAGAACTCAGTATAAACTAAGAACATGGTGTACCATCCCCAGCAAGGACCTCTGACAGCTTGTTTCTACAGCCATCATCATCAAATCACCAGGAAGACAGCACTGCATGCCAAATCCATTGCTCTATAGCTCCCCAGACACCCGGGGACAGACCACTTCATCTCCTTCAGCTTTCAGTAGCAATGCCTCACACTCTTCCAAAATTCCAGGATCTTTCTATCAGAAACTGTACTGATAGCTCCCTGGTCACCCATTCCTTCTCTTCTCATTCTTTCCTTGTTCTAAGGGTTGCTCCAACATTTATGACAAGCAAAGAATTCACACTTAAGTCGGGTAAGACATAAGCTCAATAAAAACAATCGTTATCATAATTTAGGGAGCTGTGGCAGACAGGCATGCTGGGAGCACACTGCCTACTCCTCAGATCTAAAAGATCTGAGTACCGAATACAGAGGCTCTAGTTACTAGAACTCAGTTATAATCCTTCCGCACTCTCTGCAGTCTCAGACTATACAGAAAGCTGAACTCAGAGGAGGATATCGAACTTTGCAAGCAGTGGGTGTGTTTCAGGGCCCCATTATCATCTGCTTTTTTATTAGCTTGTCACAAAATATAATTGTGTTTTAAGAGTGCATTTTAAAAACATACATGAATGCAAATACAAATTAAATATGCAGATATGTAAGGGAGAGTAAATAAAGGATCCAAGTAGAAACATTCTTTCTTCTACATGAGCTGTGGCTGTATTTAGTGAAAATCCTAAAAAACAGGTCCAAGACACAGCAGTTTGTCTAAATTCGACAAACACTTCAGGGAGTGCTTAGGCCATTCTCTCTCTCTCTCTCTCTCTCTCTCTCTCTCTCTCTCTCTCTCTCTCTCTCTCTCCAGTCCCCAGTTCCTTCATATTCTACATTCAAGGTTTTTCTAAAATACTGCTTCTTTCCTTCAAATTCTCACCCTGATCTTCCCACATAAGAACACATCAGTAAGCACTCTTTCCCTCCAAGCCATCCCTCTGGCCCTCTTTACCTCGTTTAGAGTCACAAATCCCATCTTAATTTTTTTTTTGTAACATTTATGAGCTGTTTTACATCAATTTCCTTACTTGTAAGCCTACCAGAGGATAAAATTGTAATCCTTTGTATATTATGAAATAATGTAGGGCATGCTATGCACATATAAGACCAAACTTTTGGTGTTACATTAGTTAATAATTAAATCACCAATGACATCTGTTCATTGGGCTTGCCAATAAATAGGTCACATGTAGGTTTGCTCACAAGCTCTTGCAGAAAAGTGGAAGATCTACCCGTTTTCAATGGGTCAAAGGCTAAGAGGCCAGAAAACAGACTCAGGGAATACAAACTTCTCCTCTACTTTTAATCAGCAAGTAATGTGTTAGATGACATTATGACATGTTTAGGCAAAGTGGTTTTGTGGTTTGCCTTTTTCTCACCTCCTCTGAGTTTCTGCTACCCTTGCTTCTCTCCCCTGGTAGAGTCTAAGTCTACCCCAGGTTCTCTTCCTCTTCCATGTCTTATATATCTTTTTTTTTTGACAACTCTGTTCTATTCTTCATTCACCTGATAGCACCAAAAGTTCTTGGTTGCCTTTCTAGACTTTGAATCATAGGAAATTCAGCTGTTATAAGATGGAGAGGTAGCTCAAGTTGCTTGCTGCTTATATACTTGGATTCAGGGGCCGGTGGGGGTGGGGGAAAGGATGGCATGGACAAGAGTTCAAACTCCCTAGAAAACCATATAAATGTTGGGTGGCTACAATTTTAACCTCAGAAATCAGGGACTGGGGATCTCTAGAGTAAGCAGGCTAGTTAAAGCAGCCATATCCAAAAGTTCTGGGTTTGACTGAGAGACCTGTCTCAACGGGTAAGGTAGAAGAACAATGAAGGATGGTACTTAATATTTAACCTCAAGTCCCAAAGACATATTCTTATATGCATCCAGGCCTCCACACATGCAAAAACATGGACATACACATAAACATGCCACACATGGAAATGGAAATTGGGAAAACTCTTGGCTATAAAGGGAAAAAAAGAAAAATATTTGCTTGGGGGAGAGTAATAGTTCCATATAAATAAATTTTTTCTGTAGTGATTTTGCTTGTACAGTATCAATGTCTTCACATTTCAGACTCCAGCCAGTTCCCTGTTGGAGTTGCCTCTTTATGAATACTAAGATTTAAATGATACCATGGTACACAATGAGAATGTTACAGAATGTATTTTCCCTTTAAGGGACTTCACCTGCAAGTCTGTTTGTATCCCAAGTTTCCTAGCACAGGCAACAGCAAAAGCAGTCAGGGGTCAGCTGAAAGAGCATGCTTTACCTGGTAGGACCTCACACTCCCACTCATAGAGCACACATGCGAAAACACACACAAATAAAGAAAAGAAAAATCTAGAGAAAATAACATTTGGGTTTGTATATATACATTTAGTTTTGAGACCTCCAAAACCCCACCAGACAAGAAAATAGATTTTTCTCTATGAAGATATAAATTAATGTCAATGGAAATAATAAAGTAAGACTCAGAGAGAGAAATTTTGAAAACTAAGTAAGAAATGATCTGATGCATGTATGGGAATCTGAAGGACCGTTCTGGAAAGTAATGTATTTACATCCGCAGTGCAAGATCAGTATCAGACCTGGGAACGATGTCACCAAAGACCTTTGGAACAGGGAGTGAGGAGTGAAACAGAAAATGAACAAAATGGTAATTGAAGTTGTCTTAGAAAACTCAGATCTTTAGGAGCACTGTCTGTTCTCTCTCCAGGTGACTGTTCCATGTCCCCCTCCAGTAGTGTCCTGGAAGCTATCCAAGAGGTCACTGGGGAGTTCAGTTATAGACACTACAGCGCATCAGCAAAGTGTTCACCAGACCCATCAGAGAACAGGATACAATTCTGAGAACAATGCTCTGATGGATGGAGGGGAAGGCTCAGTTGGTAGGTGAGTCTCCTGTGGACATGAGGACCTGAGCTAGTTACAGAACCCACAGAGAATGCTAGGTATGGCAGTGAGCAACTATGATGCTTGTACTGCAGAGGTAAGGGCAGAGGAACCTGGGGTTTACTTCACGAACAGTAGAGTTTAATTGGTGAGCTACCAACAGAGAGAAATTCCATCACAATGGGGATGACACCAGAGGTTGTACTATGGCCTCTACCTAACATGTACACACACACACACACACACACACACACACACACACAATGCTGTGACAGAAATAATCAAATACACACAGGATATCTTTCTTTTTGATTCTTTCTAGAACATCAATAAGACATCTGAACTTTGCATATGACAGACTAGAGAAGTCTACAACACAAAAAAGATATGAGGGTATCAAAATAGAGCTCCTCATCACTATTCAAAGAATAATGTCAAAACCTCTAACACTAATCCTGTACTTAAAGGCTCCAACCACACTAAGTAGAACACTAGGCACGGTTAGGTGGTTGTGAAATTCTCTACACCCACAATAGAAACCAAACAGCAAAAAGACAAGCAAAGGTTATGACAAGGGAGAAACTCAAGGAAACCATCACACTAGGTAGCAAGAGGGTATTCTACCCATGAAATATGAGTAGAATACTGATTTAAAGCACAGAAAGCAGAGAAACTCCTTAAAAGTCAACTGACCTTGCTAATTACAATGACTTAATTTCAATTCCCAGGATTCCACAATGGGATGAGCTGGCTCCCCTAAATTGTCCTGACTATCATATGTGTACCACCCACAAAATAAACAAGTGCTAAAAAGTATGAACTATCAAATTATTCAGGTGGAGAAAATCTTCGTAAGGTCCAACATTTTGAAAAACTAGTATTTTATTATGTTGAATAATTAAATTAAAAGAAACTTTTTAACACTGAAAATGAGAAAACTCATTGTGAGTTTATGAATATGATTAATCAAACTAGCAGTCAAGTAGGAATAGAGGAAAAAAAGGTATCTTCCAAATTAAAAATTACAAAAATATTTACCCTGTGTGTATCTTTGTTAGTAGTGTTTCTGCAGATATGCTCATATATATACATATATGAATATATATGAGAATACCAGCTCTAGAAGAAAGATGAAAAACAGGAGAGATGGCATGACTGGTGAAATCATTTCAGAAATTTCTGAAAATGAAGGAACCATCTTTTTTAGATTAAAATTGACTGCTAAATACCCAATCCACAAAGTAAGCATTAAATCCAAATGGATCATATTATTGTAACATTGATTCAGTGTTGGAGATAAACTTGCTAAAAGCTTTAGTGGAAAAAATTAGCAGTGTCCCTGCTGTGCTTAGGCTTTGAACATACCCTTCCCCAGAGTTATATGTTGGAAGTTCATTCTTAACCTGTGGCAATTTTAATAGGCAAACCCAAGAGGTGTGGCCAAATGAGAGGACGTTAGATCACTGTGGGCAAGGGGATTCTGATCTATTTCATTTCCTCACAATTTCTATTCATCCCATTGTCTCTCTTTTCTCCTCTTTTCCTCCTTTCTCCCTCCCTCTCTGTCTTTTTCTCAACAGTCATACATGGGCAAAATTCCTTTGTCATACACTCTGATATGACATGCAGCTTTACCACAGATACACAGCAACAAGCAATCATGGTGTGAATCCTCAAATACTATGAGACAAACCTCATTTTAGTGTTCTATAAATTGATCCTCTTGGGCATTTTGTCAGAGCAATAGAAAACTGGCTCAGACAATTATATATGAGCAGTGGAAAATCAGAGTAGACATGAGCTTCTCACAGGCAAATCTGGAAGCAAGAAGCCTTGATTGAGACAAACATTGAAGGAAGATTATTTCTATTATACACTTTGATGATTAACCAAACTAGCAGTCAAGTAGGAATAGAGAGGGGAAAAAGGTGTCTTCCAAATTAAAAATTGCAAAATATTTACCCCGTGTGTATTTTTGCTAGTAGTGTTTCTGCAGATAAGCTCATCAAATGAACATTGCCACAACAGTGATGGAACAGCACATAAAGAACTACAAATTATCAAAGAACAATGGCTGTGCAATTACGTTGTCATTAAAAGGCACTTTTAATGGAATTGAATTTTATTTCTGGAAAGAACAATGAAAGACAAACTGTGGCAATTCAAACATGGCTATTTGAGAGGATTGCTTTCTAAAAGGAACCAACAAAAGCTGTCACTAAAAGGGGAAAATGAACAACAGATGTCACCACTAGTAGAGTTGGGACTTTCAGAATTCTGGAAACTTGCTACTGTTGCATGTATACTGACTTTCTCATTCTTCCAGATGTGTCCAAAGAGAATTGTGATGATATTAAAAGCTTTTCCTTTTCATGTTGTAATTAAAGCTGTCAACAGTCAGCAGATATAAATTAGTCAGTCAACTAGGATTTTCCGAATGACAAGTTGTATGACATTACACATGTATGCATTGGAGCTGCAGGGTTAGCTCAGTTGTCAAAGTACTTGCCAAAGAGGAAGAAGACCTGATTTTGATTCCACAGAAGCCTTATAAAGAAATCCAAGCACACTGGCATGGTTTAACAATCCCAGTATTGCAGATGCCGAGGCTGGACAATATGGGGCTCACCACCTAGTCAGCCTTTCCGAACTAGATAGCTCCAAGTGAGACAGAGACTCTGTCTCAAAAATCAAGGCAGACAACACTATGAGGACTAGCAACAAACTAAGAAAAAATGACAGGACAATACCAAACCAAAAAGGTGAACATCAAGGCAGAGGGAAAGGGACAACGGGACTCATAGTAAAGTCAAAAGGCATGAGACAAGGATGAATCAGGATTCAGTGTCACACCCAATAGAACAAGTGTATCCTATTTGTGAAAGCTCACTGTTAGGGAAAAATTATGTTCAATGCGCTAGAAAATAATAACCCATTCCAAAGAGACATACCACTTCACATCCTGGATTAAGAGCTCTAAACCTTAAGGAACGTAAAATTAATTTTAAAAAGCTTTGTTTTTCAGGCTAGGGATATAGCTAAGTCAACAGAGTATTTGCCAACACCTAAGCATCAAACCGAAGCACTGAATAAAATGGCATGTGGTGAGGCATGGCTGGAATTTCAGCCATGAGAAATGAAGGAAGGAGAATTTCAAGTTCAAGTCATCCTCACCTAGAAAGACTTTGAGGCCAGGCTATGGTTCCTTGAAACCTTATCTCAAAACAAAACAAAACAAAACAAAACAAAACAAAACAAAACAAAACAAAACAAAACAAAACAAACATGAGATTGTGGCTGTGACCTAGGATTGCTTCTCACACCTGTAAGCATAAGAGTCATTGAAAAATAAAAATAGACAAGATTCTGCAGATAGATGTGTGCTCTTCCTCCTCTTCCACATGGGGTTGCCTCTTGTGGTCATGGAATCAATGTGTTTGAGACTCCTGTTTTCTGTGTTTCCCTCTTATCCTCCCTTGCATTGGTCTAGCCAGTGTTTCCCAGTATTGGTCTTGCACTCACTCCTGGAATATCCAAACTGTGAGGGATTAACCCACAAAAAAAAAAAAAAAAAAAAAAAAAAAAAAAAAAAAAAAAAAAAA
>JADRCG010010394.1:817021-832971 GCA_019844195.1 Rhabdomys dilectus
TGTGTGTGTGTGTGTGTGTGTGTGTGTGTGTGTAAGAGAAAGAGTGAGACAGAGACAGAGAAAGACAGAGAGACAGACGGGCAGAGAAACAGAGACATGGAGAGGATATATATATACGTGTGGTGTGTGTGTGTGTGTGTGTGTGTGTGTGTGTGTGTGTGTGTGTGAAATAAAATATATTATTGAATCTCCCACTTTCTGGTATAAGTGTTCTTTAAGTTTTATACTGGGGATTCTTCTCTTGGGGTTTATTCCAAGTAATAACATACAAAGAGACAATAAAAAGAGAAAGATTTTTATTTCACTTTAATAAATTTATACTCTGATAAGTTTCTCTTTAAATCACACTGATCTATATATCAGCGAGAGCCTCACTTATGTTTCCATTATCAACATTCTCCTCACTAACTCAGGACTACTTCCTTGATCCAAAGCTAATACTCACTTGGCAAGCTATTTAAGTCATATCTTATGGAAAGAAAAAAGTAATCATTAGAGTAGATTATTCAATATTCTCTAATGTCTAGTTAAAAACAAGAATTAAAAAATCATAACTATCTAAAATTTATTGGGAAAAAAACAACTTAACCTTTGGAATAGGTTATCCTCCCTGGTATGTAGGCTCAAGACAAATAATTTCAACTGAAAAAAAAGATTATGATTAAAAGTATAATGAAGTTGCTTTTCATGTGCCTCACAAAATATAAACATCTTGAATGCTTCATCTATGAATAGAGGATATTATGAAGTATCACAAAGATTATAATAAAAGATGATTTATTGATCATTGAATTAAAAACATATATCTACTGCTTTAAGACCCTAATTTTCTTAAGATTTTGCATTTTTATTACATTCTTTATTCTTTGAGAATTTCATTTATTTTTGCATTGGTTATAATTTTCTTTTAAAGAGATGGTTATATTGTATCTTACATTGCACCAAGTTCAAATGTGGATGTTCTAGTCCTCAACATAGTTATAAAAGTTGATGGGCTTTATAAGGTGGAAACTGAGTTTAATGAGATCATAAAAGTGGAGTCTCATACAATAAGATCAGTGGTCTTACAAGAAATATCAGGAAGAAATGTGGTTCTTTCTCTTTCATTCTGTCTCTACCCATTCTAGTGCTTTTTCTCCCTCTCTCTCTCTCTCTCTCACACACACACACACACACACACACACACACACACGCGCGCGCGCGCGCACAAACACATGCACACACACACATACATCTTAAAAATGTCTTGTCTGGAAAGATGGTTCAGTGCTAAAGAGCTTGTACTGCTCTTACAAAGGACCCAGGTTTGGTTCCAAGCATCCACATGGCAGTTCATGCCTATCTGTAACTCTAGTTCCAGAAAACCAAATGGTCTTCTCTGGCATCCAAGGGCTCCTGGAGGTATACAATGTATGTAAACTCATACAAGCATACACATCTTTACACACACACACAAATATCTTCATAAAAGTAACGGCCAAATATGGTGTCACATATCTTTAATCCCAGCTCTCAGGAGGCAGAAGCAGGATGATCCCAGTTCAAGATCAACCTAGTATACCTGATGAGTCCCAGGCTAGCCATGACTACATAGTTAAACACTGTCTCAAATACAAACAAATGAAATAATAAAATTGTAATTGCCTGAGGTCTGCTCTAATCCAATTTCTTAATGTCAAAAAACAAAAAGGGAAAGCAAACAAGCGTGTCGCTGACTCTTAGTCTGACACTCACAACTAGACTAGATTTTTTTTTTTTTAGTAAACCAGTAAGTGTCCCCTTCTTTGTAAATATGGTTTGAAAGGAGTTACAAGAAAAAACGAAAAGTTCACTGTTATTTCTGAGTAAGTGTTTACATTATAATTGAATTCCACAAGGAAATGAAGAACAGACATTCAGCCCACAGGCAAGTTTTTCCCTTATTCTCCCCTGTGGCATACACAAAGGCCACATCACTGCCAGGCCTCAGGGCAACTCCAGAATCCATTTCTGCACAGCAGTTTTGGCAGTCCTTAGAATTGATGAGTCGGCATAAACCATGAGACTAATTGCTGTGCTGGGCTAGAATTGAGCCATAGACTCGGGTATTGAGGGAACTGAGATGGCTCGAAGGCACATTAAGCTACAAGCAAAAAGATTTAAAACCATCAGCTCTCATATCGCTATATTTGGGAGATGAGAAAATTAATAATGTATCAACCATCATGTGATCTGGACGTTTATATAATATTTATCCCTCAAATTGTAATGGTCAACATTACAAGTTGGCCAAAGAAACCTATGCTTTCAATATTTATCTTTGTCCAACTCTGAGTTGAAAGCAGAAGAGGCTGAAAATACTGAAAAATGTAATACCTATGGAAAGCCATATTACACAATGAAGCTTTAAAAAAAATAGTCAGAGGAATGGTAGAACTCATGTGAAATAAGTATGACGAGGGATACTGAGATGAGGGGACAGGATCAGGTAGAGGGCAGGCAATTAAAGCCACAGATGTATCAATAAGTAGATCTGTGTACATATTGTAGCCTTATAGAACCCCGCTAGTTGGAAACTAAATTGAAAATAGATCATTTAAAAAACAAATTGAGCAAAATTATCCTATACGAGCGAATAGTGCTCCTTCCAGAAGACACAGTTAACTGAATTAAAAGTACTTTACAAGGCATGGGATACCTCCCCATGAGTTGTTGAACAAATAGGACCCAGAGGTCTGCAAAACAACACAGGCTACTGCCTTTACCCTTGGTTATGTATCCTAACTACATATAAGACCCTACTGCTGAAGACAATACACTCACTGGCTTCAAGACAAAGAAATCAATCACAAGATGGCCACTAACATTCATCCCTGCTAGCTAAGCTTTCACAGTGCTGAAGGTGCTGTGCAGGCTGCTGGGGAGAAGAAACATCAGTAGTCTTAACCAGTCCGGGGCCATGCATGCTGGGATATAGTCCTGCCAGGAAAGACGTGCCCATGGTACAATAATGATTGGACTGACATGGAATGCCTACATACCACTTGAGGCCTGCTCTATAAGAGAATCCCATGCCTTGTTCCATTATCCTGGACCAAAGCTCAGGGTTGGGAAGGTCCTGAGCCCCAGGATGAAATTTACTATTGTTATTTCATTAAATAATCATGTTATCAAATTGCTTTCTAAATATTTATATTTAAACCCATAAATCTTAACTGTCCTTAGCCTTGGTCAGAAAAGCTTCTTTTTGCTGTGAGAAGCAGTCAGTGCATAACCTGTCAAAGTGCTGAGAGAGCTATTTGCTCATCCCAAAACAGACATTTATGCTAACTACTTCTCCCACCAACAAGTGTTAGGGAACATGGTGGGGAAGAGGTGGATGCCATAAGGTGAATGCTTTCTGCTTGACAGAGCACTGCTATCAGATTCCTAGCAGCTCTAGTTAACCTACACAAAGATCAGGCTAGCACAAGCCTCAGTCAGCATGATGAGGTAGATGTCCAGGACCCACTTCTTACAAAAGAGCTATTGTCAGTTAATAACTGCTGGAGAGGAAGAATCATTCTTTTTCTGAGATTATAACCACAAAAACCAAATGTTTTCTGTGCTCCAGTGGATGCCTCCACCCCTATACACATATAAGCATCACCAACAGAAGACATATGAAGGGGAGAGGAGAGTATTCTACAAGGGTGTTAGGAGGAATTGGAGGGGGAGGAAAAGGGGATAGTGATGGCTATATTTCATTGTATACACATATGAACTTTTTAAAATGAAAGAAAACACTTTCGGACCTTCAAAGTTTTAATCTGCAATCCGTCAGTTTTTTCATTATGCGTCTGAGCACATTCCTGGTTAACATGGTGGCTTCTGATTTAATAAAAGGCATAAGACTTTAATCAAAGATTCCATGTACAAATATGAGCTTTAAAATTTTTTTAAATCTTTCAAAGCACACAGAAGCCTTTAGCTCATCCTTGGTGAATCAACTCCTAAGCTCTTTCATTCTTGGAGCAAGCACCCATTTTTTTTTTTTACAGTACTGAGGTGAACAATGGAGTCAGGCTGCAGTACGGTAACCCTGTGGCTTTTACAATTCTGTCTGGTGAACCAAAATTGTGTGTGTGTGTGTGTGTGTGTGTGTGTGTGTGTACCTGTGCATGTGGTTTATACCGGTGCACAAATAAATGTGGGTATGTGTAACCTTAAATGTCATCCCTCAGAAACTATCCATTTTTTTTTTGAACAAAGACTCTAATTGTCCTGGAGCTCACTGATTTAGCAGGGCTGGGTGGCCAGTAAGGCAAAAAGAGTCTGCTGTCTCTGCCTCATCAGTTGGGATGTTACACCATGTTACAGGCACACATCACTACAGCTGACATTTTACATGACTTCTGAAGATCCAACTCAGGTGCTCATGCTTGCAAAACAAGCGCCTTACTGACAGATTTCTCACTCCATGTGGTTGGTTTCCTTTTTCTACTGAATTTTCCTTTTCTGTTCCCCAGACAAATGCAGAGAACCTTCACTGTATACACCAATGACATTCAGACATTAACCCAAACAAGCAATGCATGACAGCGTGTGAAAAACCATCCTGGACAGTGTATAGTGTGCTTTATTGCCTTGAGTATGAAGTCTCCTGTATACTTCCTTACAAGAAGCAGCCTTCTTTCCAAACTGTCTTCCACTCCCCTTGGGGTGAGAACATTGTCTTCTGGGTGTGATCATGGGTACTGTCCTCTGGTACTCTTAGCAGCTGTGATTTAGTAAAGGAGACTTGTACAAGATTGGGCCTATCAATTTTCTGACATGGAGATAGAGATGAGAGCAAGACGACCCATTGAAGTGAAAATTTCTGGTTTCTTTGAAGACTCAGTTGTGTAATGTGATGTTTTCCTAGAAGCTATCTTACGAGAGGATGTTTTGCTGAGGCGACACGTGAGAAATCTCACGATGTTTGGAAAGGGTATAAGTATAACCCAGCAGACAGTGAACGACATACTTGCATTGAGTCACCTTACCATACTTGTCTGGTCTTTATTGATCTTTGCTTGTGATTTTGTAGAAAAGAAATGCGCCAAACAACTTCTTGTAAAAATCCAGCGGGTTCTTGCCATTTGTACAGATTCGTGCTGATTAAGCAGAACCTCATAGTTTCTTCTTGATCGAGTTGTTGCTGCTACCGATTTATGTTTGGTGTTTGCTGGTTGGACTGGACTGCTGCTGCTGATTAGTGTTTGATGTTTTGAATGGGACCACTGATATCCTGATGATGAAGACTGGAATCACTCCCAAAGAACTACTTCAAAACAGGTCCACATCCCCCGTTGGCCTATGAACCTTCTTTCTCCCCTGCCTTTGGCTGGTGAGCTGGGAGGAAGGTTAAAGTGCTTAAGAACACTTATTAAAGTAAGATTTGAAAAATCTTAACCTACATCCTGCCTTTCTCCAAGTGGCTATGGAGAAGAGGGTTCATAAGTCCCACATGCTCCTCCAAATATACAGTCTGTTAGTGGTTGCTACTGCAGAGAAATTTTTTTCCTTCAGTGTTTCAGCTGACCATAAATTGGTCATGCTCTTGTAGGTAATTCCACTTAAACGCATCGTTAATCCAAGATGCTTTTGGTAGGAGTTATGTCCTTGATTCTGTTGTTGGTGTCTCATATAAAGTGAGAAGATGTTTTGTTCACATCTCCGCAGAAAAAAGCGCACATGGCACCTGATGGATGCTCCAGAACTTCTTAGTGTAGATGTGACTGAATGCACTGCCTGGAAACTGTAGCACTTAAAGGGTCCTTTGAAAAAATGCCATCGTAGACTAAGAAACCTTCTCATCTCCCTTTCCTCATTCTCAAACTTTAAAAATAATTGATGAACTCTCTTGCATTTAAAACTATTGATATTTAATGCACATACCTGTAGTTGAACAATCAACACAACACACATGGACATGTTTTAGCTTTCCTGGAAGAAGTTGTTTTTAGGGCAGAAGCTGTGGAAATAGATAGGATCAAACTTCTCAAAGTAAAAGATGAACGAAGCATACCAGCATGTAAATCAAGGTCATTCTGTCAGGACTGGTCTCCTCGGCTTACACACCTGTGAGCTCATCACAAATATGACATGTAGAGCAGTTAGAAGAGGCGTCACTTACATCTATATAGGACCAGAATGTTCTGAACATTTGCAGGTCACCCTCAGTAATGATGACATTTCCCAGCCATTATACTTTTATCACTAAGCTACAGAATAGTTGATATGACTCTTTACAAGCTGTGTGGTTCTATTTTTAAAAACATGAAAAAGAATCATATCCTCCCTGTAAAATTTGTCTTTGAATAATATTCCTCCATTTCCATCACTTGCTGAACTAAAATCATGTCTCAAACTGAACAGCGAATGAAATTATCTTACCTTCCCCTTTGCTACGCTATCAGGAAGGTGTCCGCTGGATTTTATCATTGTTTGTAATAGGGGTTACAGAGTCCAGTTAATAAACCAAGTAACTAAATAAAGTCTGGTGGTGTGGTAAATTGGCTTACATCTCAACAAGAGTGCAGGATTCTGGCTCTGCTCTGGGGCATCCTTGTGTAGAATTGCTTTCGATCTGAGTTCAGCAAAGTCGGCCCTCCTACACTTTCATTTTGCATGGGGAATTACATACATCCCTGCTGTGATATACTATGCAGCATTCCAATGCTGCTGCCATTTTTCCTTATTCCATCTTCATGGATTTCTATAACATCCCTTTGTAGGTCAGACATCCCATGAGCTATCATAGCATACTATGTACTAGGCACTCTGCATCTAGTAAGTTTCAGGCTGGGGAACAGGGTTGCAATGTGCCTACAGATTCCTTCTTTGTCTGTGAGAGTATTCATGGTCTCTCCTATAGTTCAAGTAATACAAGAAAGAAAGAAATCTAAAGTTTCTTTACCTCTCTGAGTTTCTCCATTCTATCTCCCTCCTCCACTTTCCTTTATCCCGTTACACAGATTGATGAAGCAGGGGAAATAGGGAGTTCCAGGGATGGTTTGTCAACTGTTATCCAGTCCTACCTCCTTGATCTTCACCTTTAAGGTCCTGCTTGACTTCTAAAATAAATGAACAACATGACATTGAAATTTCCATTATATGGTCAAAGATGGCGAGATTTCTATTGTGAATAATGCATGTGAGTGAAAGCCTGAGGATCCCAGGACTCCAGAACTTGAAACTAGTCTACCCTACACAATGACAACCTGTCACAAACAACACAATAAATGAAATGAGTAAAACAGTAAATATGAGAATTATGCATAAAATTCAAAGTCTTGTTTTAAGGATAGTGATATAGCCAAATTGGTAGATTGCCAGCCCAGTATTCAGGAGGCCCTGCATTTGATCCCCAGCAGAATATAAACAGGGCTTGGTGGTACACACCTGCAACCCCAGCACCCAAGGTGAAGGCAGGAGGAATGGATGTTCAAGATCACCCTAAATTTCATAAGATGTTTGAGGTCAGCCTGGACTATGGGCTTTATCTCAAAAAAATAAATAAATAAAATAAAACAAAAAAGGTATTATTTTTAATTTAGGTTTTTAAAGGTATAACTTTAATGTTAGAAATTTCAATAATTAATAAGTTTAATATTAAAAGAAAAGTTAATCTTTTTTTTCTGTCAAATCTTCTTTTAGTAACACTTGAAATAACTCAGCTGGTCCTCATTCTCTCTAGAAAATCTTGCCCTAATTCCCTACCCACCAGAGCAGTGTAGTCAGTGTTCAGGCTGTAGAACTCAGGAATTTTGAGATTTGGGCTACTTCACTGTGAATTTATGTTGCTGCCTGTCTTTTTATTCCTGTTGCTGTGATAAACCAAAAAATTCTATGTTTTAACTCACAAATTCAGGCTGCAGTCCACCATTGTGAGGAAGTCACAGCAAAAGGACCTTGGATAACTGGTCACATCATCCACAGTTAAAAGCAAAAAGGAATGCTTCCTCTACTGTTATTCAGGCTAAGTCTCAGACAGGAAAGGATACTAACCACATTTAGGATGGGTTTTGACATCTCAACTCAAATTAAGAAAGTCCCTCATAAGCATGACCAGAGGCTAACCTTCAGAAAATTGCTCTTCGTGACTGACTCTCCAAGTGTGTTGAGGCAACACCTAAAACCAAGCATCACACTATCTACCCATTGGCCTGGCTCTACAAAAGGTGACACAAACTCTAGCAAATTTCTCCCTGGTCACAAACATGAGATGCTTTCTCTTCTCTCATTTATTGTGAAGTCTTAGCAGCCAAGGGGAGACCAATGCAGATATTCATGTCAAACAGTTCCTTGAGTCTAGGCGAAGTTTTAAGACAGCAAGCTAACTATCCTTTCTTACAATTCTCCCTCTAGAAATAGAATCAAGTACCCACATATTTCATACTTCCAGATGGTTAATGGCTTCACCTTTCCAGAATCTATCTCACTAAAACATTGATGTATACAATTTCCACTTGCTGTGTAGCTCTTTACAGAGCTAAAGGTGTTGGCAACATTTTAAGATGTGATCCACAAAATGTGGGTCCCTAAAAGATGTGGAAATTAGAGAATCTTTTATCATCGTTTCAAATCAAAAAGTAATTACAAATAATTTAATCAACTAACATTTCTGTAATGCACCAAGAACTATGATAGTTTGAGAGAACCCAAGCTAAAGGACTTCTGGCATTATTCCATGGGCACATAAGCAAATATATTTCATTATCTACTGAAGTGCTACCTTCTTGCTGTTTCCTAACTGTGGAGATGAAGTGAAAGGACTTCTTCCATGGTGCTACTTTCCAGGCCTAAGAGCTAGCCATCGACCTTGGTAGCTAGTAAAAATCAGAAGTTTCAAGGCAATTAAGCATGGAGAGACTCATTCCTCAAAGGTTGTTATCCTTGGTAACTCCAGGAGACTTTTCTGCTTCCTTGTTGAGTGAAGCTACTCCTCTCATTGAAAGGTGGTTTGACTTTCTGAGAGTGTCAGCCAAGTTACTTTCAGAGGTATAGCTTAAATAAGTCAATTTACAACTAAAAATTGCTCTCTTAAAAATAACTTAGTATCTAGGATCTATTATGGAATAGAAAAAACTTGTCTTGTTGTCTGCCATGGATAGCATTAACTGAGTGAGTATCTGTAAATCTAAGCCATGGGCCTGACATAGCAGACAATTAATAGAAAGCTAATTCCTTCTCCTCATTCACCACTGACTCTGTGACCTAATTTTGCAAGAAGGAGAAAGATACAAAGACTTTCATAGAGGTCACCAAATATTGAAAGACATGTGGACATAGGTACATAGTAAATATTGTGGACACAGGGATATATAAAGAACTGCCAAGTTACACAGCTGACAGCCAGGATGGCAGTCATTCCTGCAATGTGTCCCTGTGGTTTCATTCAAGCCCATACAAGCCATCACTGAGAGCTTACTGTCTGCCCAGCAGTGGTGACTCCAGTGGACCACTGGGAGGATAAACCATGAACTTGGTTTGTTTGATGGTTTGTAATTTAGTTCAGAAGAAAAGACTTACAGGAACAGCAGTGTTTTAAAAAATACTTATTTAATTGTCATTATATGCCAAGAATGATAGAATGTGGAGGGATTACATGGTGAAGCCCAGGGCCACTGAAGTTAGTGAATTACAACCGTAATACTGCCGGTAGATTGCATGGCCAGAGTATAGAGCGAGAGTGCTGTGAAGGAGGGAAGACGAGAGCACTGATCACTATCAAGTCCTCTTCAATCCAATCATGAACACACAGAAAGACTCTGTGGACTACCATAAATCTACAACTTGACACTTCCCTGGAGACATCTATTTAAGCCTTTTATGTTTGTGAATGTGTATAGGATGGTACCCACACACATGGGTCCACTGCATCCTTAACAGATGCCAAAGAAAAATGCCCATGTCCTGCTCTACCATTCTTAAGTGTACCTTAAGTTCCTTAAGATAGTCTCTCTGTGAACTTGACTTTAGCTAATTGAGCAGCAAGCACCAGCAATTCTACCATCTATGCCTGCCACGGTGCTGGGGATACAGAACTCAGATTCTCACCCTGCACAGCAAGCTCTCCTACCTGCTGAGTGGTCTCTCCAGTACTTTTTGATGTCCTTTTTCAGATGTATGGATTGTACATAATAGTGACTTTCCTTGTGACATTCTCATTTGTATGTATAACATACTGGGGTCATATCATTCCCATGATCTCCCCCTTGCTCTTTCTAACTATCCTTCTATTTTCATATCGCTTTGTGTTCAGAGTTACTTTACAGGAGCATGGATGAAAGAGTATCTACAAAATGAACATGGGTATCTTAGCAGTAACTACAACACTCAAGAAAATATCTATTCCTCCCCAGTGATTACCAATTATGTATAAATCCTCAGGGATAAGTGGGGCCTCTTGAGCTTCTCCTACTCCGTGGTCAGATGTTCACAGAACCAATCTTGTGCAGACTGTAAGAGCTTCTGTGAATTCAAGAATGCAATGGCCACATCATTACAGGAACCCTTACAGCCTTTTAGCCAACAGAATTTAATATGACTCCTCTTCTTCTCCCCAGTGGTATGAGTCATGAGATAACCCTAGATCACACATTTTATGCAGTGGTCCTAGTTAAGGTTACTATACCTATGATAAAACACCATGACCAAAAGCAAGTTAAGGTGGACAGGGTTTATTTGGCTTCTACTTCCACATCATAGTCTATCACTGAAGGAAGTCAGGTCAGGAACTCAAGCAGAACTGAAATCTAGAGGCAAGGTCTGAAGCATAGGCCATGAAGGATGCTGTTTACTGGCTTGCTCCTCGTGTCTTGCTCAGTTTGCTTTCTTATAACACCCAGCACTACCAGCCCAGGTTTGACACAACCCACAATGCATTGGGCTCTTCCACATCTCACTCACTAATTAAGAAAATGTTCTACATGCTTGCCTACAGTTTGATGTTATGGAGACATTTTCTCGATCAAGGTTCCCTCCTCTCAGGTGACTGCAATTTGCATCAAGTTGACATAACACCTCTCAGCACAGGATTTGTCTTATGATATGTGAACTGTTAATTATTATGTTGCATATATGTAAACACAATCATTATGGTTGTTGTTCTCAACCGGTGCTCACTACACCACCCGACTGATTTTTGTGATGTGTGGAACCATAGAAACTGTTTTGTCTGAGGGAGACCTATTTTAAAGACAAGCACCACTGAGAAGTCACAACTGCAGATTTCAAATAACCATCGACTATGACTCCAGATAATGGGTCTGACATAAGTGCATGGATCTTTAAGTAATGCCTTTAATTTTTCTAAACAGAATATATTTTTATAGCATCGTAATAGAACAAAGTACATTATGCTCAACCACTAGAATTCCAAGAACCTGTCAGACTGGAAAAGAAATCTTCCATAGGGCATAGGGCTAAGAAATATTCTCCACTGTAATTGACATTATCTACTTTTGACTTCGAGATTCTTGGAAATACCATTTTCTTACGTGTCTGGTAAAGGAGTTCAGAATGCAAAATCATGTTCCTCTCTTTCCCCTCCACCACACTCACTATGCATCGTTTTGTCTTGATAGTTTAATCTTTGTGTGTGTGAGAGAGAGAGAACTTTGGGCTGTGTGTATGTACACATGCATTCAAATTTATGCAGATATGATGGTGGGGGTCAAAGGGGCTCACGTGTTGGTCCTCACCACGCCCTTTCTATGAAACAGGGTCTTCTTGATGTCCACTGTTGCACATGCTACACTAGCCAGTACGTGAGTTTCTACTGATTCTCCTCTCAACATGGGAGGGTTGAGATTGCAGATGTGTGTTACAAATCCATATTTTTTATGTGAGCTCTGAGAATTTGAACTCAGGTACTTATGCTTACATAACAAGCAATTTACTACTGAGCAATCTCCCCAGATCGTATTCTGACCTGTTATTCTCTATCCTTGAATTCTGCACATCCAGGAAGAGGTAGCATGGCAGGAAAGAGAGAAAGGGGTCAACGAATAGGGCACAGGACTATGTGTAAGCCACAGAACTTGGAATCTCTCCTGGTTTCAGCTTCTAGACAAATGACAGCAAGGGAGACAGCATGATCCATTGGGGTGATTTTGAAGATAGGGTGAAGGAAGGTGTTTTCCAATATATCTAGAAATGATTTTTACATTGCTGTTATGGAAACAAGTAAATAACCTGCTGAGGTCAAAGATGTAGAGTTTTGTGAAAAGGAAAGGATAGTCTCCCGGGTTTCACAGACATTTCCAAGTACAAAGTACCTCAGATAAGTGTCCAAGAGCATTTCTTATAGAAAAAATGAAAAGATTTCACAAACAAAATCTGTCAGTTACATGATGGCCTGAGGGCTGGAGATATTGCAGGATAAGTGGAGCCCTTGATATAAAAGCTGAAGGACCTGAATTCAAACCTCTCTTACCTTTGTCAATACCTAGTAAGTGTGGTGACACATCTTTTATCTCATCCCTCAGGAGACAGAGACTAGAACATACCTTGACTAAACTACCTGTTAGGAGAGTTCTGGGTTCAAGTGAGGGACCCTGACTTAATACATCATGGAGAGTCATTAAAGAAGACTTCTAACGTCAACCTCTAGCCTCCACATGCATTCACACGAACACACACACACACACACACACACACACACACACACAGGCAAAACCAAACCATGGTCTGAGAAACTATTTCAAAAGCACTGGTTTCAGAATCACTCCCAGAGAACCGTGGAGGAATGTCCTATGAGAGAAGAGAGGGAGGATGTGAACTCCAATATGTTTCTCATAGAGGCTACAAACATGTTTTTAAATATGCTAGGACTTGGAAGATATAATTCTTAAAAGCCATTTTAATACTTAAATCCAGCCAAATGAGAAATAATAAAAACAAGAAATTTACAAGAAGAGGCATTGCACGATGACAGGTTGTGGCCCGAAATTCAATTAAATAGAAATGAAGTTACAAACCTGTGAAAATTATGTTTCAAACCATAGGGAAAACAATAGAAAAAACAAAAGTGGAAAGAGAGGGAAAGAAAATGGTGAATACAGTAATACTGATTCCTCTTTCTTCCACAGCAGAGAGGCTACTGGTGTAGTGTCAATGATGTAACATGAGAGAATGCAATCATTGCCAATCCCTACTTCAGCCTACCTCATTTATTTTAACAGACAGAGATCTTCGCTGGGGCACAAAAGTGCATGCTAGGGACACTAAGAATCATGAGTTTCAGGGCAGCCCAGCTTGCAAGGTAATACCGTGAAACAAAAAGGAAGGGAGGGGGAAGAAGGGAGAGACGAAGGAATCAAGGCATGATAAAGCAATGATAGGAAAAAAAGAAAAATGGGGAAAAGGTTCTTACTATATCTAAAATAATTTCTTTGTGGTAAAAAAAATACTGATTTCAATTCACATGTTCTTTCTAATAGACTTTTACTTTTCAAACTTACTTCATTTATTTGTTTGTTTACTCTAGTGCGTATGTGCCTAGACACACACATGCCATACCTTCCGTTTCAAGATTCCTTGCAAAAGCAATTAAGAACTTCACCAAGTACCCACACACGGGTGAACTTAGTACAGGATAATAACTATTCCTGTAGCAACATCGTTTGTTCTTTCTTTTCTCATCTCATGAGTGATCCTGAGCCCTGTTCCCGTAGAATAGAGTCTAAGGTCATACGTAAGAATTATTCAGACCTATTTCTCTGTCACTGTGCTGCCTCATTCTGTGTCCACACCTTCTAGGAGATAATTCAGTCAGCAAAACACACACTTAACAAACATAAAGAGCTGAGCTGCATCCATGGAAGGTGTGTGCGTGTGTGTGTGTGCGCACGTGCGTGTGTGCGTGCGTGCGTGCATGCATGCATGTGTGTAAGAAAGAGAGATGAGGGAGAGAGAGCAAGAGACAGACAGAGAGAGAGAAAGAGAGAGAGAGAGAGAGAGAGCTCCAAGATGCAATGGTGTACACTTGTAACATTAGTGATACAGAAACAGGGACAAGCTGACATAAATAGATCTCTGAGGCTTATGGAGCCAACCATGACTTCTTGGTGAGTTCTATGCCCCTGGCAGACCCTGTCTCAATTCAGTGACAAAGGTGGGCAGCCCCTGACATTGAACCCTGGCTTCTATAATATGTACACATGAGCCCATTTGAATAAATACATATATATTCATACAGAGAATAAAATAAGCAGAGAACCTTCTGAGGCAATTTCTGTCTAGCAAAAAGGACACTATTTCCCACATAATATAATCAAACTCTCATCTAAAAGGAAAAGAGTTTGAATGTTACTGGTCAGTCAGAAAATAATTGATCTTCCTTTTAAGGGGTATAGTAAAAGAACTACATGTGGCTCATTAGGAAATAAGCATTTATGTAAATTAACGGCATACACACATTCCCTAGTTTAAGAGCTACATTTTGACTTTGAGTCCTTAAAGGATTAATCCATGTATCACAGGATAATACACTGAATTATCATCTATCTCACCTCCTACCACTTGGCTTAGATCTTGTCATTTTTAAGGATATTGTATTCCAAAAATCTCCCCAAATGTCTTCAAAGGGCCTCTTTGTACTAACATAGCTTCTGTTCAGCCTGTAACTCAGTGGACTAAACTGGAGAATTATTTAAATGTGGAGGTGTGTAACAAGAAACCCCATGGAAATTGGGGTGACTGAACCCCCTCCCCAAGAGTAGAAAAATTAGGCTTAAATAAAGACAAAAGGAGGCTCAGAAAACAGAAGTCATAACAGAAAATTGCTTTTATCAAAATTTCTAGCCTGAGAATGGGAGAGATACACCAAGGAATGTATGTTGTTTGATGAAACCCTCTAATGTTTCCATTCTATCAGGGGAACTAGTTTCCAGTTATCAAAGAGAAAACAGAAAACTAAAGTTTTCTCATAAAAACAAAAACCACAAATGTTTAAAAATTGTCTTTCTCTGTCTTTGTCTGTCTCTCTGTCTCTCTCTCTTTATGTCTCTCTGTGTATCTCTGTCTCTATCTCTTTGTCTCTCCCTCTCTCCCTCTTTCTTAGTGTGTGTGTGTGTGTGTGTGTGTGTGTGTATGTGTTGGCCAAGGGACAAACAACCTTGGCTACCATTTTGTATTTTGAGATTTGGCCTGAAGCTTGCCAAGTAGGCTAGGCTGACTGATCCAACCATAGAAATATAGCATACATAACCATTCCTGGCTTTTTCACATGGATTCTGGAGAATGAACTCAGGTCATGCTTGTAGGATAATCACTTTAAAGACTGGATCATCTGCCAGTTCCAAATATAAATGACTTTAATACTTAATTTTGATCAGTAGCTTGACTAAAGGAAGAAATGTCTGGGTGAAGAGGGCAAAACAAACTTCCAGGTGAGTTTGGGGTTGTAAGTCCAAGAGGACTCCTCTATGAGAGTTGTGTCCTAAGCTCTGGTTGAATCCATTGGTGGACTCATTTCAAGGATTCAGGGACTGAGAGAGGAGAAAAGTAATTGTTGTGGTCTAGCTAGGGGAAGAAGCTCACAGGAGCTGGGCTGTGGGTACTATTTTCTCTCTAGGCCATGTATTTTTTGTTTTCTATCCACCATAAGTAAAAAGGCTTTGCTACAAGGTCAACCTCCAAAATGTTCTCCCAAAGCAACCACAGACTAAACTCTCTGAAAAACAAGCAAACTAACATGAACCAAATGAATCTCTCCTCATGGCAAATAACTTGTCAGAGACTATCACAGTGACAAGAGAGTAATGAACATAAGCAGTAGTCATTCGAAAAAACTGGAGAGGGGGGGCCTGTCCCTACAGCTATTACCTGACTATGGAATATGTTCCCCAATACGGCTGCCTTGTCTGGCTTCAGTGGAAAAAGGGAGAGGATGGGCCTAATCCCGCAGAGTCTTGATGCAGCAGGGTGGGGAGATGGGAGGC
>JADRCG010010394.1:832981-837981 GCA_019844195.1 Rhabdomys dilectus
TTTTTTACAAAAGCTTAGATTTTCTCCTCAGTTGGAATCTCAACAAAAGTGGTAGGTCTAAGGTTGTTAGTAACAAGTGAAGACTAGAGAGCCATTAAGAAGTTGAGAGTGGGTTCATGCCTGATACTGTAAACCTGGTCCAAAGCGCATGACTTGTGAGATCATAGGCCCTAGGTAGAAGAACTGTTGTTCTGTTAAATGTCCATGCTAACAAAATACCTTCTAAATGCTTGGGTCCGTACACTTATGTTCATCTCAACTTTGGCCAAAGAAGGTTAGCTTTTGTGATTCTGTTTAGTGTTGTGCAGATTGATATCAGTTAATACAGAAACTCATATCCATTCAAAGTACCAAGAATAAGCAACAATGAGCACTCGGGGTAGGAAAATATGACATCTAAATGTCACATGACTGTTGCCTACATCAGCTCACAGTGTCTGTGGTAACCTGCACAAGACCTGCCCAAGACCAACTCAGTTAACAAAAATCATTCTAAGAAAGATACAAGAGGGACTCCAAGACCTTACTGTTGGCAGGGGAGCTATTGTCAGTTGCCAGTTGCAATAGGAAGGAAGGTGGGTCACTCTCATTTGAGGAAGTGGCTGCTGGTGGGTTTTCTGTGCCCCAGTAGAAGGCCACAAACACATGTACAGAAGGACAGTACTAATAGAACTCTGGAGAGATTAATAAGATAATGGAGCAGAAGAAGTTGGGAAGGAAGTGAAGTGTGGGAAATATGCATGGTTGAAAGGAAGCAGTTGTGGATAGCTATGATCAAAATTCATTGTCTAAATGTATACATGTTTCAAAGTAAAAAAAAATATATTGAAATAGTTGAGAGTAGAAATTGTCTTTGTGCCAAGGACAAACATAAAAATGACAATAAAACCAAAAAGAGAAAACAAACAAAAAACTCAAAATAGAAATCTACTTACACTACATGCAAATGCCCAAGCATGGACAGGTATACTAGTGGATATAAATTATCTGACTGAAGAATGTCTGTATTTTCTATTCCCAGTCATCACATACAAACACATACAGGTTGGGCATGGTACAATATATTACTAAGTATATGCATGAATATCACTGAGTCATGCATTAATAATCCCCCGTACAGTTGCCCCACACTTAAAATTGATGTACATTTAAATTTGGGGATTTTTTTTTCTTTTTATGCCAATGCGTTTGCGTTGAAGCATGTTTTAAATAGCCAGTTGTACATTGGCGCTGACTAAACAGTACTGTGCTGGAATCAGTTACTGCAGCTATCAGGTCAAGTTTATCATTATAGCTTTCTGTCTGAGTCTTTAACCTCTTGAGGATCTTGACCTCTGTATTGATTTTAAATTGTGGAGCATGTGGCTTTAGGGAAGATTTGTTATCTGAGAAAAAGACAAAGCCTGTTAGTCTATCCCTTGTTCTTTATAGACTAGGTCCATATATGGCCTGTAGTTTCAGATTCTCTAATATCTTCTATAAAGTGAATGGTAGAACAAAATTACCAGAGTGAGCTGAGAGAATCTAAACTTTCCCACAGCAGTAGTGAAAGGAGAAATCCAAAGGCATCGTCTGAGCATCCACTAACAACTTTCTTAAAGAATAGAGTTTCTTCTTTCCGACAGATTGATTAGAAAAGCTGAAGAGAAATGTGGGATGGTTCAGTGGGCAGGAGCACTTTCTTCATAAGCATGAGGACCTGAGTTCAGGAGCCACATAAAATGATGTACCTGTAACCCTAGCATTGTGGAGGAGGGCAGAGACAGAAGGATCAGTGGGTCTTGTTGACTCCTAGCCTAGTTCAAAGTTAAATAATAGAGCCTATTTCAATGGAATAAAATGAGTTATAAAGCAAGATATTTGACAGCCTCTTGAATCACAGAGGTACACATACACACACACACACACACACACACACACACACGAGAGGGGGAAAAGAGAGAGACAGGGGAGTGGGAGGGGAGGGAGAGGGGAGATGGAGGAACTAGATGAGTTTTCTGAAATAAAATTTAAAAAGAAAATATAGCATTGCACTTTCTCCTTCCTTATCCAACCGCTCGTCCCCTGGGATATACTGCCCTTTGGGGTGATCAATGCTCCATCACTTATTTTGGAGAAACGGGTAGCTCTGGGTATAAGGTAAATGGTGTAAGAGACCTCTTGTGAGGTTTCTGACCCTGATCCTAGAAGCTGTCTTCTGTGCTGAGACTTAATTCTGGGGAGCTGCTGTGTCTCACATACCACCTCCTTCTCTCAGACTTGTGATGGATGGGTGTTATTTAAGCTTTTGAAATGAAAGGCGAGACTCTCCAAAATGAACTTGATGAAATGGAGCATTATTCAATTAGAAAGATGAAGCCTGATGTTGAGAGGCAGAATATAATTACAGAACTGGAGCATTTCCAGGAGGTGTGCATGGCACCCCAGCTGACTGCAGAAACCATTCTCTCAGGCTGAACCTGGACAAGATGTGTGTGTGTCATCATCATCTTCACCAGAACCAGAGATCATTGTCTTGCAATAACACACGCCTTTGCAAATCCCCTGCTATATAAATCACAATGGTCCTACTTTACACTATTAGAAATGTCGTGTCCTCACAGACACTGGGAAATATTTAACTCATGGCAGTTTCTTGATCTATAGTGAACAGGCATCATAGTGACTATACATTCAGACTAACAGACAGATATAGATAGGAGATAAATTAAGGCTAGGTAATAGATAATTAGATAGATAGATTATAGTAAGTGATAGATGATAAATACATTTGTAATAAATTCAAAATTTATAGAAATATATTGTAACCTGTAACAAGCTCTCTAAAGCTAACTGCTTTATTAGTTTTGAAAAAAATATTGCCTTGTTATAAATTCTCAAATACATACTATTCATATTTTTTCACAGAAAAAATTGAAAACCTGGCTAAATATACTCTAAAGAATTGGGTCATAATAACAATTTCACTTCAGGAATGATACATAATAATTCTCTTATAATAAAAAAGGCTAATAATTATTTAAGATAGAACTGTATATACATTCAAACCATTGCAAAAGGTTACACTTGCTTCAAATCCTTCCAGTATGAGACTATAGCTCAAGGTTGCCTAGGACACACAAAGCCCTGAGTCCGATCACCACTATTTCATAAGCTGGGATGTTGGCAAGCCTAGTGTTGTGGCTTAAATAAGAATGGCCCCTGTAGGTTCATGTATTTAATTGTTAGTCATCAAGGAGTGACACTAGAAGATGTGGTATTGCTAAAGTAGGTGTGGCCTTGTTGGAGGGAATGTGTCACTGAGGGTAGGCTTTGAGGTTTCAAAAGCTCAAACCAGGCCCAGTTTCTCCCTACCTCCCTCCCTCCTTCCCTCCTTCCTTCCCTCCCCCTCTCTTTCCCTCCCTCTCTCCTTCCGTTTCTCTCTCTCTCTTCCTCCCTCTGTCAAGTCTTTCCTCCTTCCTCGGGACCCAGATGTACCGACATGCTTCCTACTATAATGATTATGGACTAAACCTCTGAAACTGTAATCCAGCCCCAATTAAATGTTCCTCTTTATAAGATTTGTCATGGTTATGGTGTCTCTTCACAGCAATAGAACACTGACAAAGACACTTGGGATAAATGAGACCCTATCTTGGATTTTCAAATTAAATACAAGTGTTATTTATTTGGGGGCTGTGGGGAGAGGGGGGAGTTTCCAGAGTCCTCAGTAGATTTGACAGTAATGAGATAAGAATAGAAATGAGATGCTTCCCTTAGGAGCCACAACGGAGGTGGCACTCCCAAGTTCATCATCACACCAGTTCCTACCAGGGACATTCAGCTCACTTCCCAGACTCTTACTGTGTTCTTTGGGGTAAGAGTTCCCTAGTCCTTTCTGCTCACCAGCTCCTTTACTTATTACTGATGTGGCCTCCACATTGACTTCTGTCTTACTGTGTTTACTTAACATTTTGATTCTAGATTCTTTTCACTCATTTTCATCATCAGCTTTTAAAGGTTTATTTGACTAATTGTTTTATGCTGCTGTTTTGTTTCGTATCTCGTGTACATGAGTTTAGGTACCTATGGAGACCTGAAGAAATCATCAGATTCACTGATGCTGGAGTTACAGACAGTCGTGAGCTGCCTGATGTGGGTCTACTGAACGTAGATCCACTACAAAGCAGACGGTGCTTTTATGTGATGAAATAGCATTTTTTTTGAAGATCTATATAACCCTTTGGGATTATCAAATTCCATCATTACTGTGAGAAGAACTTGTTGAGTTAGCTTTGTGAGTTGTATAGTTTCCCTCTCAGATGTATGAGAAACTAAAGAAGAAATTCATTGTTTTTCTTAGAAGGTCCTTGATGAGGAGACACTAAAGACCTAGGACCTAGACTTATAGAAACAGTGGCCTCTGCTATATGCAGTGATGGAGTTTACTTTTTGTTTTGTTTTGTATCTGGCTTTATATCTGTGTATGTGGTGGAGTACACATGAATGTAGATGAGTGTGCATGCATGTGGAGGCCAAAGGTCATGGTCAGGTATTGCTTCTCAGGCTGCAGTTCACGTCATTCTTTCAGATAGGATCTCACAGTGGCCTGAAACCTGCCAAGCAGCCTATACTGCTATCCAGCAGACCCCAGACATCTTCTGGTCTCCACATGTCTAGATTAGGTTTATAAGCATTCAAGATTTTCATATGGGTTCTGAGACTCAAACTCAAGTTCTCACGCTTCTACGGCAAGCATTTTACCAACTGAGACATCTCCTGAACCTTATTATTTATTTATTTATTTATTTATTTATTTATTTATTTATTTATTATTTATCAGGCTGGTTTCAATGTAGGTATGTGACAGAGATTATCATTGAATTCCTAAACTTCCTACCTTCATCTCTGGAGTACTCATGCAATGGGCTTGTGCCAGTAGTAAATAACCGAAACCCTGAAAGGTTAGGAATTTAACTTGGGACATGAGAGTTTTGTAACTTGTCTGAAGGTACACAAAT
>JADRCG010010394.1:840481-844377 GCA_019844195.1 Rhabdomys dilectus
AAGTAGCTATAATTAGGTTAGGCTTACGGATTATGAATGAGGGAGCATGTCCACTTCTTTCAGCAATCAGACCTCAATTGTACACGCACATGCAGGACATGTGCATGCTGCTCCAGTCTCTAGGAATTCGTATGTGCACTAGCCCTCTTGTGTCTAGAAGGCTTTGATTCCTTGGTCTTGTTTCTGGCTCTTACACTCTTTCTGCCTCCTCTTCTGCAGAGTTCTCTAAATCCTGATGGAAGGGATTTGATGCAAACATTCTTTTTAGGGCTAAGTGTTTCAAGGTTTCCTGCTACATTGTCTGGCTGTGAATCTCTGTATTTTTTCCATTCTGCTGGAGAGGGAAACTTGTGTGATGATGGATAAGGAAGGAATGGATCTATGAGTATAGCACAATGTTGATAGGGATCATTTAATTGCTACAGACTCCTGTATCAGAACAGTAGTATTTGGTGTTCCTCTAGGTCAGTGGCCTATCTAGTCTCAAGACCTTGGACACCCAAGCAGCACTGAGTATTGGTTCCATCTCATGAAGTTGGCTTTATGTCAGCCACATCAGATATAGGTTGGTTACTCCCACAAGCTTTGTGCCACCATTAGACTGGCAAGGCAGAATACCATGGCTAATCATTGGGTTCGTGACTGGGTTGGTATTTATGTTTCTCTTTAAGCATGGTACCTGCCTACCAAAGACTCTAGAACATAGAGATGAAGGCTCAGTGTAGGCATCTGTTCAACTTCTCCATGTCCAATGAGTTGCATAGGTGTTCCAGGACAAAAGACCTTGTCTCAAAGGAAGGCTATGGAAAGCACCTTAAGAGAGACACTGGGGTTTCTCTCTGTCCTACAAACCAATGCAGGATATATGCAGTGTATGTATGCACATGCACACAGGTGCACACACACACACACACACACACACACACACACACACACAGTTCTTGTAATTGTACACTCAACACCTCTCAAGGAGGACCTTGAAAGTGGTTAGAGCATCTCACCTCTTTCCCATGACCTGACTGACATTGCAGTAACACCAAGTGACTATGGGAGAAATATGGACTGTCTTATTCTCTTATGTTTCTTTCTCACCCTAACTCTCTCTCTCATCTTGGGAATTCCTTTTCCACTGCCTTATATGGGTCTCTTAGCATACCCTTACCTTCCTTTAAAAACTACCTCAAGCTTGACCTGAAATCCCTCTGCTGATTGGCTCTCTTCTCTGGACTGTGGCCCTCTAGCACGTGGGTCTATTTCACTGTCTTCCTTCATAGCTTCTATCCAGAGCAAGGATTCTTTTACTCAGGAACTGGACTCCATTCACCATTATATACCCATACCTGTCATATATGCAGGCTCCAAATAATTTGTTGTTATTTACTATTATTCATATTCTTTTCCTTTTAACAGTTTATATGTAGTTATATTTTGTTATTGCCTTCTTTTACTTTACTCTTTTCTATATTTTTCTTTTAATTTCCCCTCTCTCCCATCGTGCGGTCATTTTATTTCGGTTTTTTTTTTTTTTTTTTTTTTCTGACAGGTTTTTGGTTTGGGGCCCAGGCAGGGTTAAAACTCGTTGTATGACACAGTCTGATCTTGAAATCACAATCCTCCTGCCTTAGTTTCATAAGTGCTGAGATTATAAGCTTTGATTACCATAACTGTCTTTTTTCTTGTTATTCTTTTCACATTCATTCATTTAGGTTACTGGACAACTTGAAGGAGTAAGGTCTCTCCTTCTGGCATGTAGCAATACCTTAAGTAGCTCTTAGGATTGAACTCAGGTCATCAGACTTGGCAGCAAGCTCCCTTACTCTTTGAGCTTTTTGCTCATCCTCATACATTTTATTAGTTACTATTAATTATTCTTTCAACATTTGAATTCCTTATTCTGCCCTCAGCACTAACACAGATTCAAATGTACCAGAAAATAAGACAAGAGCTGAGATACTATTAAAGAAAAATCTCAAAGAGTCATTGCAAATAACATAATTTTAAAATGAAGAATATTATACATAAATATGATATATGTTTCTCAGCAGAACATTGAAGCCTGAAAATAATAATTTTTGCCAAACTCAAGAGTCCTCTAAGTCTGTGTAATTGTCTTGTATACATCCCCACAGATCTTAAATTACTTAAATTTCAGAGAGATGACAAAAAGAACAATTTTGAGCTAGAAGAATCCCCTACACTATTTTTTTTTTCCTGTCTGTGTGCTACCCTAGCCTAGGATGAGAAGGAAACAAAATCTGGAAGCTGAGCAAAGCTGGCGCCAAAGTATGAAATGATACAAACTAAGCAGGCAATATAGCAGACAAAGGCCTGATCCCATTGGTGAAGAGAATACTCCCCAGCAGATACTTACCTACAACTAAAGTGGCTTCTAAAAAATTGCCTTGCTTAAAATGACATTTTCCCCTCCATGTGGGCCTACAACTGTAGTGAAGCCTGTCCCTAGCTGTATGGTATGTGTGTCCCTGCCGGTGGCATCTATTCCTCAACAGGGTTGCCTTGTCTAGCCTAGGTGGGAGAGGATTGAGCCTAATCTGGCAGAGAATTGATGTGTGAGGGTTGGGGACAGCAGGAGGCCTTCTCTAAGGAGATGGAAAGGGTACCTGCTGGAAGGGTCTCAGTAAGGGGGAGACTGGGAAGGTGGCAACTTTGTGATGTTAATTAATTAATTAAAATTAAAAAGAGCTATGCATAGCTAATCATGGGAGCATATCTCTGGATCCTAGTACTTGGGAAGTTGAGGTCAGAGAACTGAAAATTTGAGGCCAGCCTGGGCAATGTCATAGTGAGAATCTGTCTCGGGAAACAAAAATGAAAAACAATAAAGAAAGAACTCAGTGCACAGATTTTTCATTTCTACATAATCCAAATCATCAAGAAAAGAGTAATGGTTTAATAAACAACTCACTGACATGTGGTTATTTTGTCCTGGAAGTGATGCTAACAGCCCTGGTCTTTTTCCCTGGACTTCAGTCTGATGAATTCCAGGACAATGCCAATGTCACAACTTTTGTGATCTTATTTGTCTCTTTTCGTCAACCTTTTATCCCAGTGAATATTCCTTTATTTATTTTTTTAAAAAAAAGAAGGAAAGAAATTACTTTGGAGAAGATCTTGATTTTATAATCTTGAGGAAAATCTAAACTGACTTCAGATGTTCCCCTGAGGTGATTAATAGAGCAGTGGAAAACACATGGAAAACATATAAGGACCAGATGATCCACTGGGAGCCTCTGCTTCCCAGTACAGCCTTTCTGTATGACTAGAAGACAATAAATGCCTTCTGTGGTGGTCTTGTTACATTCTGATGCACTTTGAGTGCAGCAAATGATAAGCCAAGAGGAAAGAGGGCTCGGCTCACTTTGCTATGGTCAGTGACAAACCACTTGGGCTGAATCACTTCACTTACAGCTGGGGTAGCTTTGTGCCAACCTCTGCTACTGTCACCAAAGAGCAGCTTTTAACAAAGTAAGAATGAGTGACTCTTCATCAGTAAGAATTTGGTTTAAGATGGCTGACTATGTATCTTACTCACTAGAATGTTTGGTTAGTAAGTATTAACCCCTACCAATACATAGTCAGGCTTGGTGCTTGTAGGCATAATGTTATTGTGCAATATGTAAAGATTATTCTTGTATTATTGAAATGCTGATTTATCTGCCCGCACATTTGATTACAATCAGGACATGGCACTGTAATGCTTATTCTAAGAAACTCTCCTCTCGGTGTTATGTAAACATCGCTCCTCATTTATTCTCTGATTTGTCAACAAAAGCTGATCAGCCAATAGCTGAGTATGGGAGAGAGTAGTGCTGCATGTCAGAAGAAGAAAAGAAGAAGAAGAAGAAGAAGAAGAAGAAGAAGAAGAAGAAGAAGAA
>JADRCG010010394.1:853102-870020 GCA_019844195.1 Rhabdomys dilectus
GAAGAGAAGAGAAGAGAAGAGAAGAGAAGAGAAGAGAAGAGAAGAGAAGAGAAGAGAAGAGAAGAGAAGAGAAGAGAAATACACACCAGAAAAAAGTCATTTTCAAATAATTGTGCTCGTCAAACTGGTTGGCTGCAGGTAGAGCAATTCAAATAGATCCATATGAAAATGAATTACAAATAAATCAAAGACCTCAGTATAAGGTGAGATATACTGAATTTGATAGAAGAAAAAAATGGGGAATAGCCTTGAACACATTGATACAGGAAAAACTTTTTCTGAACAGAAGTCCAATAGCATAGGCATTAAAAACTATAATTTATAAATGGAACCTCATGAAACTGCAAAGCTTCTGTAAGGCACAGGACAATATCATTCAGATTAAGCAGCAGCTATAGAATAGAAAAGGGGTTTTACTAATTCTACATTCAAAAGAGAGCTAATATCCAAAATATATAAAGAATTCAAAAACTTAAATATTAAAACAAATAACCCAGTTAAAAATGAGGTACAGATCTAAATAGAGAGTATTCTCAAACTTGAATGGCTGAGAAACAAACACTTAGCAACTTTAATCATCAAAAAATGTAAATCAAAACTACTTTGAAACTTCATCTTGCACCAATCAGAATGGCCAAGATCAATTAAAACATAACTATGTATGTTGACAAAGATGTTGAATACGGACACATTTATTTATTGTTGGTGTGAGTTCAAATTTATACAACTTTTATGAAAATTAGTGTAACAGTTTCTCAGAAAGGTAGGAATTGATCTGCTTCAATATCCAACTATAGCACTTTTCTGCATATACCCAAAGGACACTTTATCCTACCAAAGGGACACTTTCTCTACCATGTTCATTAATACTCTCTTCATAATAGCCAAAAATTGTAAAGAAACTAAATGTCTATCAATGGATGAACAAATAAAAGATATCATACACTTACACAAGATATATCACTCAGCTACTGTAAAATGTGAAGTGATGAAATTTACAGGTAAATGAAATAAACTAAAAAAAATTATCCTAAGTGAGGTAATTAAGGTCCAGAAAGACAAATATGGTATATAATCATTTGTATATGAATAATAGCTATTAACTCATTAATAAGCAAACTATAATCCATAGAACTACAGATGCTAGATATAGATTAATGGACTGGAATAAAGGGGCAGATAGATCTCCCCATGAATGGGAAATAAAATAGCAATGAACAGATTGGTACATGACTAGAACAGGAGAATCTAGTTGAGGGGGGTAGGGGAGAAGAAGACAAGAGAGGAAATACAGGGAGATACAGCTAAAGTTAAGGGACACTTCAGGAGTAGTATGAAAACCTAACAGTAGAAACTTTCTAAAATATATAGATATATGAATGTGATCTAAATGAAATTGCCAAATAATAGGGGAGAGAGAGACCCAATTAGACATCTGCTGTCATCAAATGACGCTTCAATTGCCAGGATTGGGTTACATCTAATTGAGATGTTGGCCAAAGGAGTTCTATAGAAGTCACTAAATAACACAGGATCTTCCCAAGGATATTGGTAGCCCTCTACAAACTGAGGGTAAAACTTCATTCCTGAGTCTACATAGACCCTTCCTAACTACATGCTATTATCTTTGGAATAGTAAGTTATTCTGCATGCAACCAAAAAGAAGAAGAAGAAGAAGAAAAAGAAGAAGAAGAAGAAGGAGGAGGAGGAGGAGGAGGAGGAGAAGAAGAAGAAGAAGAAGAAGAAGAAGAAGAAGAAGAAGAAGAAGAAGAAGAAGAGAGAGAGAGAGAGAGAGAGAGAGAGAGAGATAAACACTAATCTAGCCACAAACCCTTTGATGTGCAATGACATCTTGCTTGAAAGATATGCTAGTATAATACTGACACAAAGCTCATTCGAGTACCCAATATATAATTTCACTTATAATCCACTCTATGAGATGGAATTCATAGTCAACACTATTTACATGACCAAGAACCTAAGACTAGATAGTCCAGAGACCTAGGGTAAAACAAAATACTACTACTAATCACAACAAACAAACAAAACCACATAGCAGATGAAATAATTCCTAATGACATTCTGCTATACTCACAGATCAATGGCTTTCTCAGCCATGATCAGAGACGCTTCCTACTGCAGCAGATGGAAACAAATACAAAGATGCAGAGCAGAATAACATGCAGAGAATGAGAGGCCTCTGAACACCTAGCACTAAACAGAATGTCTCTATTAAATGTGTCCCTCATGGTTCAGGGAACCTCAAGGGAAGAGGAGACGGAAAGAATTTGAGAGTCAGAGAAGATGAAGAACACCAAGAAAACAAGGCCCTCAAAATTAGCAAGATCAAATTAAATATGAACTGACAGACAATGAGGCAGCATGCTTGGGACATGCACAGGTCTGCATTAGATCAAGATCTAGAGCTGAAAGGAGAAGTGGACATGTGCCACCATCTCTAACCTGTAAATAAGCTTATTGAAAACTACTTGCAAATAAAATTTTAGTTTACTCAAAGAGGGTAGACTGCAAGCACAACAGTAGATAGCAAATAGAAAAAAAGCAAACGGCATGTTTGGGGGTCTCTTTTCTTATAATGCTATAACAAAGATTTTTCCATTTTCTAAAATTTATCTTATTTTCTTTACATTTTTTCTTCTTTAGTTTTATCCTCCAGGTCCTTTGTGTGTACATTAGGACTTCCAGTTTAGTGTTTCATTGGATTCCTGAATATGCGCAAGAGTAATTTTTGTTTCTTGTGCTTTCTCTTGGGCTCTTTTCCTCCTGTTTGTTTTGTCCTATTCTTATTCATTCATGTCTCATTTTATTTTATTATTTTTAAATAAAATTAATGTACAACCAGGCCTTGTGTCTGGAATTTTAACTCCCATACATGGAAGAACTCTTAAGAAACATGGCATTAGAAAGCTGCGGACTGTCTGTCTTGCCTTAACTTTGCATTTAAAGCATTCATTTGGGGCTATGGTTTCATGACAGAAGTGTTCTGGGAGAACATCCCTGTCCAAACTGTCTCCTTTATGGAAATGAAATCCAAATTTGAGTGAGAGTGATTTCTGAGTGCCAGTCATACAGGGTATCTGGTGTAACTTTTCCAATTTACCTAATAGAAACCAGCATTCACAAAGACAGCTCTCAAGTCTCCAAGACCTTCTGTTCTCTTGACTTTTGAGTTCATGGACAGCTTTAAAGTAGCCTGAGATTTGCTCAGTCTGTAGAAAAGGAAGAAAGAAAAGTCAGGGTCTGGGAAATAGGTCAGTGGGGGGTGGGGGTAAAATGGTTGAAGTGCAAGCCTGAAGATCTGGTGTGGAATCCCCAACATTCATGCAAAACCAAAATTGACTGTGAACACCTATGGCCACAGTATTGGGGGTGGGGGAACAGAGACAGGTATATTCATAGAACTTGATAGCCCCTCGGTCTAGACTAAATAATGAACTCTAGAATCAATGTCTTAAAACACAAGGGAGGAATAAAGAAGGACAGCCAGTATCATCCTCTAGCTTCCTCATATGCATTCATGAATACAAACAAACACAGACACACACACACATACACAAACACACACCCCTAGAAGAAACAAGGGGGGGAATGTCAATCAATAGCAGAAATATTATTCTGTCTAGGAACGAATAAAAGGAAATAAAATATATTTGAAATGACTAGAAGGAATTTTGTATTGTTGTCTGGTAGGCGTTGTTTCTACCTCAGTGCTGAGTTAAGACACAAAGAACCACACCCATTCTGCCAACACTGAATGGCACCCAGCATACTCAGCTTGAGCAGTTAAACTCCAAGGCTGATACTCCACAGTCACTATTTTTTCTACTTTAAACTTATTATCAGCATAAGAAAACTCTGAGAGTTCAGGGTGAGATCCTGCCAAAGACTGTCTGAGGTTACAAGCATATACATATCTCCATGACTAAAAAAGACATGGAGCAGAAGTCCCTGTCATGGCACAAAGCAAAGTCTTCATTTTGTACCACTAGGGTCACTCACCAACTAGTCCCCTGAGCTTACTTTCTCCATTCGTCACTTGTCAGCCGTGTTCAGGACACTCTGGATCTGGGCCAACTACTCAGATAAAAATAACACTGAATTTAAAGGCAGCATTCAATGATCTCGCTAAATTCCTCAGTAAGTCTTCTTAGCTTCCCCCCTCCCCCTAAGATTGCTAGTGTGCTCACAAAAGGTTCCAAATTCCTACTTTATATCTTCCTGAATTATTCATCACATTTCCCCAGCATGCCTGGACTGTACCACATTAGAATTATGCCTTGTATTCTTTATCCTCAGTCTCCATTGCCTCTAGGGGAAGGTGTTTCTCTTTAGTCTCAGAGTGTACCTGTCAAAGAACAGCCTTCAGTGATAAGAATAATCGTTTAATATGCTCTTCTGGAGAGTCTACGATTCCCCAGAAAATAAAATTCTACAACTCATAAGAAGCAAAAGAGGACACAAGAAAATTAGTTTGAACCAAAGCCTAAAGCCAGGAAGGGGGAAAATGTCTTTACTAACTCTTGTATTCATTCTTTATTTAATAGCCATTGCCAGATGTTAGTTCTAAGTACTTATCTCCCATCTGGCAGCCAGGACATAAAGTTAGGACATCTGATCCACTTAGAACATGCCGAGTTGTGTGTCTATGTTAGTTGTTTAAACTGGCATTGTTTCTGTCCTTGACAGCATCATCAGGGTATCTGTGACACTTGTGAAAAGTCTTTTAAGATTCGTTTTTATTTTAATTTTGGGCAAAGGAGGGTTTACGTGCATGTGAACGAGGATGCTCATGAGGTCAGGAGACAGTGTCAAAGCTCTTAGAGCTGTAGTTTTAGTTGATTATAATATGTCTCACATGGGTGCTGAATATTATGGTTATCTGAAGGACCAATAGGAGCTCTTAAATCACTGAGCCATCTTTCCAGCCCCATGTCCGTTTTAACTTGAAAAATCAGAAGAACACAAAAACAATCCTTTTGGTTTCTGGTCCCTCATTCTCAAATATAAGGAATACCACTGACTTAATGGTTCATAGCACTGATCTGGCCAAACAAAATTGTAGCTTCTGGTTTTCAAGTATAAACACATTTCAAAAACACTTATACAAAGAAATAATAAGGATTGTATTGTTTTTATTTGCATGTTCACCAAGGAAACTGAGTTTTCTGAGGTTTGAAGTTTCTAATTGACTCAGTAGATTGAGCCACAGTTGAAAGCTACTTGAAGCCTTAATTGTCATGCTTGGGCCTTTGTCTAATTCATTTGCTCACCTCAGATGTCCTACATTTGTTCTTCAGAGTCCAAGTCTACTGGAGAAAATCTGTAGCACTCAGAGATAGACTGTAACTTTGAGAGCTGAGTAGTTACAATGCCCTTGTTCTCTCCAGTATGTAGCTGGCCATTGCTTGACTATCAGTCTCTATCAGCTAGAGGCCATTCCTGTAAACCCATTTCATAATATGTGTGCATTCTTTAGTTCTAAATGTTTTTTAGACTTTGCTCTCCATTGTCAGCTCTATGCTTTCTCTTTCTAGATTAGAAGTCTAGGTCTTCCATCAGACTCACCTGTATGCTTAGTGTTATTGCTTAAAGCTAAAGTATTTCTCTATAGGATTGTGCTATGAATGTCTGGTCCCCCAACTTCTAACAGTATCTTAAAAGTTGTAGATGACTGTAAAAATATATATATATAGTATCCCTAATGTTGGGGCTTTGAATGTTGAACCTATCCATGGTTCTGACCCGTTATCTCTGCTTCCTTATCCACCCTAATGAATAAGCCCCTGCTGCCATGTTCTCAGTATCTGAAATTTGGCTGGTCTACCATTATTTTTCCTCTACAATAATCTGCTACCTTGTGAAACAGTGAGCATTGTCTTGGCTGTAACTACCTAACAGACTTGATTATTGGATGCTAATATAACTGGTTCAAATGCAAAGTCATTTTAATATTCACTAATGTAAAGTGTGTGTGTGTGTGTGTGTGTGTGTGTGTGTGTGTGTGTGTGTGTGTGTGTGTGTGTGTGTGTGTGTGTTATTAAAGGGCTTTACCAGACTGGACTATAGCTACCAGGGGCTAGATTGTCCAACAGTGGCCATCTGTATGCTCAAGAGTCTGAGAACCCAGTAGTTGCTCAGTCCATGGAGATGGGTGACTCAGCAGTTCCAGGGTGGCTCAGAGGGCTGAAAATTTCTGCATGGTTATCTTCAGTCTACACTAGAAGGCAGAAGAAGCTGCTTTCTGGTGGCAGGAAGGATTGGTGGCATCTGCACCAACACTGAAGAGGTACATGCTCTTACCAACAAGAAAAACAGTTAGGCAAGTAAGCAGTCTGCTTCTTCCTACCTGGATCCCAGAAAAATCCTTCTTAGAAATGCCTCAAAGACTCAAGAAGAGTGTTGTTTCTTACTTGGTTCCAGATCCAATCAAGTTGCCAAGTATGAATGAGGACACTTCAGAGATACTACTTGTTTTTTCATTACATTCCTCCAGTATCACAGGTGGTCTTGCAAAATCTCTTCCATTTCTGTAGTTATGTTAGGATAGGTTCTACAGTTGCTTTCTTCCTAGGAAAAAGTTTCCCACTCCCAAAGCACTATAATATTCTTTCATAGATGTTACACTTCTGAGGACTCCAGTCTTTCCCAAACCCTGGAGGACTTGCAAAACCTATCCATTACTCTCCATAAAAAAAAAAAAAAACAAAAACAAAAACAAAAAAAAAAAACCCTACTTGTTTCTCACACAAGTGAATTAACCTAAATAACAATTATTATTCACAAATGTTGCAAGTCCTGTAAATAAATGAACTCTCTTTTATCTTAGTTTTTCAAAGAGATCTTCAAGGGTAAAACATAAATAAAAGTGCATTTATAATTTCACATTACTAAGCCACTAGCATTGTGTAGCCTAAAACTGCAAACACCTGTCTTTTGGGGTCTTTGATAACTTTGTTCTAAACTTTACCCAGCTAATTAGAAGTGTTCAAAGGCTCTTATTTTGAACCACTTAGTTGATGAGAAATGCATGTTTAATGGGCATCCTTGAAGACAATTTAATGAATCTAGAAGCAAAGCAAATTGATTATTATGCAATGATTTGAGAGCACTCCTTGTGACCAGCTTGTAAACAGAGAGACATGGAGGTAACCAGAACGTGGAGGTTGGCAGCTCAGGCTATTAATGAGGACACCAATTGTGCTAATGATCAAGGAGCATTTTTTAAAACACTAACTCTTCAGGGGCTCTAACAAAATATTCCAAGTTAATATTATTCAAATAGTACTTTGAAAAATCTAACTTAACCCTCATGAGCTACTTAATAGCTTCAGAAAGGGTAAAGGCAAGCTATTGGGTTTCTTTGGCTGAGAAGACTTGAAAGGCATCCTTCCCCAAAGAATTCTGTGGACTGCACATGCAAGGTAGATTATGCTAATTTGTGGTGTTTGAACCGAGTTCCATCTGTATGGCTTTAGCAAGGTTTCTTTTCTGATACTTGACAAATGTTTGCATTAGGGATGTGGGAGGGAGACAACAAAGTAGGTACCATTTTGATTATTTCATAAAGGAAAGTGGGATGGTTAGAACTGATGTCAAATTGACAGGATTTAGAATCATCTGGGAGTTGAGCACGTCTGTGAGATTTTCCAAATTTGATTAAGAAAGATGGGAAGACCCATCTAAACAAAACCCCCTAAACCAACCCCCCTAGGCTGCTGTGCCAGATTGAATACAAAGTAAAGAGCAAGATAGATAGGCACCAGCATTCATCTCTCTGATTCCTCATTATGAATGCAATGTGACCATTGCCTCACACACCTGCAGCCATGCCTTTCACACCATAATGAACTGTACCCTCAAACAATGAACCAGTAGGAACACTTTCTCCCCTAAGTTTTTTTTGTCAGATGTTTTGACATAGCAGTAAGTACATACTAGCATAGAAGGCCATCAATCATACCATTTTAAAAAATATTAAGATTAAATTCAATTATCTGAGATTCTTATTATCTCCTCCTCCACATTACAAGGGGCTAGAAGAATGGAGTTGTGAAGACCCACAACTGAAGGAGAAAGATATTTAAAATAAAGTTTAACTCTTCCCATCCTAATCCTTCCTTTGTCCCTTTAACACCCCCTTCATTTACACACACACACACACACACACACATTTGCGTCTTTAGGTAGTTCGAAGGGTCTTACTAAAACAGATCTTTCACTCCCACCATTTCTAACTCAGTAGCTACGGGCTTTAATAATTTGCATTTATAACGAGTCTTTAGTGGTGCAGAATTCCTGATCTAGAAACCACACGGGCACTCTGTCTCCTGAGCATCCACTGGTTCCAACAGGCAGGGCTAATTGCTATTACTTTCTGCATACATCTTGTGCAGCTACAGATTTACCTCTCTCCGTAACCCAGACTCAGAAAAACCCACAACAAACAAACAAACAAAAAACTGTGGACACCACCATCATATCAATAACCTCCTTTCTAAGTCATATTGTATGAGTACACGTGTGAATGTCAGAGCACAGGTGTGAATGTCAGAGGACAACTTACAGAAGCCAGTTCTCCTTCATCATTTGGGTTCCATGGATTGGTCTCAGAACCTCAGGTTTGTCATTTATCATCCAGCAATATCACTTGCCCTTGTTTCTTGCATTCCCTGTCAGCAATTGAAACTTTTTGTTTTGATCAAAGCACACACGTGTATTTTATGCTGGAATCTGAGTTTCTGTGTATGCCTATGTGTGTTAGTGAAATAATATATCCTCTTATAGCATGTCCAGAAAGGTAAAGGTTAGGATGGAAAAATGTAGCAAACTATAAACATGCATCAATTATAAAGATAATATAAGTGTCACTGAGATGGCTCAATAGGTAAAGGAACTTACTGCCACACGTGAAGAGCTGAATTTAGTCGCCACAGCCCACACAGTAGAAGGGGAGAGCCAACCCTCACAAGTTGTATTTGGATCTTCTTATCATGCCTGCACTTATGCACATGTGCATACACACACACACACACACACAATTAATTAGCAAAATAAAGATGATCATACAAAGAGTTTGAGATTTTTTATTTTGTGAGTAATATGACTTTTTAAAGGTATATTTGACCTGATTATGGTCACTACAAAGCTCCTTATCACTGAGTACTGAGTATAATATGGCTTCTGAGTTGCTATCCTAGTTTTGATTTATTTGTTCCCAACCTAATGTACCTCTTTGACTCTTTGTTAGTGAGGCATGAGATGAGCCAGAATACTATTTACCACTGTTTGCTTTAGTAAGGGATCTCTCCCACCATCAGCCATCCATGACTATTCCATTGCTCCTTCCAAATGGGACTCAAGCATCCTCACTTCTGCCCTCCTTCCTGTCCAGCCTCCTTGGAATAGCATGTATATCCTGTATTTAATGGCTAATATTGACTTATAAGTGAATATATACCATTGACTTATAAGTGAATACATAACATGTTCATTCTTTTTGGACTGGATTACCTCACTCAGGATGATATTTTCAAGATCTATCCATTTGCATGCAAAATTCATGATGTCTTTGTTTTTCATAGCTGAATAGTACTTGTATAAATGTACCACATTTTCTTTATCTGTTCTCCAGTTGAGGGACTCTAGGTTGTTTCCAGTTTCTGGCTATTATGAATAAAGCTGTTATGGACATAGTTGAGCAAGTGTCTTTGTGGGATGGTGGAACATCTTTTGTGTATATGCACAGGAGTGGTATAGCTGGGTGAGAGAGTGGTTAGGGAGGCAAGTAGGAGGTGTTGAAGTCAGGTGTGGGTAGTGCAGGAAGGAGGGATGGATGGATGGCCATGAGAATGAATGGAAATCTGCAATTGATAAGAGTGAGGAGGTGGGGACATTTCCAGGAAGAGATGGAGACCTGGAATAGGAGAGGTGCCCAAGAATCAATGGAGGTTTCTTTAGCTGTGACTCACAGCATTGGGGATATGGAGCCTGGGAAGGCTACTTCCTCTGGCCAGTCAGGAACCCTGGTGGAACAATAAGGACAACAATCTATTCACAAAACTTTTGACCCCAAATTTATTCTGTATATAAGAAATGCAGGGATTGGGGATGGAGCAGAAACTGAGGTAACAGTCAGCCCATAGGCAAGCACCAATCTGTGACACTGTTAATGATACTCTGATAAACTTGCAGACAGGAGTCTAGCAAGGCTATCCTCTGAGAGGCTCCAACCAGTAGCTGACCCAGACAGATGCAGACATCCACAGCCAAACAGTAGATGAAGCTTGGGGATTCTTATGGAAGAATAATAGTAAGGATTGCATGAGGATCTTAGTTCCACCACAGAACACCTGTAAACAACTGAGCCATGGAACATAGGCTGATACTCTCGGAGACAGAGAGGCAGATAAAAGATCCCTGACATTCGCTGCCAGCCAATCTGGTGTCATTAGCAAGTTCTAGTACAGTGAGAGACCCTACCACAAAAAAAAAAAAAAAAAAAAAAAAAAAACCAAAAAACAAAAAAAAAACAAACAAACAAACCACCAAGGGAGATGAAGATCAACGATCAACAGTTAAAGCTGTCTTCAGACCAAAACATTCCCAGAATTCTCTTCTAACTGAAAAGGCACTGACCTCCCTTTGTGAAAAGCAAGTAGACTAGTTAGTCATCAAAGTCAGAAGTCTGTCTCCTAAGTAGTCTCACTCAGCTTTGAACATGTAACATTACTCTCTACTTCAGTAGAGCCCAACATTGGAGTGCCCTGTGTAGTGATCTGAGAGTCAGCTGATTTATTGCAGGTGATTCCTGAGCACACCTACTTGGTATCGTCATTGGGTCTTCCAGAAGAAATGTTATCACTGCCTACAAGCACCAGCTCAGGAACAGTGGACTGTCGTTCTTAAATTCAAGAACAGTGAACTGTTCTTAAATTCATACAACAGGAAAATTGAAAATTCCTGGCTACTGGAGACAATGTGTCTATTTTCTTCAGAGTTATAACAACTGGTGAGTCTAGTAAATGGCCCCTACACCTGTTACCAAGGAAGTAACCCCTAATTAAATTCAATGAGTCACCAAATAGAGCAGGTTTAAGAGCTAAGAGCACTTGCTATTTTGAAGGAAGACTTGAGTTGAGCTCCAAGATCCAAGAATGGCAGGCTCACAATGACCTGTAATTCTAGCTCCAGTCGATCCAATGTCTGCTTCTTCCCTGCAGTCTCTTGAATACAAAGACACACATGTACACATAAATAAATATAGAACATAAAACAAAATATTTTAAGAGAACTGAAAGTAGGAGAAAGACTTGGAAAGAAGAAAGGGTTCATGGGAAGTGAGAGGAGAATAAAAGGAAACAGGAATGAATATGATCAAAAGACAATACATGTGAGTATAAAATCATCAAAGAATAAACTTAACACTCTTAAAATTCAAGAAAAGCTGTGCATATTTAAAACAGTCTTCAGGTAGGCTGGTGTCTCTCTCTCTTGCCTCTGATATCCTCAGGCATCCGTTAGCACTCAGTTTCTTGCCAAGTTGTAGCTTAGTCTTTGGTAATTAACATTAGTATTGCAAAAAGCTGAACAACAATAATTTTCTCCTTAAATATCTGCTATATTAACTCACTGTCACTTGGCAATTTGCATAATTACTTTATAATTACTTATAACGCACACTAAGCATGTATTTACAAAATGAATTTGTTGGTATTATCCTGTGTTTTCTTGCACTGGTTCTTAAGTGTATTGGTGTTCTTCCAGCTAAAACCACAGTTTTATGTGTATAAGATATCCCAACAAGTTATGGTATAAAACTAAGCATATTTCACAGAGATGCTGCAAGGTAAAGGCTGTGTCGTGATGCTTGGTAACAAAGGTCCAAATTAAGTATACAGTCAGTGAAATTTCCTTTCTGTGCTGACTTTCTCCTTTCCTGGTTGAGTGCTCTCCTCCCTTCTTTACCAGTAGATAGGAATCACATCAAATCAAATGTCCTCATAAGTTTTCTAGCACCTACCAATTCCAGGAATCTACATCTGGCACAGTAAAAAGTCTCAAGCTGGTTAAGTTTGTCCAGTCATTTGGAGTTTTGCAAGGTTCTCTGAATACTTCAAACACAATGTGACTTACTTGGATAATTATCACATTTTAACAATTTATGGCTTTTTCTCAACCCAATTCTAACACATAATACTTGCATGAATCTTGCAATAAATAGTATTTTCTTTCCAAAAGTTATCATAAAGACAACCAGTGTGGGAGAGGAAAAAGTTCGTCTTGTCTGGGAGATGTGCAGGGAGATGGCAGAACATGGAAAGGAAACAGAGCTAACCAAGAGACACAGGAAGGATCTAGTATCTAAGCCTTACTACTGATAAGCTGAGGAAAAGGAGAGTGATTCGTGTCCTTGTGAAAGTGTGTCAGAGCCCAGATCAGGATTTGCCCTTACAGATGACACTGTCTGACTAAGGAAACCCAATCACAGAGACTCACACAGGCAGTCAAGTATTGAACCAATATGATCAAGGTAAGGTGGCCAGTTGACCATACCTGAGTTGCTGAATAAGACGAAAACCAGAGCTCAGAGCACCTGAGGCACACATTCTCAGCACTAGAAACAACAATAAGAAAAACCAGGTCAGAAGTAGTCTGTAGTTGTAATCTCAACAGAAACCAAGATAAAAGGATCTCAAGTGTGAATCCAGTCTGCTATGCGGTTAGTATTTGAGTTAGACTGAGCTGTAGGATGAGACAATGTCAGAAAGAACAGAATGAAACAAAGGAAGGAAGATAAGAAGAGATAGCAAGAAGAAAGAAGTGGACTGGGGCATAGAGAAGTAGGGAAGGAGGAAAAGAGGGAGAGAAGGACAGAGGGAGAGAAGAGTAGAGCAAGGCAGGCGGGAAGGAAAGCAAGTGCTACACACAATTCTTTTACATGCGATTTACATATTCATTTGTCTTATTTGTTGCATGATGAGAGTAATGATTAATAGGGTTGGTGAAAGCTTATTGCATTCACTATGTTTTATGTATAATCTTGTAGATACTATGCTCATTTTCAAGTCGCAAGGGTTTGCCCTACACGAGAGTGCACAGCTATGAAGTAGAGATGCTACAATGTACTTTTATTCAAACTTCTGCCTTGTGAGTGTGACATCATGTGGCAGGTTTGTAATCCACAGAAGAGGAAGACAGGAGAATTATGGGGCTCACTGGCCAGCTCATTCAGTCAACATGAATCATCAAGCACTAGGTTCCAGTGATAATTATTCTATCTAATAATAATGAAGTGGCCATCTCCTGAGGGCCAATGCCCAGGGTTAACCTCTAGTCTCTGACCATTTTTATGCATGTGTGCTGCTCAGACATGAAGATGCACATATGTGCATGTTTTGCCTTGTTTCTTCCCACCATAATCCATATGCTGTTTCTCTTGCATTAAATGTTTTTCCAGTTTCTTCTGTGTGGAGTTCAGCAAGGTCAAGACTCTTGAAAAGATTGCTGCATCTCTGTGAGGCCCAGATAACGAACTCTTCCTTATACCCAGAAAAGGCCATGCCGGTCCTGCATTCTATGGAATGACCATAGATATCACCATAGTGACCCAGATAATCTTGACACAGCATCTTCTTTCTGTTTCAGCTTTCTTAGTTTCTACAGAACAGCAAACTGCTATGGATTTGCAAGTTCACCCTCCCTGCTTTGTACATATTTAATAAGATCTAGGAACATGAGACCTTGTTGCCAAGCTTGACCACCTAAGTTCAATACAGTGGACATATATGGTAGAAGAATTAATCAACTTCAACAATTTCCTCTGACCTTCATACAGATGCTGTGACATTCTTTTACACACACACACACACACACACACACACACACACACACACACGTAGTTCTAAAAATATGTGGAAAGCAAACAACCAAATTTCTACTTCTCACTCTAACCTACCCAAGGTCACTTTTAGAAGCCAAAACGTTGTCCTTGTATCACAAGTTGGCATTGTGTAGAAGATTCCTGTTTAAAGACGCTCTACACTCTGACTCTGAATTCTTAGGGAATTCTCCTCATCCAGCACTTAGCTCATTGTACACCTTTGATAATTGTCTTCCTGCAAGAGACTTAGCCCCACTAGATCAGACATGGAGATTCATCTATGTTTGTAGTCCTAAAAGCAAGAGCAATGCCTAGCCCACCACACTTACCCTGTACATGTGTAATGAAAGGATGAGTGGATGAGCAAATTAACCCAGACATTTAGTCCTGGACAAATACCTCTAATGTTTTAATATTAAGGGACAATGGAGACTGTGACTACCTGAACTCTTGCTCTCTTTGGCTGTAAGAACGTGAATAATTAAATGAATCATATATTTTCAAATAATAGTTGGTATGGTTGAATATTCTATCCCAGGCTCCAAGCTGATGATTCTATTTTGAGAAATTTGGGAAACTGTAGGAGATGGGATCTAGCTGAAGGATGTAGGTCTCAGGAGTTGGGTGGTTGGGCGCCATCATGTTCCTGGTCCCTTTGTGCCTCTGCTTCTTTTCCATATGAGGAGAACAGCTCTTCTTGTCCACACATTTTCACTGCAGTGATGTTCACCCGAAGCATATGAGACCAACTATGGGCTGAACTTCTAAACTCATCAACCAAAATAAACCCTTTGTCTCTGAAGCGCTTTGAGGTAGGTATTTTCACACTGTGATGACAAATGTAACAGATACTATACAAATGCCTTTTATTGCTAGGACACTTTAATCTAAGGACTGGCTTAAAGTTTGTAAACTGACTTAGTAAACTGAAGCCCTCAGATGTGGCCACCATTGCTCCAGTCACATTACAAACACAAAAACCTAAGAGCAGAGAAATTAGGTGTAATTGGTCAGGGTTGTGGAAGATGAAAGATTTTCTGTGGTGAAAATTTTTTGACTGACATGGAAAGCCATTTAGTAATACTTACATATATTAAAGCTTGCACTGACTCCTAAACAAAGAATACCAATGTTAGGAAAGAGATGGTCCTCAAAGACTAAGGTGGGGAGTACTTTCTGTAGGTGATGATGAGAGGGTCCTGGGTGTTTGGATGGATCTGGTGAATAATAATAGTAATCATCCTTCAGACATCTCAGAGGCAAAGCAGAGGGATTTTCAGATGGACATGAAACTGATAATCTCCAGGGAAAGACTGAAATCTAAGTTCACTGGCAGGTACTAAGGAGCAGCAGGAAATGGTAGCACTCCTTCAACAATGGGAAGTGAAAGAGAGGAGGCAAATTTAAAATAAACCCAGAGTTTTCCTTCAATTAAACCTGACAAATACTCAAACGAATGTCCTTCACGGGCAGAAATATAATTAGGAATCCATGAGAGTCTAGTTTGGAAGCATATTAAGAGACAAAGGACTTTTAAACTCAAGGATTATATTCAATTTTCTGGTTGGCAGAGAAGATGGAGAAGTAGACTCCAGGCTGAGGACTAGGCTCTGGAGCCAAAAAGGTGAAGCCTGACATGAAGGATAGAAGAAGCCAGGCTGAAGAGGCAGGGGTGGCATGGGGATGGGAGAATCCAGCCTGAAGGGGTAGGAACAGTTTCAGTAAAACTATGGTCAAAAAAAAGGGAGAAGTTATTTTGGAAAGACATGTGATGGTTTAGAATTCTTTACTTAACCTCTACTAAAACCAACTGGACATGGCAGATGGAATATAAAATTATAAACTAGAATTAATATTTAGTTTTCAGCACACTCTTTCACTAAAGTGTCAGGATCACAAAGTATTTATTTAAAATTAATAAATAAAACCTGGACTAGCTAGGTGGTGAAGTATTTGCCACACAATATGGGGATCTGAATTGAGAATCTGAAGAACCATGAAAAGCGGGACACAGCATCATGCAGCTGGAATCCTAGTACAATGGGAGGCAATGACAGGAGAATTTTTTTAGAAGCTTGTAGGACAACTAGCCTGGCATGCATAGCAGCAAAAAGCAAGGAAACTTCCTTAAACAAGACTAGAGCATGAGAAGAAACACCTGTATACACTGTCTGGCATGTAGACATGAAAAGTCACACAAATAACCATGCTCATATGCACACAGTACATACACACACACACATACACACACACACACACACACACACACACACACACACACAAACACACACACCACCACCACCACCACCACCACCATAAGAGTAGAGACTAAGAGAAATCAAGAAGCAAGAAAGTAAAAAAAAAATAAATAAATAAAAATAAAAGATGGATATGTTTGATACTAAAGATTTTTTCATCAAAGGTAAACCTGAACCTTTGTTTTGATCATGAGTAGCAAAGTCCTAGCTCTACCAATGAAACAGAGCCTCATAGAACTATTCTATCTAACAAAAACATGCTATCTCAGTGTCCTGAGCATCAGTAAGAGTACGATACTGAAGCAAAGTGTCCAAAATCATCCACTTCGGTTATATGTTGTCCAAAGAAAGTTCTATGACAGCATACTTTCTGTTTATAATGAGTAGTTTACTGAGTATATAGCAACCCTGAGTAAAATAAATGTCAAATTGTGAACATATAGATAGATATTTAATTACCTTGATAGATATAGATGATAGAAAGATGACATATGGATAGATAGGTAAATAGATAGATAGATGATAGATAGATAGATAGATAGATAGATAGATAGATAGATAGATAGATAATAGCTAGATGATAGGTAAGTAGATAAAAGGTAAATAGGTAGATAGAGAGATAGATAAAGATAGATGATAGATGAAGATAGATGTATAAATAGATAATAAATAGATAGATGATAGACAAGTAGATAAAAGATAGATAGATAGATAGATAGATAGATAGATAGATAGATAGATAGATAGATAGATAGATAGA
>JADRCG010010394.1:870030-904285 GCA_019844195.1 Rhabdomys dilectus
AGATAGATAGATAGATAGATAGATAGATAGATAGATAGATAGATAGAAGATAGATGATAAGGAGATAGATGATAGATAATACCAAAATATCATTATACTAAAATCATCCACTGAAAATTTCCTGGAAAAGCACTTTTAAGATAGTCAACTGGATCTTCGGATATAGTATGGAGCAGAAAGGGGCAGAGGCTAGAGCGAGGCTTCTAAATAAAAGAATAAATAAAAATTGATAGAGATGATGAACATACATACAATGTACACATGTAACCTGCATGTACATAAGCACATACATATATATATATATAACACACATATACATGCATGAATAGACATACACAGACTGATAGACAGACAGACAGACAGACAGACACATACATCAAAAATAAAACCTAGTCTTACACCTTCATTTTACAGAATGAGGAAGAAAGGGCCAGGAAAAGGTAACTTAGAGAAACAGCTGTTCCATTGTCAGCCCAAAAGGGAAGGACTCTTCATTCATGCCTTATTACCCATTTCAGAGTTGAACTCAGGATCAGCAGAATACAAACATAAATCAACTTTTACCGAATCAGTACAAACAAATAATACATTCTTATATTATCAGACAGGAATATCCAAGAGCTTTTTTTCCTAATATTTGCTTTTCATTTGTATCAATAAATGCTGTCAATTCCTTGTAAAGCTGGGTTCCAAGAATGCACCCTTTGAACATCACTTGTCAATTAAGATGCCTGATCCTACAGGGAAAGAGATAGAAGAGAAAGTATTTGACTTTCAAGCATATTTTCCTTCCCTTAAACTGCCTCAGTTTCCCCCAATGCTATCTTTTTTCTCAATTAAATCATTTGATATTGGAATGCCTACTTTTTGTGTCTTCGTTATACATCCTGAATACATTTTCCTCTTCCTCCTGTCCATCCAGTCCTTCTTTCTGCCTCCTCACCCCTCATCTACCCATCTTCCATTTCTCTTCAGAAATGAACCAGCCTCAATTGCCTCAATTGATATCAACCAGCCATGGCATATGATGTTGCAGTGAGACTAGGCACCTCCTTTCCTAGGGTAGACAAGGCAACCCAGTAAGGGGAATAGGTCCCAAAGTCAGGCCAGCAGAATCTCTACTTCTTACTTAATATCTGAACTCATCACTTCACCAATTATTTTTAGATACTGAACATTAAGCATCTAGGGCTAAGAAGTAGATCTTTGAGCCTCAGACAGAGAAACAAATTGAGCATTTTCTTAACCTTTAAAACATGTCAAGACTGTAAATCAAAATACACCAAATTGCCTTCAAAGAAAAGAGCAATTCTTTAGTACAAATGCCTTGGCAATTCTCTAGGTAAGAGGTCATTTTCTTCAAAGAATGTTCAGAAAGGTATGGTTCCTTCAATGTGTTGTAAAAAAAAAATATATCTCCCATTCATGCTGAACAGCTGACAATTTGAGGTCTAAGAAAAGCAAGATAAAAATGGAACCAGAAAAAGGTTATTTGAGAAATTCCCAACAAGATTTACTGAACTCTTAAAAAAAATAAAAGTAACCGTGTAGCATTTGAAAACTTTGTCTTGCACTTAAAGTGATTAGATTTTTTTCTAGCTACTGAATGTTCAGGCAACTGTCACCTCAGCACCTCTGAAACTCTTGGAGACTGACTATGAACATATGCCAGAAGACTCCTTATTTAGCCTGAATAAAATCTATGTCTGAGATTTTTTTTTGAATCACTGGTTTGCTGATTCATTTTTCTTGTGAAATCCCCACAACCTAGAGTCTCCTGGGAAGAGGAAACCTGAGTTGAAAAGTTACTTCTATCAGATTGGCTTATAGACTTGTTTGTGGAACATTGTCCTGATGTAAGAGAGCCCAGCCCACTGTGGGTGGCACCACACCTAAGCAGGTATATCTCAACTGTAGAAGACATGTGGTAAGTGAATTCGGTATTCCACGATGTCTGCTTTAGTTACTCTGAGTTCCCTTAATGATGGTTGTAACCTGGAAGTGTAAGCAGAAGTAAACCCTTTCCTCCCTTGAGTTGCTTTTGGTCAGATATTATGGTTCTGGTTATGATTGTTATTATTGTTATTGTTATTGTTAAATTGCCACAGAAAAGCAAGCTAAAATCAAAGTTCATGATTAAAACACAGGGAAACTTCAATGACTTTTTTTGAGTCATAGAAGGTCACAGTCAACCACAGATAACTCTATACTGATCTAACAACAGCTTCTATGTGTACAAAAGACAACTAAAGTGCATTAAAATTTCTGCTTGGAAATGACCTTAGTTGATTGAGGATTCAAAGCAGACTGTGATTCTTCAGTCTCTGTTAATATTTTTTCTACTACTATCATGTTTGTATATGTCTTTCTGAACTGTGCTCAGAGGGTAGGACAAAATCCCTTTATTTCTTCATTTCATTCAGTCTTCATTCATCTATCTGTCTGTCTATTATCTATCTGTCTGTCTTCTATCTGTCTGTATGTCTATCTGCCTGTCTGTCCACCCTCTACCTGTCTGTCTGTCTGTCTGTCTGTCTGTCTGTCTGTCTGTCTGTCTATCTGTCTGTATGTATGTCTATCATCTATCTGTCTGTTTGTCTGTCTTTGAGCTGCAATATGCTTTTCTTTGTTGTTTTCACATCACACAGTAGTTTGTGAAGGTCCAGCTTTCTTCACATCCAAGTATTCTTCAATAAATTTAGCTACAATTTTATTTTAAAACATGAAGCAAGTAACAAGAAAATGGGAAAAACATGTGTAGCAAAAGAATAGACGAGAGATGGTGAAAGACAAACCTTAGAAATGTGACTGCATTGTTCCTTCAATAGAAGAGGGAAGGAGAAAGGGAGGGAGGAAGGCAGAGGGAGAGAGAGGGATGGAGAGAGAGAGAGAGAGAGACAGAGACAGAGACAGAGACAGAGACAGACAGACGGAGAGACGGAGAGACAGAGAGACTGAGAGCCAAGTGGCAATTTCTCCAGAACAGGTTTTATTATGAAGTCACAATCTCATCTCAGGGAGCTTTCAGATATAGCTGCAGGGCAAAAGGCCTTTTGCCTTAATAAAGGCCAGTTGCTACTGAATATATTGAAATTGCAGTTACCTCAGAACATAGAAAGAGGTGTATCGGGCTCATTTTCATGTAGAGAAAAGAACAGTAATTGTAGTTCTAAAAAACGAGACAAGATTAAACACTTCTCCAGTAAAGTCTGCTGTTACCATAAGCACCCCTTTCTGCAGGTGCCAGTATTGTACAGTATTGTACAATAGTGTGGCTATAGCATAAGATGAGTTTCTCCTGGCTTGGGACCTGTGTACAAGATTTTCTAGTTTATTTAGTCAGTGTTTTATCAGAGCTCTGGTCTTAGATGAGAGAAGAATGAGTCTGTTTCTAGTGAAGTGTTCTACTTTAAGAGTTAAATTTACTTCAAACTGTCTTTAGTGAGAATCTGGAAACTGTAAGATTAAATGTATGCCTAAGTAAGCCTGAAACTCAAGAGATTTATGAAAAGAGGAAAAAGAATAATATTAACAAATCTTTAATTTTCAAAATCCAGACAGTGAAAGCTAGAGATACCAGAAGCTTAGGGTTTGGAATATGGTCCAGGTAGATGTGTCTGTGGCTAAAGCTATTTCCAGATAAGTATACCAACCAGTGTTCCCATCTCCAGCATATCATAAAGGTAGGGTGTGTGTTGTGGGGAGCCAACAGAAGGTGGCTATCACCCTTGTAGCCATCTTGAGTCATATGCCCTGACAAGAGACTTGATTACATTAGCCTACAACAGCTGAGCAGACTCTGATAACATCTTATTTTAGATACCCAAGATCTTCCCTTGGTGTGTGAGACTTAAAGGTATGATTTAGAGCTGAGACTTAAGAGCATGACTTAGAGATTAGATTTAAAGACAAGGCCTAAGGGCATGACTTAAGGGTGTGACTTAGAGGCTTGGCTTAGAAGTGAGACATATAAAAGGCAAGAGGCAGACAGAAGAGAGATCAGAGAACCAGACAACAGATTACTTGACATTAGTACAACTTGGAACTAGGAATTAGGTTAGACACTTGCAACATAGAATTAGGCACTTGGCACTTGGAGGAAAAACTTGGAGGCACTAGGGACTAGGAACTAAGGACTAGGAACTCAGGACTTGGGACTTGCACTAGGAGGAGAAACTGAAGAATAAACAGGATTGAATCACACTCTGATCTTCATTCTTCGCATCCGTCCTCACTCTTTCTCTCTTGCTGAACACCGACCCTCAGACTGGAGAAGCCTGGGGCAGTGTGGGCTCTAACAATTTAGCCCCCAAGGCTTTGGCAGTGCAGGTCCCAACATTGACAGAGCCCCCAAGTGTGGGGCAGCTCAGGCCACAACATTTTTGGCGCCTAACGTGAGACAGCTGGGGCTGCAACAGTATGTGACAGGCTTGGAAGATGGAAATAAGATTCCCAAACCAAGCAGACCAGTGAGAATAGCCACACAATTAAACTCTGGGTTTGATTGATAGACCTGACTCGGTGAATAATTTGGGGTGGTTGTGGTACAGGATGATTGTTTATACCCATCTCAAGCTTCCATGTGCATGAACCTACACACACACACACACACACACACACACACACATGCAAACATACCACATACACATACAACACACATAAGCATATACAGACACACACACACACAAAGGAAAATGTAAAAAAGAATGCATTATATAAATACACCCATTTTCTGTGTCATTTAAATGGGCACACAAACTCTAAGAATAGTTTGATGGACATGTTTGTACATGTGTGCGTGCACATATTTACATGCATATGCAACTGTCAGAGACCAACACTGCTGTCTTCCTCAGTCACTCAAACTTAACTTTTGACATAGGGTCTCTCACTTTGCAGCTTATCAATTTGTCTACACAACCTGGCCAGAAAGTTCAAGGAAACTGCCTGTCTTTGCCCTTTTGGCACTGGGATCAGACATGAGATGCCATACCCAGACTTTTGTGTGGGTCTGGGAATTTGAACTCTGGTCCTCATGCCTTTGTGGCTCATTTCCCCAAGTCTGTGTGCTAGCATCTTCATAGTCTAACACTTGTGTGTTCCAGCAATAGTCAAAAAACATGACCTCTCTTAAGCATTCAAGCATACTTGTATTGATGAAAGGACTTGCAATAACATAAAAACCCCACTGGAACAAGGAAACCAGTTCTAGTTTGTGCTTTGGTGTGTTTACCTCTGTGATACAAGTCATATGTATTTGCTGGGCTACATTGCAGCAAAACATACCTCCCATGTACCAAGAGCTTAATAGTACAGGTTTATTTCTTGCCCATTTATCACATCAGATGAGGGCTGGCTACAGCTCTGCTCTGAGACTAATTTATTCCAAGGCTATGGCCATTTTCAGTATCCATTCATCAGTTAAATGGCATTTAGGTTGTCTTGATATCCTAGTCTTTTTGTGAATTCAGAACCAATGAATGTGGTTGAGCAAGTATCTGTGGAGGAGAATGCCATATTTGCTGAACATATGTCAAGAAGTAGTGTAGCTCTGTCATGTGATAGATTTATTTTTAGCTGGTGATGAATCTCCACAGTGATTTCCTTAGTGCCTGTACTACTTTGCAATCTCACCAACAGTGAACGGGTGTTCCCTTCTCCATGTATCTTCTCCATCATTTGGTTTTGGCTATTTTGTTGAACTTTGCAATTCTGACTAGCACACAATGCCATCTCAAAGTTATCTTGATTTGCATAATTGATAGGGTCAATGAACACTATAAAAATATTTGTATACCATTTTTTTCTTCTTTAGAGAACTTTCTGTTTAGATCCCAGGCCTAGTTTTTGAATGGATCATGGTGGGGGGGGGGTTGACACTGTTGTTTTGAATTCTTATATATTCTAGATATTTTCTGTCAGATGTAGAGTTGGCAACGATGCTCTCCCATTCTCTAGGCTTCCTCTTCACTCGATTGGTTGTTTCTTTAGCTATACAGAAGAGTTTTAGTTTTATGAAGTTCCACTTATTAATTGTTGGCCTTTATTCTTGGGCAAATACAGTGCTATTTGGAAAGTCCTTTCCTATTTCATGTAGATAATACCTAATTATTTGTTTGCTTATTCCTATCAGTGTCACTATTTCTGGTTTCACATTTGGGTCTTTTATTCATTTGGAGTTAGTTTTTGTATAAATGATAAATAAGAGTTTAATATCACTCTTCTGCATGTGAACACTCAGTTTTCTTCAGCATTTCTGTTTTTGGTATCTTTGTTAAATATTAAATGCCTGAACTTAAGTATCATGATGTTTGGGTCTTCAATTTTTTTCATTGGTTCACATGTTATGTTTGTGCCAGGAACATACTGTTTTTATTACTATGGTTCTGATACATGTCTTGAGATCTGGAATTATAAAACCTCCAGCAGTGATGTGTTAAATCAGGACTATTTTGGCTTCTGTTGTATTTGAACTGCTATATAAATTTTACGACAGTTTTTTTTTTTTTAATTTCTGTGAATAATAAGTTAGGATTTGAATGGGTGCTGCACTGAATGTATAAATGGATTTTGATAGAATGGTGATTTCTCAACATTGATTCTACCAATCCATGGTCCTGATTAGGTGATCATTGAGTATAGATTTGTTCAGTTTCCCTGAGTATGTGATCATTCTGTTGTTTCTGTTGCTGTTAAAATCTACCCTTAATCTGTGGTGATCTGATAGAATGCAACAGGTTATTTCAACCTTCTTGTAACTGTTGAGATTTGTTTTATGTCCATTTATATGGTCAGTTTTGGTGAAGGTTCTATGTGGTGCTGAAAAGAAGGCATATTCTTGAGTTTTGGGGTGAAAGTTTCTATAGATATCTGTGAAATCCATTTGGTACATAATATTCATTAGTTTCATTCTGTATCTCTTTAGTTTCTCTTTCGATGACCTGTCCATTGGTAAGAGTTGGGTATTGAAGTCTCCCCCATTATTGTGTGGTTTTTAATGTGTATTCTGAGCTTAGTAAAGTTTCTTTTATGAATGTGTATGCTCTTGCATTTGGAACATAGATGTCCAGAAATGAGACTTCATCTTGATGCATTTTTCTGTGGGGAGTATAAACTATCCTTCCCCATTTCCTTTGATTATTTTGATGGTTTAAAAAATGTAGAGAGAAAGCCCTCACCCATAGATACTAGCATGCCTACTCCAACTTGTTTCTAGCATCTGTTTGCTTGGAAAACCTTTTTCCAGTCCTTTACTCTGAGGTAGTGATTGTCTTTGTTGCTGAGGTGTGTTTCTTGTATGCAGTAGAATGATAGGTACTGCTTATGTATCCAGTCTGTTAGCCTGTATCTTTTTATTGGTGAATTGAGTTCATTGATGTTGAGAGAAATTAATGATCAATGATTGTTAGTTCCTGTTATTTTGTTGTTAGAGGTGGTAATATGTGTGTGTGATTTTCATCTTTTGATTTTTCTGAGGAATGATTAACTTCTTGTGTTTTCTTGAGTGTAGTTACTCCCTCCCCCCACCACCCCTTGTGTGGGGGTTTCATTATAGCATTCTCCATAGGATTCAGTTAGAAGAAAGATACTGTTTGAATTTGGTTTTCTCATAGAATATCTTCATTTCTCCATCTATGATGATTGAGAGTTTTGCTGGGTATAATAGTCCAGGCTGGGATCTGTGGACTCTTAGGGTCTCTGCAAGATATCTGTCCAATATAGTCTGGCTCTTAAAGTCTCTGTTGAGACATCAGATGTAATTCTGATATATCTGCCTTTGTATTTTGCTTAGCCATTTCCCCCTTGCAGCTTTTAATAGTCTGTCTTTGTTCTGTACATTTAGTGTTCTGATTCTGGGAGACAGGCAGGCCTGTGGAGTGAGGGCTTTCTCCCTACATTTTTTTAAAACCATAAGCAATTGCAGCTATAAATTTCCATTATAGTACTGATTTCAATGTGCCCCAGATGATTTGTTATATTGTATATTTTGTTTTTAGTTAGTTTGAGGAGACTATTTTTTCTTGATTTCTTCCTTGGCTCATTCATCAAATAATAAGTAATTTAATCTCCATGAGTTTGTGTATTTATCAGAGATTTGTTTGCTGTCAACTCTGTTTTATTGCATTATGGTCAGACACAATACATAGAGTTATTTAAATGCCTTTGAACTTGTAAAGTTTCATTTTGTATCCCCGGATGTGGTGCATTTCAGAGAAACTTTTGTATGATCTTGAATAGAATGTTTTGGTGAAATATGCTGTAGATATGTTAAGTCTGAAAAATGATGCCAATTAATTCTGATATTGCTCTTTATTTTTTGTCTGAATGATCTATTAGAGAAAGTCAGATATTGAATTCCATACTGTTATTAGATTGATTTTAATCTTTGCCTTAAAATGTAGCAGAACATTTTGTATGAAACTGAGTGTAATATAATTTGATCCATGTATGTTTTTAATAATAATGTATTTTTATCCAAGAATTGTTCCCTTGATTAGAATGAAGTATCTCTCCTGATAAAGATTAGTATTCTTTATCTCTCCTGATTACTCTTAGTATGAACTCTGTCTTGTCAGATATTAGGATATCAATATCTTCTTACTTCCTGGTCCCATTTGATAGGAATACTTTTGTCCATCCTTTTACTCTAAGGTGATACCAATCTTCAAAGCTAAAACATGTTTCTTATAAACAACAGGATACATTTTGATTCATTCATTGAATTTGTGTCTTTTGACCAGAGAAATAGATCATTAATGTTTAAAGATACTGTTGAAATGTGTGTGTTGATCAAGATCTTTGTATTATTGATTTTGTGTGTTGTTATTTGTGTTCACAGTGGTACTTTTTATTTTCATAATTATGGCGTCATGTTTCTTTCTATAGTCCCTTGACTATTCTCACTCTTCTCTTCAATTCAAAACCATTGTTTTCTGTATTTTCCTCATGTTTGGTTTCTTGAATATAAATTTTTAAGTCTACTTATATCGTGGAAAGTTTTTCTTTCTCTTATAACTCTGGGGAATAGCTTTCCTCTGCTTATAAGTCTAGGTTGGTCATCATTGACATTTGGGACTTATAATCCTTTGTCCTGGCCCTTCTGTATTTTAAAATTCCTATTAAGAACTCAGATATTATTCTGATGGCTTCTCTTTATATGTGATTTATGTATTTCCTCTTGCAGCTTTCAATATTTTTTCTTTCTTGGTATACTTAGTGTTTTCATTATGCAATAGGAATTTTTTTTCTGGTCTCTATTCTCAAATAGGAATTTTCTTTTCTGGCCTGGGATTGTTCTCTCTCATCTATTCTTATAATACAAAGTTTGACTTTTTTCATGGTGGTCCTTTTTCATATCCATTGCTTATTTAATTTAGATTATCATGTTTACCTTTGAGTCCTTATATTTTATCTTCTGCTTGATTCATTCTACTTGTGAGAATGTCCTTTAAATTTTCTTCTTGGGTTATTGTGTGTTTCAGTTCTGTCTCCATTTCCTTGTGAGTCCTCTTCAATGTCCCTATCTCCTTATTAAATTCATTCTCAAATGCTGGATTGTTTTCATAATTTCCATCAGCTTTGACTTTGTGTTTTGTTGTGTATCATTTGAGTATTTGTTAACTTCAAGTTCTTTCTATTTCTCTTTAAGTTCACCAAGCTGTTTCTTTGAGTCTTCCTTGAATTCCCTGAATTACTTGTTGAAGTTTATGATTGTTCTTTTTAAATCTGTGTCCTGGGGTTCATTTAGGTAATTTATATTGGTAAACATTTCTTTAGGACTGCTGAGGGTTTGGGGGGATCTACTTTTATTTTTCATATTGTTTACATTTTTGAATGAGATCTAGGTATGTAGACTTATTTGTTAGTCCTGTGTCTAATATGGACAGAGCATGTTGGGGCATCAGAGAGGCTGTGCATGCTGGGTTAGGTCTAGGGGTTGGATATGGCTCAGTTATATTGAAGTCAGGGAGACATAGAGAACTTGACTGGTGAAAAGGATGTGTATCCTGGATCAAGCCTGGAGTATGGGGTAGATCTAAGTGTTGGGGAAGATATATGTAGGACCAAGCATTCTGCTCTGACTAGACCTGGAGAAGGGTATGTAGGATCTGGCAGGATAGAAAGGCTGGATATGGCATGGGTGAGATCTGTTAATTATGGGTAGAAAATGCATGTCCTGTCAGAAGTTTAGAGGTTGGTGATGATGTAGGTAGTGGCGGCCAGAGTTGGACAAGGCATTGGATGTGAGACCCAAGTTAGATCTGGGGAGGGTGCTTGGAAGAGAGACTTGGAAGGACTCATCTGACTAAACACTGGAGAAAAACATTCACAGGCTTGTTTTTAAAGCAGGTCACATGAATGGCTATATATACCTGAAAAGAATAATTTTGTTATTCACTCACTAGATTAAAAGCAAATAATATTTTATTATTATTCTCTCATACATTATTCCCTGACCACAGTTTCCTCTACCTTCATTCTCTTTGGCTGCCTCCTTACTTTCTTCTCCACCAGATCTACCCTTTCTCATTTCCCTTAAAAAACAATTAGGCCTCTCAGAATATAATGGAACATGGCATATGAAATCACAATAAGATTAGGTACAAACTCTCACATCAAGGCGGGGCAAGGCAAAAATACCTTCTACAAATACAAAGATCAATCATTTGAGTTATGCATCTACATTTCCTTCTCTCATGTCCATCTAATGAATCTGTTCTCTATGAAAAAATAAAAGTGTAAGCTATATTATTGCAGTTTGAGTTTCAAATCCTAGGACTGCATAAAAGTGCCTAGAGTCCACTCCAAACATGATTTCTCTCAACTTGGAAACTTGGAAACTTGAAAACTAAAATGAACAGTGACATGATTCTCAGGCACCCAAAAGGCAACAGCTGATGCTAGGAACAGAGTAGAATGTCGGCATAAGAAACCCCACAGAGGAAGAATCAACAGCGTCATCAGTCATGACTCTATCGACGTACAACCCAGGCTGTCCTCAAACTCACTATGTATCTGAGGATGACCTTGAACTTGTGATCCATCTGTCTCCACTTTCCAAGTGCTGAAATTACAAGTTGTACTATCACACCTGGTCCATGGAAAAATGAGGCTCAAACCCTGGCCTTAATGCATTCCAGGCAATCACCTTACCGAGACATTACTGTTGCTGAGTACTTCTTGGTGATCGAACTTAGGCCTTAGTTCTGAAATCATGCTGGTCAGTGTTGCAAAGGCCTCCTCCCTGGGGCTAGGAAATGATGTTTGAAGAGCTTCAGCTCTAGTTCATAGTTCTAGGAGGCCCTTCAATAAGCCGTATCCTTGATTCCATGTGAGGGGAGCACAAATATGCCTTAAAAGATGGAAAAGCTTCTCCGGTAAGCTGGCGGCCCTCACAATCATATTACCAACAGACACAGCAGTGTATTATATATCAACTAGAAGGTTGTGTGGGTGGGAGTCTGTGTGTTTTTGTACAGATACATTTCTATGCATGTGTTTCTGCATATTTGAGCATTTTTATGTGTAATGCTGTCTTTCAGTGCATATATTTGTATTAGTGAGTACTTATCTACAACAAATAACACTCTCAAAACATAAATTTCCCTTAGATTCTTGACCCATTCAACCACAAGTTCAGAAAGCCCCATGTCCATTTTCCAGACTGGGTTTACTCTTCCCTTTAGACTTAATTTCAGACACTTAGAGTGTAGTCTTTTAGTTTCCCACACTCTTTCTTTGTTCCAAGGAAAGTAATTAATAGACATCAAATCAGCAGAAACCGATGGTCTCACCTCTGACTTGCTTTCTCCCTCTCCTGTGAGTATTAGTTGAACCTTTTTACCCAGGTTATTTTTTTTGTATAATCTTTTCAGTAGCTATAAATGGAAAACACACCTTTTAAAACTGACAATAAAAATAATTGCAGATAGTTGATGAGTTTCAATCTTCAAATTCTTAATTGTACCTAATTCAATCTAATATTGAAATGATTTTTTTTTCCTAATGAGATAGACTTTTGTTTGTAGGCAGGCCTCTTATGTTCCAGTCTGTCTTCTAACTCACTATGTATCTCAGGATGATATTTAAACTATGATCCTCCTGCCTCCATTTTCCAAGTGATGGAATTACAGGTACCATCATGCCTGGTCTATGGATGTTGAGGCTCAAACATAGGCCTGAACGTATTTCAGACAAGTACTCTACAACTTAGACATTTCTCCTGCCTAGTTCTTCCTATGGGTCTTGGAACTTAGGCCTGTCTTTCTACATTCATATTAAACTTAGCATATTAGAATTTTTATAAATGATGTTACAAATTTACATGTCATGTGTATGGTGCAAACACATAGGACTAAGTAAATCAAATTAAGTTTCTGTGTTGAAAACATCTCTGAAACTGAGAACACAGAAACATGATGTATATTCCTCTTTTTCCTTTAATGGAAAGAATCCATGGTTGCCACTTTTCACTAAAAATCAACTCAGAGTTGGAATTTTCAATTGATTTTTCACATTAATTTGAATTCCTCTATTGTTAAACACAACTCTGTTCAGATCATTCACCCTCCCCAGGTTAAAAACCATTTGCTCACTGAAAATCAGCCAAAACTAAATATCTATGTCTTATTTTAATTGTTAAACTAATACCACAGTAGTATATTTCTTTGAAAATACTTATGGAAAAACCAGTTACTGAAAAATCATACAAAAGTATTAAGTCTATTCATGTAGGAAGAGATGCCTATGTGAATTGTCTTGAGAGACTGGGGGTAAATCAGGTTGGCTGAGATATGGAAGCACACCAGCTCACCATCCATAAAACATACAGGATCTTCCTATTTCTACTGCCTCCCAACATTAGAATTATGTTGGGCAATTAATTATGTTTGCCAATCTCAAAGTAGCAATTAATGCAATTATCTTCCTAAACCTCTGGCCATGTCATGTCTCAGATGGGTGCTATTTTTATTTTATTATCGTTCTAATATTAGCATTTTTTAATGATGTAGCCACTGATGAGTTATCTATCTTCCAGTAAATACTCCCTGACTCATCTTCATGCAAGCAATCCTGCTTAAACTCAGTGGATAAAGAATGAAAAGACATTAAAGCAGGGGTACTTGATGGAATGAAGCAAAATTTCAGGGATTCAGCAAGAAATAGAGGGGTGTGGGAATAGAGTAAGTAAGGGGGGGTCAAAGTAATCAAAACCTAATACTTGCATGTATAAAATTATTAAATTAAAAAGCAAATTGTGGGCTAGGAAGCTGAGTCAATCCGTAAAGTGATAGTTTAATAAACACAATGATCTGAATTCAAACCCTGGAATCCAGCAAAAAACAAAAACCAGGCAAGGTGGTATATACTTATAATTCTAATGTTGGGAGGCAATAGATACAGAAAGATCCCTAGCCTAGTCTAGCCTACCTGGTGAGTTCTGAGGCAGTAAAAGACCCTGTCTCAAAAGACAAAGTTAGACATTGCCTGAGGAACAACAGCTAGCCAAATGATTCTCTGACCTCCATACATCTATGTGATACAGAAACACACTTGTACATATATGCACACACACACACACACACACACACACACACACACACACAAGCAATAGCTATTCTAATAAGTTCTATAAACCAGAATGCTGGATTAATATTTCAATGTAATATCTTTTAACACACAATATAAAACAAATTAACATATTTGTAATTTCTATCTATATCAAAGTTAATTTTCTACTCATATAAAACTATATACTGTTTTTTCTCAGAATCTGTTGCTTTAAGTTGAAAAAATAAGTCAAATAAGACTTCTAGGAAAATGGAAATTTGGATGGCACAGAAAGTAACAGAATTTGAGTTACTTAGAATATATCTCAGGCCCAGTCATGCTCAGTTTGCCTCCCCAGTGACAGTTTGAAAATTTGTGCAAATACTTAGCTATAATAAAACAAAAACTTAGTTATCAGTGAACAGGATACTGGAAATTCAGCAATGTGAACAATATTTCTACCCTAGAGGAGTGTTTCTGGACATATTGCTCTTGCTGAGGACCCTAGTACGGTTCCAACACTGACAGCAGGCAGCTTCCAACTGCCTGTAACTCCAACCCCAAGGAATCTGACATCCTCTTCTTGTCTTCAAGGACAGTGAGACTAATGTGCACCTCCAACCTGCCCACACACACACACACACACACACACACACACACACACACACACACACAGCCAGAGACAGAGACACACACATAATTTTAAAGTAACTTCAAAAAGAATGCCCCACTGGTCAAAGAACAGAATCCTTTGTTTCATTTTGTTTTGTAAACATTTAAAAAGAAAAATTCATATATTTTAACTAAATAGGCAAAAATTTCTTTCCAAATGTGTAACCATCACTTGGAATACTCTATAGGATATGCCTCTATTTATATGCCTATATATGCCTATATAGGATATTCTTCTTTATACAGACTATCAGATACTATAAACTCCTTTAGGTATATATGTGAGTATGAGTCAGATACTGTGTATGTTGTATGGTCTGTCTGTCTATCTGTCTGTCTGTCTGTCTGTACATAACACAGGACACTTTTGGATGTCAGCCCTCCGGCATTATCTACCTTTTGTTAGAATTTCTCCATGGCCGGAAGCTTGACAAGTAGGCTAGGTTGGCTGGGCAGAGAGTCCCAGTGACCCATCTGTCTCAATCTCCCCAGTGCTTAATTTAGACACAGAAATCACCATGCTTGGCTTATTTTTTAAAAGGTGAGTTTTTGGGGATCAAACTCTGATCCTCATACTTTCAAGGTAACACTTTATTGACTGGATTGTCTCCTCCAGAATCTAGAGTCTTTCATAATCATATTTGCTTATATTTTATCAGTGATCTTTATCCATAATGCTGCAATGACAACAGTAACCCATTTTATTGCTAAATCAAACTCTTTCTATAAATACATCATAAATTTTCATTTGAATGGCAGTGGACATAATGGCCTCTTTAAATATTGTTCTGCTATAAACATCTCAGCACACATCTTGAATGCTGCTTTTGTTGAGTATATTTCCTAGGATCAACAGAGGTATTGGATTATTGAGTTGTGATATTTTCATTTTGTCAAACCTCATAATTCATTTCTGAAAATGACCTCTTTACTTCTAGTGCTGCCACGTGTGTTTAAGACCTCTCTGTCACTGCTCCTCCAAATTCTAAGTTTGTTTTATAGGTTTTTGGTTTGGTTTGGGTAGGAGATTGGCTTCTTATGCGTGGACATCTTTAATTCTCAACTTGTCTACCTTGAGTTCTTTACTCATAAACTGTAGGATCTTTAGAGGAGTTTGACGTTGATTCTTCAGCTTACTGTTTGTAGAGTATATGCACATCCATGTGTCTTGGTTCATGAGTGTAAAGTTATGCATGTATAGGCATGAACCTGGAGGCTGAAGCTTGACACTGGGTCTCTGTCTCAATCAGGCTTCATTTTATTTATTAAGATAGGATCTTTCACAGGACCCAGACTCTCTTCTTCCAGCTAGTCTTGCTAGCCAGCTTACTCCAGGTGCTCCCATTTCTGCCTCCTATATTCCCATCTTGGCCTCCTGAGTGCTGAGATTAAAGATGGCCACTCAATTCCTCACACTTGATCCTGTAGTCTTTTATCCATAGAGCCATCTTTGCAGTCTTAGTATTTGTGGATTTTGCGTCTAGAATTCAACTTTAACATAGACAGAGGCTTATATTATATTTTAAGCCATCAAGTAGTTTCCTTGATCAGAAAACTGTCACTGAGGGTAGCTTCAATTTTAGTTTTGCATTTGTAATGCACTAATGTTTATAGACACATATGCACAAAGATATTTGTGTACCAAATTACCTGGCGCTGGAGAGATTAGTCAGTGGTTAGGAGTGCTTGCTGCTCTTGCAGAATATCTGAGTTCAGTTTCCAGTGCCCATATTGAGTGACTTATAACTGTCTTAAACTCCTAGCTTCACAGAGTCTGACAAGCTCTTCTTGCCTCCTTGGGGACCCACATGAATGTGTGCATTTCCACAAACAGAGCCATGCACATGCATAAAAATAAAAAAATAAACTAGACATGGTAGTGTACATCTTTAATCCCAGAACTCTGAGAAGCAGAGGCAGGCAGGTTCCAGAGTTAGAGGCCAGTCTGGTCTATAAAATGAGTTCCAATATAGCTAGAGCTACACAGAGAAACTCTGGCTCAAAAAAAAGAAAAAACTTCAATAAATACATATTTAAATACATAAAACTTCAAAATGCCTATTTATCTTCAACAAATGTTCATTTCCTAAGTATATCTAAGAGAGTACATGTTGAAATATTTTATCATTTCATCAGAAATTAATTTGTTTCTTAAGTTACATTTAAAGCATTAAAAATATTATTTTAAATTGTATGTAGTTAATGTAGTTATTATTGGGGTCCAGGAATCACCTCACAAACCTTACTCAAGAACTGAACTGTGACAGTGAGTTAAGATCTTTCAGGGTTATAAACCTAAAATCCTCAAACATCTGTGTCAAGTTATTCTACCACTCAGGATTTAAAGATCGGGAATTTCCTTAGGAACCTGTGTTTGTTATACATTAATCCTGTTCCCATTGGTTGGGGTATTCAACTATGGCAGAGGACTTGTCTAACATTCATGTCATGTCTACCAGAATGGGACTTGTCTAATGTTCATATCTTAATCATGATGTTAGTTACCCATATACATGTCTCTTTCTGCCAAGTAGGATATCTGTTCTCAAGGAGGTCTTGGGAATTTAAACCTTACTAGGCCTCTACTCAAAATGGAAGTCTTATTCCAAATAGTTTCTTATATTGGTGCAGGTGTCTCTCATGCTGGGGTCCATCCCAGGGGCAGCTTCTAAAAGCAAATGCCATAAAAGCTTATACACAGGTGCAGAAAGTGCTGTTGGGTGGTTGGTTCTGGTCCAAGCTTATTGTGTGTAACTATACAAAATAGTTCTATTGACATCTAACCCAATTGGTTTCCAAAGGAATAGAATATAACAGAATATGTAACCAACTTTGGCATGAGAAAGTTTCCCAGTAACAGCAGAAACAACATATGAGAAAAGTCTCCTTATGATATTAGTAACAGCACAAAATGACAGGTTACTCAGGTAACCATTGCCAAGGCCTTAACGTTTTACCTAGGCCTTAATGTTCCCTCTAGGCTTTAATATTTTATCTAGGCCTTAACAGTAATATATGCATTAATATAGATATATACATTTTTGAATAGTAATAGTCTTTCACAAAATGCTTCTTAAAATAGTATGTGCATTTGATAGAGTTGAAAACACTCCAGTCAATACAACACAACTTGATTTTCAATCTTTATGATAAAGAGATAGGTGTCGGAAGTACATATTTCTTATGATAAAGGGATAGGTGTCGGAAGTACATATTTCCAAGAGAGCTTTAGGGAAAAAAGTACACTGATAACGTGCAGTACTATTTTCTGACCTCAGTTGTCCTCTGCCATACTACTCATGGCTCTTCCAAGCCAACTCAAACATGCATGACACTACACTAAAACACTTTAACTCCCTCCACACCTAGGAATAAGTGCCTGGGTGGCTGCCCTGCATAACCTTCTGGAGGCACCAGGAGAAAACTGATTCTTACAGTCTTTTGCCTCAGGAGCTGCCTCTGTCTCAACAAAGTACCTTCTGCCATCTTCAAAGCCTGCAGCGGCAGGTGACATCTTACTTGCTGTTTGGACTCTTTGGTCCATACCTTTGGTTTATCTCCACATAAGGATCATTGTAGTTACATGGAGCATCAAGTTTCTCCTCAGTGATCTGACTGGAAATAGCTCTTTTAACACTCATGGGTATGCTGCTGAAATGCTGTCACTTTAGAAATTACACTTTGTAAGTATAGACTCATTTTCTACCATGCCAGGACTGCAGCTGTGAAGTGAGAGCTACAAGAAACTTGACAAACTTTTTTGTGACTTTGTGACAGTGTGGCCAGAAATGACTTGGTCATGCATTGGCGACAGGAGAATAGGGAGAGAGGGGAAGGGAAGAGGAGTGGAGTGGAGAGGAAAGGACTCTTAATCGATAACTAATCTTATTGAATGTTTATGCCCATGTTGAGACTGTCTTATGTGACATGGACAATGTTGCTATAGTTTTCAGTATCCTAAAACACAAACTATTGATCCTAAGTTCTGGGGATGATGTTATCAGTCTCATCATCATGAGTGGTGATGCCCATTCGGGCACATACATGCCAAAATGAAATGCTAGAAAATGCTAGAGAAGTAGAGAAAAGCTGAAAACTCTTCATCAGGAGGGACACCAAGATGTTTCAGCAGCACCAGAACTGATGTTCAGCTCTAGATGCAAATTGAAGATCCAGAGTCATGATTTTTCTTAATATATAAAGTCTCCGTGACACAGAATGAAATTAATCACCAACTTCCAAATTTATAGGAACTTTGAGTGAGTGTGTGTGTGTTTGTGCATGTGTGTACACGTGCGCGCATGTGCATGTGTGTGGGGTATGTTTGTGTATGTGTGTGGTGTGTATGTGTGAGATGTGTGTGTATGTGTGTATGTGTGTGTGGAGCATATGCTTATTATGGGATTGTTTGTGTGTGAAAGTGAGCATGCTTGCTTATTGCATGTATGTAGAAATCTGAACAATACCTGAGGTGTCAGTCTTCACTTTCCACCGGTTTAACACAAAGCCTCTTATTGTTTGTGCTGTGTTTGCTAGCTGGCCCTCAAGCTCCCAGTGGTCTCCTGTTTCTGCCTCTTGTCTTTCTGTAGGAGTGCTGGGATTACAGGCTTCTGCTTACATATCCATGATTTCTAGGGATTTGAACTCAGATCTTCATGCTTGCATGGCAAGAGCATTACCCACTGAGCCATCTCCTCTAAACATATTTTATACTGAATTTTAGAAAAAAGGAGTTGAATTCCCCTGAAAGAAAGAAAGACACATAACAGAGATTTCTTGCCAAGAACAAAAATAAAAATATCATCAGGCAAGTGTATACAAATTTATGCATAATGCAAAAATCAAGAACTACAGTGTTAGATTATGGAATAAAAACCCAAAGTGCCCTGGTACCCAAAGCTCTGAACCAGCAGTTCTCAAACATGGCTGCACATTATTGCCACCTGGGGAGCTTTGAAAAACCAGCCGAGCCTGGGCCGTGCCTTCAGAACCTCTAATTTAATTAGCCTGGGTCACGACCCAGGCATCAATAGTTTTAAGAGCTCTCCAGGTAATTCTAAAGTGTAGTCAAGGTTAAGACCTGTGCCTCGGCTCATGTCTAAGTTCACTCTAATAAAGGTTTAGATGTCGTGGTTGTCAGAAGTGATAAGAAGATGGCAGAGATCAAAGTAACATGATGCAGACCCTGAGTACTGTGATGAAAGGGAAAAAGGCAGACTCGGAGAAAGATGTGACTCAGTACCACAAGCCCCAGTAATGGATGATAACACATGTTTTCACTTCCCTGGCCTTGGGCTAAAGCACAAAAAAACATGACATCAGAAACCCCGTGCTGCTTTATGAACAAACATAGAGAGACAAAGTAGGGGTTACGTGAATATGCATGAGAAATTAGAACAATATTGACCAAGAAAGTAGCAATATTTACCTCCAGAGCGTGGGATGAGAGGTCTGTTCATTTATTTCATGTATATTATGGGATGCTATTATTCAAATAGTTTTAAAATATCCCTTAAGGATATAGCTGAGTTAGTAGAGCTCTTGCCTCAGATACGTGGAGACCTGGGTTCAATGTCCAGCATGCTGACTTACATCTGTAATCCTAGCATTCAGGGGGTGACAGGCAGAGGATCAGAAACCCACAGTCATTCTCTACCATAGAGCAAGTTTGTGGCCAGCAGGGAATACATGAGACCCTGTTTCAAACAATAATAATAAGCCAGATGACAAGAAGGCTGGCTGTGCAAGACTACCTTCTGGGCATGACATGACCATTGCAGTCACGAACTAATTCACAGCAGGCAGCTGCAGTTGCCTCCACTGAGGCCACATGAAACTGGATCCATCAGCATTCAATTGTAGACAGGAGTATTCATGAGATTGTACTATTCCCTGGGGAACTACTGGTTAGTGGTGGATTCTAGGCTTGGAACATTGACTTCAGTTGTCCCCACTGGTGCACCCACCACACTCATATATATTGTGTTAAACTCACTCTCACATTGACGTCGTTAAATTCAGTTCATCACGAGACAAAACAAAAAGACATGAACTTGGGCCACGGAGCCATAGGAAAGAGGAATAGGAGAGATATAGGAGAGAGTTTAAAAATAACCATAATGTGTTATATACATGAATGAAATTTTCAGAGAATAAGTTTAATAAATAACAAATGGCTAATGGTGGCAAGTTCAAATGGGGGCCATTGTCTTTACCCATTGCTTCCTATCACTGTGCCATATTTTCACTTCTTCTAATCCAAATAATGGGTTAATTTTGAATAATCTCATTTATTGTTCATTCAATCTTCACATGCATTGAGTTGTGCTGATAAAATAAAAATCAGCTCCAATACTTTCATGTGCCATAGGACTGGGGACTTACTGAAGGCCATCTTGCTACAGAACACAGTGGCATAGAAAAGTGAAAATTGGGAGTGTGTTATGTGGAACACAGTGATGGGCTGCCAACAGTAGCCTGTGGGGCGCTGAGCTATGAGAGACAACCAGGTGACCAGTCGAACGAGCTTCTGAACCCCGGAGACCCTTTTGGGACGGCAGGCGTTCAGCTCTGTTCCTGGCCCCCTGTCTCTCCCAGCTTCCGCCCTTCACAGCCCCTCCCACAGAGAGAGGTTGGGAGGAATACCGGCCATCGAGTCACTTAGGAATAGGCTCTCCCCACATGCATATGAGGCATCCCCAAAACCTCAGACTAAGCCAATGGGATTACCTGCTGCTAAAACCTTCACCCATCCCAAACTGTATATATTGAGCCTAATTGAGAAATAAAGCGCTCAAGAACCATCCTGTCGTCGGAGAGCTTCTGTCTCGGACCCTCCCTTCTTCACCTGCTCCAGAGCTGTTAACACTGGTCAAGAGATCTACTCTCTTTCCCTGCTACCTAGCCAGCACTTCCTGGCTTAGCAAAGAGCTGTAACACTTCAGAACCCGCTGGCTCTCCCGAAGTACTTCCGGGCAAGCAGAAGCACACCTTCCCCACTGGTGCTCTGCCTTGGACCACCTGTGGGTAGGGGCAACTACAGAGACAGAGAAGGCGGCCATCTACATCCTATCTCCTGCTGAACCAGAGACTTTGTGGGACCCAGTTGGAAACAGGCCCCACAGTAGCCATCAGATTGCATGTCTAGAGTGAGAGAACAGGCCAGAGAGAAGCCATGGCTACTGTGCCATAAAGGAAGAGGGGGAAAAATTGAATTTGCATTAGCTTGTAAGCTTTCCTCCTTTGATTATCTCCCTGGAGTGGCCAGAGCTCTACAGAAATTTAACCCTCAATTATACTGATCAAGTTCAGCTTTGATGTTCTTTTTAACACATTGCCCTGGAGCAGAGATGTAGGTGAGGGCAGGAGAGGAAGAGACCACCTTGAGTCTCTTACTCAAGCCCCTACAGGAATGATCCTTGAGTCAAGATTGTCTTTTCCTCACATTATCTGCCAGCAGGAAAACACTTTTCATTTTGTTTAGAGTAAAAACTACCATTCCAGAGAATACGAACACGTAGGATCTGTGGCTAATTTTATTATGTATTTTTATAACCTCAGGCTCTACACTTCACCTATGAATGGAGAATACTTTCAAAGACAAATTCCAACTTTTTAATCTCCCTCTGACTTTATGGATGATGCTGTTTAGTCAACGTAGCCTTTACCACAATAGCCAACATATTCCCAACTTCAGTGAACTTAAGTCTCATCCTATGAAAACTACATTCAAAAAAACAAATGATCAAGACTTGCATTTAATTCAAGCACCTAATTCCACCAGAAGATAAACATGGTTCTGCGTGTGTATATCAACAAATCAATTTTTCTTAGCTGCCACTTGGCCTGGAGAGGTAAAGCCCCATACATTATATTCTTCTCATGACCATGCTAAAATTTGGTGTTGTGTTCCAAACACTAAATGACCTTGTTAAACATACCTTGAGGGTTTTATAGGTACCTACTCAGTTCTGTCTGGATGCAGAAAACAATGTCATAAATAACATTGTAAGAAGACATAGGCTAGGTTAGAACCTTAATTTATATTCAACCAGTAAAATATAAAGAAGAAATCAAGTCTGCTATTTCAGAAACTCTTTCCCTGGGGAGATGAAAATAAGTATCCACTCTCTTTTAAAGAGCTCCAATAACAAAGCACACTACAATCACACCGAAGTCTAGCTTGGGTAATCAACAAGTTCACAGGGCTTACTTACAGGCTATGGGGTAGGGGGTTCTTACATGTTCTTGGATGACCCTAAAGCACCACTTAAAATGCCTTACCATAGCCAGGATGGCAACTTACCCACAGCTGCCAAGATGTGCCCCCCTTCTGTTTGCCTTCCATAGTCTATACACTCCAGAAGCTCCGAAGACCATAAAGCCACAGGTAACTAGAGCAGCATTACAAAGAGCCCTCAGCAGGTACAGGAGAGACCAAAGGACTCTTAGGTGATGACCCTTTCTGACTCCCTCCTAGAAATAGGAAATGTCAACAGTCAAGAGGATGAATCTCAGGGGCCTCTTGCACATAGTCACAGATGCTCTCATGAGGATGGCATTCTACAACTGTCAAGTATGAAATCTTAATCTTTGTCTGAAAATTGTTTCTAAATTGGTAGCCTATGACTTAGATGAAAGAGTCTGTGAAGCAATCATCATCACATTGACTTAACCACAGAGTTGACAGGTTATCGGACAATGATTAATATGGGGGAATCAGTTTCTTTCTTGACAAAGCAAGGTCCTCTTAAACTTGAAAACTGAGAGGAGAAAAGACCAAACATGGTTGTCCAATTAAAGCAAGTGCACCAGGGACTGGCCTGCCAGCTGTCTCATCATAAGCTAGAATTCTAGAGAACAGTCCCTGCTGGCCTCTTGAAGTCCCTTTTATAGGAAAGATAAGGGACAAGAGTTGGCTGTGACATATTGTTAGAAAAATACAATGAAAAGAAGGAACAAAGGTAAGGATTACATCATGTGATTGCTACACTTGTGTAGTGTAGGTGGGAAAACATGCTTTGCAGTTTACATCAGATCTAAGAAACAGGAATTTATTCTTCATTACAAATAGAAACTTAACTTGCAAGGACTTAACACAGGAACAACAGGAACTTATCCTTAACTGTCTTAACTGTAAACAGAACCATTCGCCAGCAGGATACGTTGTTCCTGTTTTTGTCTCCCATTAACTTGCTAGGTATATTGTTCCTGTTTTAGGCTCCCAGTCTCAATGAATCTGTATTCACACATGTTAACAAAACTGTACATTGAACTGTTTTACAAGGGCAGTTGTTACCAACCAAATAGATTTTAGTTTCCAGAATTTTATCAGAAATGACCGTCGTAGCCAAAGGAGAAAGAGCTAATGTGGGATCAAAGGAGAGAATCTCATTGTGATTTACAACTTATATTTTCTGATCAGACTTACAAATCCAGCTAAAGTGTTTAATCAATATGGAGCACTTAAAATGATGTCAGCTGTAGAAAGAAAGCTTTTACCTGAAAGCAGGGCTTAAGCTAACTTCCTATTAAAATTAAAATTAAAATGTAAAAAAAAAACCTTATTTCTTTTTAGCATTTATTTCTCTAAATTAAATCTAAGCCTAAGATGGAAGATCAACTTTAACCTGCTCCTTGACCTTTCATTGAAGTGGTTGCATAAAATAAAGAATAAATAATCAAAAATAGCTGCCTAAGTATTCCCAAGATGATGTGTGGGGCTTTGAATGGCCAATTCAAGGACCTCTGTCTCTGCATTTAGAAATCTGTATTTTACTTAGAGGTCACCAATGGATGCTGGGAATGTTTCTGTCATATTCCAGGTGTATGGACTGAATCATGAGATTCTTGCTTTTCTATGCTGATATTTGGAAATTAAGCCTATTTAATTCAGAAAGGAAAAGCTAAAAAGTTTTCAATATAACGTAGTAACACAATGCAGGGTGGAATTTGAGTAGAAATCAAGTCACCAAACTGCCACTATCTTCTGTCACTGACCAAGACAGTCACATCTAGTCCCAACTGCAAAAAGCAGAGCTGTGAATGTTGAGTTGCAAGCATATTATACTGGTGAGTGTTGTCATGATTTTATAGATATTTACAGTGAGGATTTAGTTACTGAGAACATAGCAATGGCCAAGTCCCCAGAAGTCAATCAAGGACCAACCATGCAAACCAATCCCCTGGATTGAAAAAAAAAAAGAAAAGAAAGAAAGGAAAGAAGGAAGGAAGGACAAATAAAGAAAGAAACAAAGAAAGAAAGGAGAGGAGAAAAGGACATGACTGCTTCTAAGTAAGGTGGAAGAGAAAGTTTATTAAGATAAAGGGAATGCTTGGCCAGAGGTAGGAACATCTGGGAGACTGCAGAGTGGACATTAGCCCTGTGAGGAGAGGAGTTAGGGGAAGAGAAGAGAGGGAAATTAGGTTCGTCAGCCAAGTGGGCAAAGGTAAAAAGGAAGCAGGTAACAAAAATGGCTGGATTATACAGGGAAGAGTCTCTGGGGAAGGGCAGATCAGCCACTAGGCTAGAGAGAGATGTAGGTGTGGGTGTAGATCATGGAATATGCCTTCCATAGCCTGTAACAGATAAATACTGAGGTATGCTGGGAGGACCCGGAAGTGCCTCAGCCATTTGCTCCAGGGTTTGATAGATGACCTCTAGCTGCTGTTTATTCTTTCCTGAGCATTACCCTTTAAATGTCCTAATGTAGATAGCTAGCAGCTTGCTTTGTTCAATTTTTTCTCCTTCTTCTCCTCTTTCTCCTCCTCCTCCTCTTGCTATGGGGAAACTCAGGATTCATCCCACACTAAATATCTGTGGCTATATCAAACAAGAATCAAACCATTGACATGGATGTATCTGAGAAGAGTGACTGAAATTTTGGCATACAAATCTTTACAATGTTATACCTGGGCTGGAGAGATGATTCCACCAAAAAGCTAGGGTCACAATCAAAAATGTAAGAATATTAGACCTTTTTCCCTTTACTACTACACCAAAATGGAATGGTTTAGAACCATCTAAAATAGAAAGGAAAGCATAAAATATAACATCACTCTGCATTTGATTATCAGTATTTGATTGTTTATTTAATTGTTTATTGTTTTGTTCTTGTTTCTGTACATGATCAGGAGCACATGTGCAGGCATACATGTGTGTGTGTACGTGTGTGTGTACATGTGTAGGTGTACATATGCAGGAGTATATGTGAGGGTGTACATGTGCATGTGTGTGAAGGCCAGAAGCTCACATCAGATATCCTCCTCTATTATTTTCAACTTCTTTATGAGACAGACTTTCTCTCTGAAACCAAAGATCAACAATTAACTGGGCAAGCTGGGCAATGAGCTCCAGAAATCTTTTTGTCTGTACCCCTAGTGCTGGATTACAGACACATGCCACCATCCTTGGCATTTACATGCATGGGGGCATCTAAACTCAGTCTGCATCTCTGAGCAACAGCCACTTGATCCACTGAGCCTTCTCCTCAGCCCAAATAGTACATTTTATTTTGGAAGTGTAAATAATACTCTTTCTTGACATTGTACTTGACTGCATTCTCTCTCTCTCTCTCTCTCTCTCTCTCTCTCTCTCTCTCTCTCTGTCTTTGTCTCTCTCTCTCTCTCTCTCTCTCTCTCTCTCTCATGCGCGCGTGCACACCCTCGCTCTCTTTCCCTCCCTCCTTCTCTGTGTGTGTGTCTGTGCGTGTGTGTGTGTTTGTGTGTGCACCCGCACACATGCACGCTATGTAAGAACAGCAATGTAATTTTTACTTGGTGATTTTTCAATCATTTGAAAAATATCACTCTACAGAAGTCATAACAAATGATTCTTCTGTAAAATGGAAGTTGTTGGTTTTCACAGTCAGCTTAACCCAAAGTCACAGGCACAGCAAGAAGCAGCAGTGTTCACTAACCACCCTGCTGTGACTCCCACTAAGATCCCAGGGCCCATGAAAGACTCAGCATGTGCAATTTCATGGGGTACACCCAGCCCTGTTCCAGTTCCCAGCAGGTGCCTTCACTTTATTACCTGACTTTGCCCTGCCCAATGATCCCAATTCATAAACACAGGCCCTAAATCTATACTTTAACCTTTGTGGGTACTCACACTTGTGCAGAAGTTTTCAGGAACATTCTGGGCATGGAGATGACATTATCTGCCTAGGTGGAGTAGTTGGAAGTTTAAGAGGCTTGTATTAAATCAAATCAAATTTCCTAACAGGAGATCCAATGAACATTGATTTTGGAGGAAGGTTACTTACTGACTTGATTTCCCTGGCTTTTCAGTTATCTTTCTTAGAGAGCTGCCTGTTCAAGGTTGGCAGTGGGCTAGATCCTCCCATATCACTCAGCAGTGAAAAATGCACCCGAGACATGAGTATAGGCCAGTTCTATAAAGACAGTTTCTTCAGCTGAGAGTCCGTCTTCCCAGGTATGCCTGTTTTTTGTGTCAAGTTAATAAAAACCATAGCCCTGAAGATCCCAGTATTATGCTAATGACTTATTTCCTGGGAACTCTTGAGAGATACTGAGCCTGCAACTTCCAAACCAAAACCCAGGTCCTGATAAAGGGTGCTACCCTGTGTTGTGTGGCTAAGATTGTCCTTTGTAAATGAGGGATTATTTTAAAAGACATTACAAAGAATGTTATCTTTCTAGCCTCCCCTTAATATTTTACACTGACCAAATAATTATATATTTACTGATACTATGGGATGTCTGTAGGAAACTTCAAAGTAGGCACAAAATACCACAAGACCAAGTTCTCAGCATGAAGGAAATGTATTTGCTCTGGAGGGAGAGAAGGCAGGAATAAGAGACAAAGACAGGAGGTAGAGGAAGAGGGAGAAAGGGAAGGGGACAAGAGACAGAGAAGAAAATGAGAAAGGGAGAAAGTTAAGGGGTCTTTGTCCCAGAAGAACAAAGGACTGCTTCTGGATAGAAAGCAGACAGAACTGGACCATAGGCAAATGATGGTTTATAAGGGTAAAGTGAAAAATCCCATGTTAAGTAGAGTTGGTTAATTTTGATTGGGCATATTCATTAGGAGCCAAATGGAGCTTTTGATTGCTGGACTTCAATAGCTGGACTTTGGTAGTCAGCCTCAGGAAGAGGAAGTAGCTAAATAAGGTCATAAACCTTAGTGGCTAGCCTTAGAAACATAATCTAATGGGGTTTTCAGCAAGGCAGAGGGAGTGGGGAAGAAGGGCAAGGCCTGCCAGAGCCACATGCTCTAGTGGGTCAGTGTCCTTTCTTGTCTTGTTATAATGCACATTTGAGGATGGATGTATCAACTGTAAAAGGTAGTAATATATTCAACACCCCATCTACTTGCCATTTTTACAGTGTGATTATTTTAAGTCGACACCTTTAACAATTTTAAGATATGGTATACATTGTTACCTGTAGTCACCATGCTATATAGTTAGATCAATAAACTATATTCCTTCTAATTAAAACTATGCCATTCAGCCAGCATCTGTCTGTGTTCATTCAATTTCCACTAAAAGTATTCAACAGTCAGGTGTGTAATTTGAATTCAGATGTGAAGTATAAAGTCATTTCAAGTATTCATGTTAATATTAGAAAAACATCCAGTGGTGATATTGCTCTCCATGCTTCGGTATAACATTATTTTAGAGTTCACATACTAGTGAGGACATAAGGTGTTTGCATTTCTATACTGGGTATAATCTCATTAATGTCTTCCAGATACATCTATGTAATTAAAGCTGATAAAATTTCCTTCTTTTCAAGGTTAAAATAATATTTCATGATATGTATATACATATTATACATGTTCACACATGTATTATAGTCATGTCAAATTTTCGTTATCCACTGATGCTGTTTCTAGCTGTCCTCTCTCTCTCTCTCTCTCTCTCTCTCTCTCTCTCTCTCTCTCTCTCTTTTACACACACACACACACACACACACACTTCTTTTTATATTATATCCAGCTCACTGCCTCCCTTCTAGTCATCTCTCCCCACAATCCTTCCCCTATCCCTCCTCTTCTTCTCCTCTGAGCTATGGGGCCCCCTTGGGTATCCCTTCACCCTGGTACATCAAGTATCTGTGAGACTAAGTGCATCATTTCCCACTGAGGCCAAAGAAGGCTTCCCAGCTAAAAAATATATCCCATGGACAGGCAACAGCTCGAGGCATAGCCCCTCTTTCAGTTTAGAACCCACATGAAGATTAAGCTGCACATCTACCTATGTACAGGGAGCCCTCAGTCCAGCATGTGTACACTCCTTGGTTTGATAGTTCCGTCTCTGATAGCCCAGAGGATCCAGGCTAGTTGACTGTGTTGATCTTCTTGTGGAGTTCCTAGCCCCTTTGGGGCTTCAATCCTTGCCTGTATTTTTCCATAAGGGCTCCCAAGCTCCATCCACTATTTGGCTGTAGGCATCTGCATCTGTCTAAGTTAGCTGCTGGGTGAAACAGCCATGCCAGCTAGAATCCTATCTGCAAGTATAACAGAGTATCATTTTATTTCATTTTATATTTTATTTTTTGAAGGCTATGCATATTTTTATTGATATACCAACTTAAAAATATGTTTTAAAGGTTGTAGGCTTTGTTTTTGGCCTTCAAATTCACTGTTGGTTTCTTTTTTTTTTTTCTTTTTCTTTTTCTTTTTTTTTTTTTTAGAATTTTTTTAAAATTTTATTAATCATTTCATTCATTTACATCTCAAATGATATTCTACTTCCTGGTTACCCCTCTACCACCCCCTCATCCCACATCTGCCCTTCCCACTCCCTTTTGCCTGTATGAGAGTGCTCCCTCACCCACCCACACTGTCCTGCTCCACCCTTCCAGCATCCCCCTACTCTGGGCATCAAACCTCCCCAGGACCAAGGGCCTCGTCTCTCGTTGCTGTCAGGCAAGGCCATCCTCTGCTATATGTATCTGGAGCCAAAGCTCTCTTTAGGTTCACTCCTTGGTTGATGGTCTAGTCTCTGGGAGAACTGGATGGTCAGGCCAGCCTATTGTTCTCCAATGGGGTTGCAATCTCCCTCTGCTCCTCCATTACTTCTGACAGCTGTCCCACCAGGCTCCCTGGGTTCATCCTGATGGTTGGCTCCAAGCATCCACCTCTGCAGTGGTCAGTTGCTGGCTGGACATCCCCAGGAACTGCCACACTTGGTTCTTTTGTAGTAGAATCTTGTAGTAATTATTTTAAAAACAGCCGCTGGACAAGCCGACTGTCTAGGCTGCAGCATCTCTGCCTAGATCAGACACCGTGCTCAGAGGCCATGAGGCCACGTGTGCACAGCAGCTAGAAATGTCCAGCCAGAGACACCAGCCCTACCACTCATAAGATGCCAGCAAGGGAGATGGCTCTGCCAGTCTTCCACGCTGTCTCTGCAAGGCTGGGCAATGCCTGGACCATCCAACCAACCCACACAAACTCGGTACAGATGAAACTCTAAAGCTTAGATTATCCAAAGGCTTATATATTTAGTAATGATCAATAACAAGATACCCATACAATCAGTGATGTAACCCAATGCCCAACCTAGATATACCAACTACCTTTGATTGCTACAGATAAGCAAACATCAGCCTCCATGGTTCCCTTCTCTCATTCTCCAACTCTCTCTTAGCTCCTCCTTTTCCTTTTTCTTTTCCTCTTCCTCTTCTTTCTCCTCCTCTTCCTCTCTTTACTCCTCCCACCTTAGCGCCTCCTACAGAATCTGATTTTTTTTTAATTTCCTCAGTTTCTTTTGTCATGTCTCCCTTTTCATTCCTGATTTTGTTAATTTGGATACTGTCTCTGTGCCCTCTGGTTAGTCTGGCTAAGGGTTTGTCTGTCTTGTTAATTTTCTCAAAGAACTAGCTCCTAGGGTTGTTGATTCTTTGTATAGTTCTTTTTTATTCCACTTGGTTGATTTTAGCCCTGAGTTTGATTATTTCCTGCCATCTACTTTTCTTGGGTGTATTTGCTTCTTTTTGCTCTAGAGCTTTCAAATGAGCTTTTAAGCTGCTAGTGTATGCTTTCTCCAGTTTCTTTTTGGAAACACTCAGAGCTATGAGTTTTCCCCTTACCATTGCTTTTATTGTGTCCCATAGTTTGGGTATGTTGTGCCTTCATTTTCACTGAATTCTAAAGTCTTTCATTTCTTTCTTTATTTCTTCTCCAACCACATTATCATTGAATAGATAGTTTAGCTTCCATGTGTGTGTGGGCTTTCTATCGCTTTTGTTGTTATTGAAGACTGCCAGCCTTAGTCCGTGGTGATCCGATAGAATACATGGGATTAATTCAATGTTCTTATATCTATTTAGGTTTGTTTTGTGTCCAAATATATGGTCAATTTTGGAGAAGGTACTATCAAGTGCTGAGAAAATATATTCTTTTGTTTTAGGATGAAATATTCTGAAGATATCTGTTAAATTCATTTGGTTCATAACTTCTGTTAGTTTCAGTGTGTCTCTGTTTAGTTTCTGTTTCCATTGGTGACAGTGGGATGTTGAAATCTCCTACAATTATTGTGTGAGGTTCAATGTGTGTTTTGAGCTTTAATAGCATTTCTTTTACAAATGTGAGTGCCCTTGCATTTGGGACTTAGAGTTCAGAATTGAGAGTTCATCCTGGTGAATTTGTTTTCTTTGATAAGTATGTAATGACCTTCCCTATCTTTTTTTTCTTTCTTTCTTTCTTTTCTTTTTTTTTTTTTTTTGATAGCCTTTGGTTGAAAGTCTAATTTGTTCAATATTGGGATGGCGACTCCAGCTTGTTTCTTGGGACCATTTACTTGGAAAATTTTTTTCCATCTTTTTACTTTGAGGAGATATTTGTCTTTGACTCTGAGGTGTGTTACCTGTATGTAGCAAAATGCTGGATACTGGTTACGTATCCAGTCTGTTAGTTTATGTCTTTTTATTGGGGAATTGATTCCATTGATATTGAGATTTATTAGAGACCAATGATCAGTTCTTTCTGTTATTTTTGTTCTTATGGTTGGAATTACATTAGTGTGTTTCTGTTCTTTTGGGTTTGTTGTGAAAAAATTAATTTCTTGCTTTTTCTTGGGTGTAGTTTCCCTTCTTCTTTTGGACTTTTCCTTCTATTATCCTTTTTAAGGCTGGATTACTAGAAATGTGTTGTTTAAATTTGGTTTTCTCTTGGAAAACTTTGGTTTCTCCATCTATGGTAATTGTGAGTTTTGCTGGGTATAGTAGCCTGGGGTGGCATTTTTGATCTCTTAGGGTCTGTATGACATCTGCCCAGGCTCTTCTGGCTTTTATAGTCTCTGGTGAGAAGTCTGGTGTAATTCTTATAGGTCTTCCTTTATATGTTACTTGACCTTTTTCCCTTACTGCTTGTAATTTTTTTTTTGTTCTGTGCATTTGGAGTTTTAATTATTATATGATGAGAGGAATTTCTTTTCTGGTCCAATCTGTTTGGTGTTCTGTAGGTTTGTTGTATGCTTATGGGCATTTCTTTCTTTAGGTTAGGAAAATTTTCTTCTATAATTTTGTTGAAGATGTCTGCCGGTCCTTTGAGTTGGGAATATTTACCCTCTTCTATACCTATTATTCTCAGGTTGAGTCTTTTCATTGTGAATTTCTTGAATGTTTTAAGGCAGGAGGATTTCACCTTTTGCATTTTCTAGACTATTGTATCTATGTCTTGTATTTTATCTTCTGCCATTGAGATTCTTCCTTCTATCTCTTGTATTCTGTTTGTGATGCTTGCATCTTTGACTCCTGATCTCTTTCCTAGGTTTTCCACCTCCAGAGTTGTCTCCCTTTGAGTTTTCTTTAATGACTCTACTTCCAGTTTTAGATCTTGAATGGTTTTATTCAATTTCTTCACCTGTTTGATTGTATTTGCATGTGTTTCTTTAAGAGATTTATGTGTTTCCTCTTTAAGAACTTCTACTTGTTTACTTGTGTTCTTCTGTATTTCTTTAAGGGAGTTATTTATGTGCTTCTTAAAGTCCTCTATCATATTCATGAGATGAGAGTTTAGATCTGAATCTTGTTTTAAGGGTGTGTTTGGGTATCCAGGACTCGATGTCATGGGCAAACTGGGTTCAGATGTTGCCAAGTCAAATTGGTTTCTGTTGCTTATGTTCTTAAGCCTGCCTCTTGTGTCTGATTTTCTCTGGTGTTATCTGACCTCCCTGTCTCTGATTGGAGCCTGTCCTTCCTGTGTTCCTGTGATACTGGGGAGTGAAGCTGGGGGGATGAAGGTGGAGCTGGGGAAAGGGGGTGGAGCTGCCACTGGTGTGTCTACTGTGTGGGATCAGGTCTCTGCTCCCAGCAGGCACTGGTGGAAGCCAGAAGGTGCTGGGCAGGAATCTGCTTCCCAGGGTCCTAGGGGTCCTAGTACAACAGGTCTCTGGGTGAGGTTTAAGATCTCACCTGTGCAGGATGTGTGTAAATACCTGGAGGATCATGCTGCAACTGGGGTATGTGTTGTGAGGAATCAGGTACAGTGCTGGGTCTCCCAGCCATCATAGGTGGGAGCAGGAAGGTCACAGAATGTCAGGAATTGGTCAAAATTGAATTAATAGTGTCAGGAATTGGTGTTTTCCCATGGGATGGATCTCAAGTTGGACTGGTTATTGGTTGCCCATTCTCTTACCTAGGTTCTCATTTTAAAATCATATTTGGAAACTGGCCTGGTGTTTATCATATATTAGTTTCAATGCTATAATTTTATTATCTTTACTGTATATCTGTAATTGCCTTTATATAAGCATGCCCTCCTCAACTTAGCACAGAAGTACAGATCTGCATCTGTTTCCTTCACCTGCTTTGCTTCCTGATCACCTGGATACCTCACTTACCTTAATATGTCAACATGGATCCAATTCAAAACTGAAAAAGAACCGTGGGAGAGACTACACTTAGTATAGTGTGTGCCACACAAGCAGGAGGACCTGAAATTAATCCCTGGAATCTGTGTTAAAGTCAGGGCAGGATGACACACATTTGCAATCCAGTGCTAGAGAGTCTGAGACAGGTGGATTCCTGAGCCTTGCTGGTGAGCTATCCTGGCCCACTTAGTGAGTTACAGGTCAAAGGGAGATACTGTCTCAACAAAAACAAATACTCTATGCTTAAGCAACTTTGGTTGAGGTTGATTGACTTCTGGCGTCCACAAGCATGGACATATAAGTACATTGTGTAGCCACCCATGAACACACACACACACACACACACACACACACACACACACACCATAGATGATTAGAACTAGAGAGCTGAATCCTGGGAATTAACTTAGTCAACAATTTTGGCATCAGCTCCATTTTTTTATCCTGAGCTCATAGATTCGCGTCTCTGTAATAGCTCAATAAATGGGTTTGCTGCTCATTTTACAGAAAGCCCAGAACTCTGTCTGGAAAGAGGCCTGGGAGACATTATAACAACCCCATACCCACAGAAATGCCTCCATTAACAATGAATTTACTTTTTTATAGCACTTAAAGTTCAAAACTCCAGGTGTGTAATGTTTAAATGCCACAATTGAAAGATACTTAAGGAGGCTAGACTTTAATGTTGGCCAGTAATCCCCTCCAATTCAATGCTACCCAGATGCCCCATTGCTCCTCCTAACCCAGAGGGGTTTGCTCGTGCTAGGTAGGCTGAAAACCTCCTCCTTCATCCCCACCTTGCCTTTTGGACTGTGTAGTCCCAAAGGTACCACCGAGTGTTGTGTTGGATTACCAAGCTCTCCCTGCCTTCTCTGCTGTCTCAGGGAGGGAGACTTACATCCTCCATCCTTACCCACACAGATTCAATGCTGAATATTCATTTCCACATTACAGTAGTCTTAGTATTTTTTGGGGTGGGGGCAAGGTCTTACCATGTAACTGCATGGCCTGAAACTCTGGAACTCTCTCTACCTGAAATTGAGCTGGGGTCAGATTCATAGAGATCTGCCTCCTGAGAGCTGAAATGAAAGGGATATATCATTACCCATGGCAAATTTTTCTAAATGTGTGAATCTCTCTCTCTCTCTCTCTCTCTCTCTCTCTCTCTCTCTCTCTCTCTCTCTCTC
>JADRCG010010394.1:904295-918367 GCA_019844195.1 Rhabdomys dilectus
CTCTCTCTCTCTCTCTCTCTCTCTCTCTCTCTCTCTCTCTCTCTCTCCCTCTCTCTCTGTCCTGTCTTCTTTCTTTTCTTTCCTTCTTTTCTTCTTTTCTTCCTTCCTTCCTTCTCATTTTGAGACAAGGTCTCATATTATGCAAGGCTACTGTGAAATTCCAAACGTAGCCAAGGAAGGTCTTGCCTTCCTGATCCTCCTCCTCTCTTTTCTTCACTGATGCTGGGGATTACAAGCATGCACCATCTTTCCCAGTTCATGTGCTGCTGGGAAACTGAACCCAGGCTTTGTGCAAGATGACAAGTACTGTACCAACTGAGATACAGGCCCAAAGTCAAATACATTTTCTTGATGTTTATGTAAGTGGCCTTCAACCCTTTGTAACACCAAATGCCCAAAATCTCTCAGGTTATAGACTCCAAAAAAAAGTGTTAATTAAATTCATTACTGAACCAAGTATGAAAGTGTGGGTGAGCAATTGGCAGGTAGAACAAAGCGTTTGAGGTGGTTTTGTATCTTTTAGGGTCTCATTTCATTCTGGACATTTTGCATTATTACCGTGGTGTGACAAACCACAATCACAGCCATAGGCTACTCCACCCTGACAGTTCTGCAGGGTGTTACTCTATTTCTGTGGCTTCCATGATTATGAGAAAAGACTCAAAGAATAAAGAGAATGGCAGCCAGATGTGACTGAAAACACCTGGTGAATCAGGAATATAGAGGATTTTTGCTTCTAGAATGTGGCTGGCAACAGCCACATGAGCCTGTAACTCTGTGAGAACGGCACACTGATCTTTTCTAAAACTGCTCACTGGTGAGCAGGTTAGTGTCAAAGTCAGAAGCCTCCAACAGTCACTTATTATATGACCCTTCTTTCTCTTTTTCTCTTTCTTTCTTCCTTTCTTTCTTTGTTGTTTTTAGTGCTGCTGGTGATTCATTGGTTTGATTTAATTTGGTTTAGTTTGGTTTGGTTTTAGGTATTTGTTTGTTGTTTTTTTGTTTGTTTGTTTGTTTTAACCTGGCTGGTATGAAACTTCTATGTAGACCAAGCTAGCCCTATCTCATAGAAATCTATCTGCCTCTGCCTCCTGGTGATGAGATTAAAGGCACACACCATCATACCTGGCAGTTATGTTCTTGATTAAATATGATAACACTGCAGATAGTTTTGCTCTAGAATCTAAAATGGACATTACAAAAATAAATAATAAATGTTAATTGGAAGGAGAGAATGTAGGTGGGAGAAAGGAAGAGAAGAAAACTGGAGGGGAGAGGAGAGGAGGGGAAAGGAAGGGAGGAGAGGGGAGGAAAAGAAAGGGAGAGAGTGAGGAAGTAAAGAGATGGGAAGGAAGGGGGGGTGAAGGGAACAGAAGAAGGAGGGGAAGGGGAGAGGAAAAAGAAGGGAAGAGAGATACAATATTTTCTTACCATAAGTTTTCTTGCTGGGCCTTGCCCTATAGTGAGTTATTCACAATGCTAATAATAATCCAATTAACTGTCAGATGTAAAATGGCAAAATCATTTGCTCTTCTCCCATGGTCTTTGATCTAATCAATCATTCTTGCTGCTTATCAAATTGACATTAGTACACTTGACTTAAGATAGTTTTAATAGAATGGGTTATTGAGTTTGTTTGCATATTCATTTTATATGTTCTAGAAGCCCATCTAGAAGAAGGAAAAGAGGAGGTGAGGATGCTCAAATTGAGATTGTGTCAGAACTACCTGGAGTAATCTTCAGACACACACTGCTGAATTTTATCCCAGATTTCTATGTGGAATGAAGCCTAAACATTGTATTCTTAACTGGTTCCCAGGTGAGTCTAAAGACTACACTGTAGAACTACTTTTATATTTTCTGTCTTGGTACATGTTTTTGATATTGTTTCACAGTGTGTGTGTGTGTGTGTGTGTGTGTGTGTGTGTGTGTGTGTGTATATACATGTGTTCATAATACACACTAGTGCATATGAATACTTATGCACATGTCTACATGGACATATAGAGGCCAGAGGACATCATAGGTTTTCTTCTTCTATCATTTTCTATCTTACTTTTTGAGTCTCTCAACTTGGAGCTCACCAAGTTTGTTGAGCTGACTGGCCACCTACCCCCAAGACTCCTCCTGTCTTTCCCTGCTCAGCACTGCATGTAGTTTATAATAGGTGCTGGTGATCCAAACTCAGGTCTTCATGATCGTACAGCAGACACTTTACCCACCGAGCCATCTTCCCATCCCTGTGGCTTCCATAGCCACTGAAGGCAAGCTTGGGGTCCATGAACACCAACAGATTACATTCAATACAACTAGAAGAATTTCTGGAATTGAGTTTGTCCAACAACAGAAACTCTTAAGTTCTATGCACAAAGGAAGTCTCCTAGGGCCTTTAGAGGAGATAACCACTTCTTAGAGGTCCTAAAATAAGCAATCAAGAACTTGGGAAACTGCCCAAGCAGTAAAGTGTTTGTCACACAAGCATAAAGACATGAGTTCAAGCCACAGAACCCATGTAAAAATTCATGGCAGAGCCTCTCTGTAATCCCAGCAGAGGGAGGAAGATGCAGATGGATTCCTGAGACTTGCAGAAACACTTGTCTAGCCTAATCTCCTAACACCAGATCCCAGTGAAATTCTCTGTCTCAAAAAACAAGATAGCTCCTAGGAAACAAGCCACAAGGTTGACTTCTAGCATCCACAAGTACACGTGCAAATGATCTGCATGCACACATGAGCATTCACATACCCTTACACACACACACACACACACACACACACACACACACACAAAATCAAACCAAAAGACCACTGAGGTTTGACATGGCTGGGCTGCTTCAGGATCTGAATGAATGCATGAATAAATAAATGAGTGAATGAGACTCAGAAAATCAAATGTGCTTCCTGTGGCCAGTTTATCTTCTGCTCCTCGTCCCTTTATTAGCTCAAGCTTGATCTTCCTTTGTAGTTGTTGTCTTTAATGTGCTTCAAAAACCAAAACTCTGTATTCTTTGCATGGGGAGCGGGATGAGAGGGCCAGGGAGCTGAAGCAGTGGGGGAGAAAGAGAACTGTGTTCGGGAGATACTTGCTTTTATCCATCCATCACAAACTTCAAATAAATGGAGGGCTTAAAAAGGTCTTCACTCTCTCTGGTATGCATTCTGACCAACAGAGAATAAAAAATTGAAATCAGAGAAAATCAATTATTGATCAGCATTCTTTCTTCATGGACACTTGTGTCCAATTATGATGGGACAGCGTGCTTAGATTTCAGCCGTATGCATCGTGCACATGGATTTCGGCTTTGTTGAAAGAAAACTGTAAGGATTCCAGATCTGCTTTAACACTTTACTCTCGGGAAAATGATTACACCATGAGCCAAGTTGCATCACAATAAGATCCTATCTAAAAATGGTTTCTTTTCCTTTTCCTTTGTTTGGAGTGTGTGTGTGTGTGTGTGTGTGTGTGTGGTGTGTGTGTGCGCATGTGCGTGTGTATGTGTGTGTGGTGTGTGTGGTGTGTTGTGTATGTGTGTGTGTGTGTGTGTGTGTGTGTATGTGTGTGTGTGTGTGTATACACAATGGGATGCCTGTGCACACGTATACATGGGTATGTGAAGCCAAATGTGAATGTCAAGTATCTGTCTTGATTACTCATCAGTTTCTGAGGCAGAGACTCTCATCAAACACGTAGTTTGCAGACTTGGCTAGACTGACTGGCCAATAATCTACAGGGTTACAACTGTCTCTGTGTTCTCTTGCACTGAGATGACAGGCCCTGCTCAGCATTTTTCCCCCTATGGCCTTTGGGATGGAATTCAGGTCCTCATGCTTCTGCAGTAAGCACTTTACTGATTAACATCTTTCCAACCATCGTTTCACTGTTTGTTTTTTTCCTTTCATACCGAATATAGGATACTAGTTAGTAAAATGTTTCAGACATTGCTGGTACATCAACTTTCTTTTTTGAGACACTCTAAACCATGTGTGCAAATACACTATGTTTCTTTAAGGAGAGTGATGGTAAATGCATCCTGATAGCACCTCAGGATTGCTGTGGAGTGTCCTAGACTCTAAACAATGACAAAAAGTGCATTAACTGCAAGATCGAGAAGCCTAATCAATTTACAACCACATGGAAGGGCTCAGGATGACGGGTAATAAGCAACTTGACTTTGTGACCAACAAATCATGTTAGACCCACTCACTAGCCTCCTCTGACAGAGCAGCAGGCCTTGCATGCAGGGAGGAAGGGACAGACATAATATATTTTGACTTCAGGGAGGCTTCTGACTCTGTTCCACATGACATGGTCATCAACAAGGGAGGAAAATATGGCTTGCTGTCAGAGATGGATTAAATTGATTAGAGAGGTGGCTAATTGGGAAAAAAAGCAAAGTCACCCGTTGCCCAGATACACAAGTGCCAAGGCAATATGCTGCTGATTTGCATCTGGTTAAAGACAAGGGCAAACCTATATAGCAAGGCAGACCAGAATACAGTTATATGAAGAAATTCTTGCCTGTCAATGGAATAGCTCATTACTTTTAATGGCTTTTGTCCCGAGTCTCTGGGCATTAGCAAGTATGTGAATGATGGTTCTCTATACTCCTATACACATAAAAAAGTAATCACTTTAGATTAAAGCATTGTATCTCTGAAAATGCTGTTAAAATGCAAAAATATGACTCTGTGTAATATTTTCTATTAAGCATTAACAGTAAGTTCTTCTCCAGGATAAATTTGGCAGGACTTTCTAGATGTGACAGAATGGGCACAAGAAATATAACAGCTTGTTTTCAAGGGGAAGAAAGGCAAGGGTGTTAGATGACAAAGGCAGAAGCCTCAGAGACTTCTAATTGTGACTTACAGTCAGAGGGACTTTACTTTAATTTCCTCTCTTAATTCAGTTTTTGGAGCAATACAACCAATACTTTGATCTAATGGAATAAGCTGGCAGAACTGTCATAGAAATTGGGTCCAACAGACAGGGAGAGGATTTGCCTCATGACTGAATATGAGGACCTGAGTTTGACCCCCAGAACCTACTTTAAAAAGTAGGGTATGGTGGTTTGTGCTCGTGATTCTGACGCCGAGCAGGCCAACCAGTCTACTCTGGGAGTTTCATCTAAGAAAATAAGGTGGAAGCAACTTGAGAAATGACAATCAATGTATGTGACCTCTACCTGCAAGCATGCACATTTGTACAATGTGTATGTATATCTGCACACACACACACACACACGTGTGCACACACATGCACACACATGCACACGCATACAGAAACTAAAAATGAAAATTAATGAATCTTTGAAAGAATTTGTTCAGGGATTAAGGACTCATCTATTGCAAAACATTTATCAACAACGAAGTCTCTGCTAGTCACAACTTCTGCAAAAGCAAGAGGCATAAAAGGAGATCACATCAGCGAGAAATAGTGTCAATTCATTCTAATCTCTTCTATCTGCAACCTCTGGGGTCTCTTTTCTGGATATGCACTCTCCTTTCTTTCTCTGGGATTTTCCCCTGGTGTGATTCCAAGTAATGGATTCCTCTCCTTTAATCATGGGCAAGTGATTCTAAGTAATTAAATAGAGAAAAAAATGATATTCTGCCATTTTAGTGATTGGCTCACTCTAGGTGCCAAAGGTGCAGTGCACATGAAGAGTATCTCTGCACTTGACAGTGGGCCAATGATGACCTTCCACTCGGTGACAGAGACACTAGAAAATAAGCAGAGAAGGGACAACTGGTTTTAGCCATTCTCTGAGTCACTAGGCTTGTTCCCAAGGTACACACAGGGGAAACCAAGAAAAATCATTGCTTGAAGACTCAACTGGCTATTTTACAAACTTCAAAAACCCAAGGAGCTGTTATATGACAGACTTTTCTTGGGGAGATACAACACACATCTTTACTCACCTCAGAAAGGGAACCTGCAACAAGCCAAATTAAAGACTAAAGCGAAGTGCAGCTTGGTGAACCAATGAGTTTTCCCTGCAACCTAGAAAGACCATGGGTGAGGGGTGACTTACAAGGAGTAGCTGTGACTCCAGAGAGCTGCATCACTGGCAAGTTCACCCCCGCATAAGTGATGGTTCTCAAAATTAGCAGGCCTGGATCTCTTTGCACAGGGCAGGATGCTAACACTCCCAGAATCTCCACAGGACTTGGCTGGTCATGGTTTCCTATCCCAGTAGTTGTTTACAACATATTGTATTCCTGGGGAGAGACCCAGAGAATCTTTCAAGTTTCTGTTCTCTGGAATTTGTGATCTTTTGTTTATCTCTCAAATGCCATAAGTGTTTTGTCAGCCCTGCCACTGTCTACTGCCTGTTTCAATACCAGTAAACCAAGTAAAATCATCCGCCTAGCAGTCAAGCAAACCCACTAGCAAGATTTAACTCTTAACATCCGTCAAGTTGAATAAAATAAAAATCAGAGGAAGGCTAGCACTGGTGACCATGTAAAGCATCGTCAGCTGAAGGGCTGGAAAGATGGCTCAGCAATTAAGGCCACATACTGCTCTAGCAGAGAACCAGCATGCAGTTCCCAACACATACACACAAGGCAGCGCTCAACTACCTGTCACTCCAGGTCTTTTGAGCTCCACAGTCACTGCACTTGCTTGTGTACCTACATTTACAGGTATAAATACACATACATTTAAATAATTTGTAAAACTAGACATTAATCTTAAAAATGCACTAGTAACTGAAGTGCAAAATAGACAGATGCTATGACTCAGCAGTTCACAGTCTAGCAAACAGCACAAAGAAAATACGCACTCATAGACATGATGATGCATGGATAATATTTTAATATTAGCATGTGATATTACGTCCTAAACCCAGGCAAAGACCACTTTGGTAGCAAAATGTGCTATGTTGATAAAACACATCAAAGAAATAAAACAAGCAATTTGCATCAATTTAGACAAATCCTGTAGATGTATACTGACTGAAATAAGCATGATAGGAAATAACACATGTATCCTATAAATCTATATTAAGTTTACAAAAATGCAAAGCTAATAGGCAGTATGAAGCAATCTGGGTGCTGCTAAAATAAGAAATCAAAGCGATGAGGTTATTACCATAGACGTCAGTGGTTTGCTTCACAGCGTGGAGAGAGGGAAATCCCACTGATCTACAGAAAATGTTCTAGAAGTTTCTGGAGTGTCTTGAAGCCTTCTGTTCTCAGCCTGCCTGCTAGTTTGTGAGTTTCCTTTCTGTACCACTGGTTATTTTGCTTTTATACATTTTCCTTGGTGCTAAATACCAAGATAAAAACGATACAGAATAGCAACTAATGTATCTCAATCACAACTCCTCAAACTAACTTCAAGTCTCACCAAACTATTGGTGACAGTTTTCAGATATATTTTTCCCCCAAATCCCATCAAAATATTGGAATGATATTAGTTTTCTGGTTTTTTTTCTGTTTCTTTGACTTGCAAATATTCACTGTTGACTGGAAGAATAATGGCCGTGAATATGATTAAAATATGCTATATGCATAAAAAGTTCATAAATTGAAGTATTATTTTATACAATTAATACACAGGAACAAAAAATAAAACATTAATTGAGTGCTTATTGTATGACAAGCACCATTATAGACACTCAGCTCCTTAACAATGGAACAAATAAGTAGGAAAATTTTACCTTCACTGACATTATATTCAAGGTTAAACATAAGTAAGGAATTACTTTAACAATTACTATATATTAATAAATAAAAACAGCCCTAGAAAAGACTGTATCCAGGGTTCAACTAGCACCATGTCCCCCTCTTTCTCACCATAAAGGTACATTTTAGCCTAATTCTTTTAGAGCGTAAAGTTTAGACCCATTCATAAATTACAATACATAATTTGATTTTTTACCACATTCTTTCTGTTTGTACTATGAGAGGAAAGAAAAACTATCTATTCCCTTCTATATATATTATGAAATTTTTAAAAGAAGAAATAAAAGCAAACCCAGGTTGGATCTCTAGTTGTCTACTTGAGAGTCATGATTTCATTAGAGAGTTGATGACTGTGGACAAGATACTAGTGAACCATGATGGGTACAAAGTGACCCTTCTTCCCAGTGCTTCAGAGCAGCTGGTCCTACCATCAGTAACTGTTGTAATGCTGGCTGGTGATGAAGGGAGTTTTCAAAAGTGTATGTTGAAATTAGAATTAAGGGGGATAAAGAAATGGCTTAGCAATTAAGGGCACTTTCTGCTCTTGCTAAAGACCCAGGTTTGATTTCCCCCAACGAAAAGCAGGTCCTACTTACCTATACCTCTACTTCCAGGGACTCATGTGCCTTCTTGGGGCCTTGATGGACATCTGTGCTCATGTACGCATTCTTACACATGGCTACACGCAAAGTACTGTTTAGACAAAAACTGTTGACATTTTCTGTACTAACACTAGCACTCTTCAGCCTCTTGACTAAGTGTAAGCATTATTTTACTAATCAATCACCAGATATGGTACAGAGGAGATCAGCCTATTACTTTGAGACATGCATAAGAGAAAAGATGAGAAAATAGAACAGAAAATAAATAAAACATCGCAGGACTCACATATAGAAACTATTGTTTCCAACTGAATCATCAAGGAAAGTTTCAGAAGCCCCTCATCTTTAGAACTGTGTGCCAACTCATCCTTAGGAGGATGAAAGGGGAGAACCTTTTGATTTTTATTTTTCAAAATCAAAAATAAAATAAACTCAGGGGCTAGGAAGAGGGCTTATTCCCAAAGTTCTAAGTGTGCTGGACAAGTATGGGGACTTGACTTTGGACCCCAGAGTACACCTAAAATCACTGGACATGTGTTGGTACACACTTGTAAACCCAGCCCTGGGGAGACAGAGACAGGAGGTTTCCAGTAGCTCACTAGCCAGTGAGCCTGACCTACTTTATAAGTTCCAGAGCAGTGAGAGACTCTGTCTCAAAAATAAATAAATGGAAAGTGCTTGAGGAATTGCACCAGAGGTTGACCTCTGGCCTTCACAAACAACTTTACACAATGTGAATGTGCAAGCGCGCACGCGTGCGCGAGCACACACACACACACACACACACACACACAATCTGACAGGACATAAAAATCATCGTGGCTTCTTAAGACAGTCTGACTAGAACTAGTGATGACAGACCTTTGAGAGCTGTGACAATGGAAGGCAACCCCAAGACTGTGTCAGCAAGCAGACTGGGCCTTAAGAGCCCTTATCTTCTTAGCAGGATTAAAGGCTGCTTTTCTTAACCAAGGCAAAGTAGAGGAATTTACAAAACAGTCAATAAAAAGCAAGGACATGGTCAAAGACGAAAACTGGAGGGCAGAGAAGGAAGAAGGGAGGGGCTCTGAGCTTATGCTGTGCCTGTAAATCAAATTTCAGAAGCCCCTACATCGGGTTCACGAAGAGTTAAATAGCCCTCACACCATGAGGTCCAGCTTGCTTGCTGACTCTGAGTATCTGAAGTTCCATCACTAGAATATTTCCCTTGGGTCCAGGGAAAGAGAATGATTGTGGTTACCTGGTTCAATGTTTCAGCTTTCATTCCTTCATAATCAGGGTTTGGTTCCTGTCTGTATTAGCTTTTCTTATGCGTGCTCTGATAGACACTTACAACATTAATGACATTGCTGTGATGAAAATTTTGAATGCCCACATTCTGACATTAGCCCATGCCTTGCACAGCCCCAGGGTGTCTGATTGCCCCTTCAGCCTTCCTTCCCTTTGGGCCTACGACTTCTGTTTTAAAATCCCTCTCTAGCCATCCCACAACTAATTTACAGATGCTTGCTTGGGCTAAGGAGATGGCTCAGTCAGTAAAGTGAAGAACTGAATCCAATGCCCAGACCCATGTAAAAGTCACATGTGAAAAATACAGACAAGTAACAGTTTATGTATTCAACGGATTATATGTAAGTATGTGTGCATATATAAACACATATATGCATATAATAACAAAAAGAGGCTGTGAATTTAAAGAGGAAAATGTTTGGAGGTAGGAAAGGGAAGAGAGAAATGTTGTAATTAAAATGCAATCTCAAAAATGAACATAAAATAAAAAGTCAGGTATGAGCACACATCTATAACCCCACCACTGATTGGGAGACAGGTGGATTCTTGGGAGATGCTGATTATACATCTTTGCTGAGTCAATAGGCTCCAAATTCATTGAAAATACCCTGACTCAAATAGATGATAGATAGATAGATAGATAGATAGATAGATAGATAGATAGATAGATAGATAGATAGATAGATGATAGATAGATGATAGATAGATAGATAGATAGATAGATAGATAGATAGATAGATAGATAGATAGATAGATAGATAGACTAGAGAACAAACAAGCAGACACTATTTTTGACCTCTGGCATCCACATGCATGCTCAAGTGCATCACTAGAACACTAAAATGCTCTCACACATGTGAACATGTACATATACCATACACAAACTTTTTGGGTTAAGAGACTATGTTTTTAACACTCACGTTTCTTAACATCCTCACAATTTCTTCGACAGTAAAATGCTTTATGTAGTGATTTCATCAATGATTAACTGATCGTCATCAATAACTAACCCTGTTGTGACATGCTTAGCTTATGGATTGACATAACTAGGGCAATAGAGAATAAAGGTATTACGAACACACAGAGAGAGAAGCTGGGATCAAGTGGACCACATTGTCTTAGGCAGAGTTCTTTCCAAGAAATGAATTAATAGAAAATATACATACATAATACATACATACATACATACACATATATATATACACACCTATATGTATATAAATATATACCTATATCTATAGTCTGTGTGTGTATGTGTGTGTGTGCGTGCACGTGTGTGTGTGTGTGTGTGTGTGTGTGTGTATGTGAGAGAGAGAGAGAGAGAGAGAGAGAGAGAGAGAGAGAGAGAGAGAGAGAGAGAGATTTATTAGACAGGTCATGGTCCAGATAGTCCAACAATGGCTGTCTACCAATGAAAAGTACAAGAATTCAATAGTTGTTTAGCCCACAAGGCTGGATATATCTGTTGGTCTTCAGTATACTCTGAATCCCAAAGAAGTAGACTCTAATGTCAGTCAAGAAATTGACTTGCTGGTGAGAGCAATGACCAACAGACAGAGAACTTCCTTCTTCCAGGTCTCCTATACCCTATACAGGTTTTCGCCAGAAGATGTAGCACGGATCAAAGGTGAATCTTCCATTTCAAAGGGTCAAGATTAAAAGTGTGTCTTCAGATGATTTAGTTAAGAAAGAACTCTTCCACAGGTGGACCCAGCTACTTGAGTTCTAGTTAATTCCAGATGTAGTCAAGTTGACAACCAAGAATAGATATCACACATCTCTCTGATGTATATATATGCACCAGCAACATCACAGAAACTCAGAATATTTATTACATGTAGCAGTAATGATGAGGAGGCATGTCAACCTGGAAAGGTTGTCTCTGTAAGGAGCAGTCTCGGTTTGTAGGAGATAGAAGCTTGAGTTCATACTTCCTGCACACATGGTTACAGCTAAAGGTCAAGCATTCATCAAATCCATAGTCAGACCAGAGGAAGGCTTTGCCATTCTTCAGAACAAGACCCATGGAAATGGCAATACCTTCCATAGCACTGGGGCTCTTGACAGGGCCATGTTCATGTCAACAATATACATTCACTCAGGACAATCCCACATGATTCCATCATCATCTTTCTAATATCTGTTTGATGAGGGAACAAGTCCTTTAAAATCTGGCAATCTATAGCCATGCCATAAAAACAAATTGAAATGGTAAGAGGGTCAGATTCCTCTAAATTCAAAAGCTGGTCAGCCCTTTAAATTCACCAAGCTTGTTTCTTGTGTATAATCTGGGCATGATACCTTGCTGTCAAGGTTACTGTAGGAATTAAGTAAATCATGTTTATTGTCACAATGAGCTTGCACATTAAAAAAATTAATAAAGTGTGTGTGTGTGTGTGTGTGTGTGTGTGTGTGTGTGTGTGTGTGTGTATAAGAGATGGGGTGTTATTTCAAGATACAGTTTGGTATGCAGATTAATATTGATCGGAAAAAGGCCATGGAGACAAACTTCTGGTCATGCCTGTGAAGAAGGGTCTAGATTAAGTTAATTAAGGCTGGAAGACCCACCCTAAACGTGGTTGGCACCACTTCGTCCATGAACTCCAGTCTATGATTGAGAAACAAACAAACACAGAAAAGAAAGTGAACCAAAAACCAGCATCATATCTCTACTTCCTAACCATGGATGAAATGTGAACAATAGCTTCCCACTCCTGTGGCAATACTGTCCCTGCCATGATTATGATAAGTGGTACCTTGAATTTTGATCCAAGATAAGTCCTTCCTTCCTTAAGGTACCTTTGTCAGGTTTTCTCATGGTAATGAGCAAAGCAGACAATGCAGTTGAATGGGGACTATCTGTTTCATAATGCCATATGCTGGACCTCAGCCACCAATCTGTGTTGATGTCTATGGATTGTATCTTCAGGGTTTTTTGTTAGTTCAGTAAGCTTTCTGCTAGTCCTCTGCCCTGTAGATCACATTTAGAAAAAAGCTACGGTAGGTTTGTCTAGAGCCCTCTCTCTCATGGCTAGTGACTACTGGCTTTGTGGAGTATTGCTGCCCTGAGAAAATGCAGGAATCTCTGTTTCTGCCAAGAAATTGCTTGGCAGGGCCCTATCTCTTAGCCTCCAAAAATTCTGGATTGTTACAGTCTTCCCCAGCTTCTTCCTTTCCCCAATATGATTTTTTTTAATGTATGAAAAATCCTAATAGCCCTCAAACCCCACTTCTCTCAAACGATCTAACCTTAAATCATTCGAATCCCCAGAGGCCCTTATCATAAAAAACTAAGGTCAGGAAATATTTTATTTCATCATTCTACTCTGTCTTGGTCTTGAGGTTGATTGAGCTGGGGTGAGAGTAACTGTTTGTTGTTCTTCCTATGGGGTTGCAAACCCCTTCAGCTTTTTCAGTCCTTTCTCTAACTCTTCCATTGGGGACCCTATGATCAGTCCAATGGTTTGCTGTGAGCATCTACCTCTATATTTGTCAGGCTCTGGCAGAGTCTCTCAGGAGACAGCTAGCAGGCTCCTGTCAGCAAGCACTTCTTGGCATCTACAATGGTGTCTGTGTTTGGTGACTGTATATGGGATGGATCCCCAGGTGGGGCAGTCTCTCGATGGCCTTTCCTTTAGTCTCTGCTCCACACTTTGTCTCTGTATTTGCTCCCATGAGTATTTTGTTCCCTCTTCTTCCAAAAAGGGCTGAAGCATCAACACTTTGGTCTTCCTTCAGCTTGAGCTTCATGTGGTCTGTGAGTTGTATCTTGGGCTAATATCCACCTATCAGTGAGTACATACCATGTGTGTTCTTTTCTGATTGGGTTACCTCACTCAGGATGATATTTTCTAGTCCCATCCATTTGCCTGTGTTTTTCATGAACTCATTGTTTGTTTTTAGTAGCTGAGTAGTATTCTACTGTGTAAATGTACCACATTTTCTGTATCTACTCCTCTGTTGAAGGACATTTGGGTTGTTTCCAGCTTCTGGCTATTACAAATAAGGCTGCTATGAACACAATGGAGCATGTGTCCTTGTTATATGTTGGAGCAACTTTTGGGTATATGCCCATTAGTGGTATAGCTGGGTCTTCAGGTCCAGTTTTCTGAGGAACTGCCAGACTGATTCCAGAGTTGTTGAACCAGCTTGCAATCCCACCAACAATGGAAGAGTGTTCCTCTTTCTCCACATCCTCACGAGCATCTGCTGTCACCTGAGTTTTTGATCTTAACCATTCTAACTGTTGTTAGACAAAATCTCAGGGTTAATTTGATTTGCATTACCCTGATGACTAAGGATGTTGAACATTTCTTTAGGTGCTTCTTGGCCATTTGATATTCCTCAGTTGAGAATTCTTTGTTTACCTCTGTACCCCACTTTTAATAGGGTTATTTAATTCTCTGTACCTGGAAGGGCCATCATGTCTTTGTATGTATATAAGTTTGTGTGTGTGTGTGTGTGTGTGTGTGTGTGTGTGTGTGTGTGTGT
>JADRCG010010394.1:918377-929104 GCA_019844195.1 Rhabdomys dilectus
TGTGTGTGTGTGTGTGTGTGTGTGTGTGTGTGTGTGTGTGTGTGTATGTGTGTATGTGTGTGTGCATGCATGTGTGTGTGTGCATGCATGTGTGTGTGTGCATGCATGTGTGTGTGTGCATGCATGCATGTGTGTGTGCATGCGTGTGTGTGTGCATGCATGTGTGTGTGTGTGCATGTGTGTGTGTGTGCATGCACGTGTGTGTGCATGCACGTGTGTGTGCCCATCCATCTGACCATCCATTTGTTTATTTGTCTCACGTATCTACATTGGCTTCAAACTCACTGTGCAACCAACAATGATCTTTAACTTCTGATCTTCCTGCCTCTCTGCTTCATGTCTGCTGAGAATACAGGTATGAGTGACCCTAAACTTCATGCATGCTAGGAGAGCACTTTTTACAACTGACCACGCTTTCAGCCCTAGACTTTAAACATCAAACATTGGCCAACGTGTTAGGAAAAGGCATAGAGTAGACATGGTGTATGCAGTGGAGGTACTGCCTATGCCAATAAAAAATATTCTTGCAAATACATTTAATTATACATGTTCATGGGTTTTGATGTAGTATTTCAATATATGTATACTATGTCAAAGTGATTGACATATTTATTACCTTAAATAAATATAATTTCTTTTTGTCTGTATCTTAGTTAGTTAATAGTCTATTGTTTTGGTAAGCACTATGACCAAAATAATTTGGGGAAGAAAGAGTTTGTTTCCTCTTACAGCTTATAGTCATCATCCAGGGACGTCAGCACAGAAATTAAAGGCAGGAATTTAGAGGCAGGAATTGATGCAGAGGCCATGGAAGAGTGTGGGTTATTGGCTTGCTTACCCAGCTTTCTTGTAGCACACAGGATCACCCACCCAAAGGCAGCACCACTCACAGTGGGATGGGCTCTCCCACATCAGTTACTAATAAAGAAAATGTACCACAGGCTTATCCACAGACCAATCTGGTAGGAGAATTTTTCCAATTGAGGGTCTCTCTTATTAAATGACTCAAGCTGCTATCTAGAAGATATGAAACTAGCCAACAAAGTTGGAAACATGCAAAATTATCTCTACTGACTATTTACAAATACGTAATTATTAATGAACATAAACAAGATTTGGGGTTTTGAGATGGAAGGTGCTTATATTTACATTAGGGTCTTAACTGTTCCTTAAAATATGCACACATTTTATGTAGTTTATATGTGTTAATGTTTCATTGTTATAAAGGTTTGCTTTAGTAGGGCCAACAAGATATCTTAGTGGGTCCAGGCCCTTCCTACCAAGCTTAAGGACCTGAGTTTGATCTCATGAACATTTGTGGCAGAAGAAGATAGCCTACTCCTGAAAGTTTTTCTCTACATGTATACAAGCACCATGGCATGTGCACACAAATGACCAAATACATGCATGCACACACACGCTTACACGCGCGTGCGCGCGCACACACACACAGACACACACACACACACACACTGAAAATTTAAATCAATGATTACAAACATTTTCAAACCCTGTATTTTCACTAAAAGGATATACCTTTGAAACACACCTGTATAATTGAGGTAGTCTTAGAGGCACTTTCTTAGAAAGGCAAATGTTTCATTATTTCCAAAAAGTTTAATAAAAAGTTTCCAGCACCACAATCTGGGAAGATGGCCCAGCTTGTAAAGTGCTTGAGGACCCAAGTCCCATCCTTAGACCCCACAAAAAAATGGAAGTCATGGTAGCAAGGACTTGCAATCTCAGGGCTGAGGAGGCAGAAACAAGCAGATTCCTGGAGCTCACTGGCTTGGCTGAATATACAAATTTCAAGTAGAAGTGAGAGATCCAGCCTCCAATCCAAAGACACCGATACCCAAGGTTTACTTCTGACCTTCAAAGATGTAAGCATGCACATACACCTGCACACATATGAACATGTGCACACATTCACACGCACATGTAAAAAATAAGAAGGTACACATCTTTAAAGAGACATTAAAGGCATCAAAGGAGGCTAGAGATAAATAACAAATAAAAATAGTGTCATCCCTCAGTATGTGGATGTGAAAGATGAAAGACGGACACGAATGACAGGATGACAGTGACTTTGTCAGTGACAGCCCTGTGATGACTCCATTTAATCTTTTTGCTAAGCAATGAGATTGTGCTTTAAAAGCTGGGTCTCTTGGCAACAGGGAACTGACAGTACTTTTTCTCTCCAGTTTATTGGGTCAATGCCTCTTGCTGGGAAGCCAAGAATGGCAGCAATGTAGCTGATGCCCAGTGCAGATGCCAGCCAGTCCACCAAGGCCAACATTAAGAGCATCCCAGCACAACAGGAGCTCCAAGGCTCTGTCTTGCACTTGGCAAAACTGTATGTGTCAACACTACAGGGGACTGCTGAACTCAAAGCCCACACAGATTTTAATTTGCACCAGTTGTTTTATTAAGCTCATCATATCCAACTTATGAGAACAGAGCCACGGGGTGTCCAGCCTTCCATCTCACAGTACCTTCTGCACATATCATCACTTTTTTCCTTTATTTGTATCTAGGACAGAAGTCTCTGAGTAGAGTGTTTTCCAAGATGTAATGGGTTTCTCGTCAAGCTGACCATGAGGTAACCTAATATGCAACATCTTTAGCAAGTTCCCAGGTGTCCTCAATACTGTTGGTCTCCATAGTTCACTCTGAGTAAAAAAATCTTAATTAACCACATGTATAAAATTTCTGAAAACTCAGCTTATCTATCCATACAAAGTTCCAAAACATGCCTTAAACAGTATGTAAATATAGCTCAGGTTCAACCTGGGACATCCTATAAGACTAACCATTCAAGTCAATGATTAGCATGGTTGTCAATCAAGACTAATTGATCATCTTTTCTGTTCCCACTATGTGGGATGAAGACAATTACTGATTATTGCTTCAGCCTTTGTTGGATTTATTTTTGACTCACTGAGAGGCAGGAAGATACTCAAAAAAGTACCATGAGCTACTAGAGATGCTTTGGCTATAAATAGAGTATTCAACTAGGTGCAGCCCACTGCAACTGCACCTGGATCCTTATTCCCTTTTGATTGTTGATGTGATATTAACTTCCATGGCGAACCTTGTATAAAATTTACACCACAGTAAATCATAATTATTCTCTCTGCATCAGCTTCGCCTATGGATGCTTAGCTAAAGAAAATACAGTCAGTTGATAAGCCATGGCAACACAGCTATTTAGTTTATATACTTCATTTGCCATGGTATTACACACTTCAGGTGCCTTCGAAAACCACTTTCAGATAGTCAAAAATATTTTTCTCCTTCTAGAGTGAAAATAGTAAAAAAAAATTTTCTCTTTCTAGAGTGAAAACAACTGACTTCCAAGTTACAAAGATGCCCAACTAATGGTATTCAGTGTACAGATTGATTTTTGGTTTGTTTTTCTTTTCTCATTTTGATAAACCAATGGGTGTTTTGTTCTTTGTAATGTAGAAATTTTTATAAAAAAATTCCTGACATAATGCTTAAGTTTTAGTCTAAGAGAAGCAATCCCACAAGTTGAACACTTGGGTCAGAAGTCCTGCTAAAGGAGAGCAGATTGTAGCTGAAATGCAATTCCTTTTTCCCGTCATGGACAACTAAGCAGAACAACCAGTGCAATCTTCATATTAACTAGAAGGTTGGTAAGATGGCTCAATGGGTGGAGAAGCCTGTCACCAAGCAGAGTAGCCCAATTTGATCCCTGGGACCCAGAGGGTGGGGAGAGAGAATTAACTCTTACAAGTTGCTCTCTGACCTCCACCCATGTGCCATGGATCTTGGAAGAGACCCTAAGTATTCTGGCCACCTCTGCAAGTATCACCTCACATCTTCTTCCTCCAGGAGTCCTCTCCCTTCTTCTGGAGAGGAAGATACTGATTCTGTAATATCACTGATAAACAGACACAATGGCTGTAAATCTAAATACTGTATGCTATCACAATGTTAACCAACTCTGCCAATTTTCACATTCACTGCAACTATATGAAATTAACCCTGCAGATTTTGTTTGTTTGGGTAATTAGCTTCGTTTCTGTTTGGTTTGGTTTCAATGAAAGCAGAGAATTGATCAAGTACATTTTAGTGTTCACCAGAAAAACAAAAACAAAACCAAACCAGACAATCCATGAAAGGCTAATACAATTTGAAACTGAAATAGAAAATTGTTTTTAGTATGATTTATCATTAAAATGCTACAACTGAGTTTACTTTTTATAAACATGGATGGACAGATTCAACAAAAAGAAAGAGAGAAAATCTAAAAAATAGTCACTCAGATTTGTCTGAATTTAATAAGCTTCAGCTGTGGTGTTTCTAATGACTAGAAAAGAGAAAGGATAGTCACAAATAATGACAATTTTGTTCACTAATTAGAAAAACAGAAATAAATCTAAGTCTGCTTCCTACAACAAAATGAACTCCAGATGGATAAAAATTTAAGTACACACAACATAAATGTAGAAGAAACTACAATGATTTTTTTATCAGAACTAAGCAGAAAAAAAGAAAAGAAAGGAAAGAAAGAGAGAAAAACAATGAATCTAAATGCAGAGTTGTGGAATCCTAGTCCCAATGGCTATACCTACATTCAGTGTGCCTACGGCTCAGGAAACATTGCTAAAGAGAAGGCAAAGAGAGTGTAAGAGCCAGAAAATGAGGGGTTTGCTGTGAGACTGTGTCTCCTACATAGTAATATCAGAATCTATAGCCATAGTGTCTCACCAACAGGAGCCGAACATGAGCCAACCAAACTGGATGGGGAGAAGCCCACAGGCCTAACTCTACACAAATAGCTAAAGGCAACTGAATAAAGCTGGAAGCATGAGAGGTAGTTTTTTCTAACGAAGAATACACCAATTGGTTGTGCAAGTACCAAATTGTATATACTCAACAGGTTATATTTGGGATTATATATGCATATACATATGTGCATATATGCATGCAATTAGAATTAATGAAAAAGGAGGCCATTCAGCATAAACCAGCTAATATGAGGCCCCCCGACACATAAACAGCAGAGGCTGTTGGGTCTGGACTCAGACAGAGAAGATGCACCTAACCATCAAGAGAATCGTGGCCTCAGGGTGTGGGGAGGTTGGGTGGGATGGGAAGGGGTTGGGACATCCTCTTGGAGATGGGGAGTAAGGTGTGGGATGTGGAACCGTCTGAGGTAGACTGGGATGGTGATAAAGTCAGGACTGTAAAAAAAGATTTAAGAATAAATTAAAAAAAAATAAAAGAAGAAAAAAAGAGGCCATGAATATGAAGGACACGAGAAGGAGTATATGGGAGGGTTAGAAGAGGAAAAAAGGAAGGGAGTCACGTTGTGATTAAATTGTAATCTGAAAAATAAGCAGTAGAAATGTTTTAATTAAAAAGAGGAATAAATTTCAGTAAGTCAGTTTAAATTTTTTGAACATTAAAAGTCAAAAACATCTGAGTGGTGGTGGCGCATATCTTTAATCCCAACACGTGGGAGGCAGAAGCAGGTGGGTCTCTGAGTTAGAGGCCAACAGAGCAAGTTCCAGGACAGCCAGGGTTACATAGAGAAAACCTGTCTCAAAAAAAAGAAAAGTCAAAAACAACCTTAGCAGTCATGCAGCAAGCAGACCATATGCTTATAAGATATCAAGTAAAGGATTAATTTCCTCAGTATCTGCATTTTCTCAAAAGCCAATAAGATAAATATTAAAACTTCAATAAAAATAAAATAGACTGTAATCATAAGTCACAAAAGCAGAAATTTAAATACCTAATAAATATTTCATCTTTATAATAAGTCACTGAGAAATGAAGAGGAAAAATATCATTCTGCATGTATTGACAAAATTTTAATTTTTAAATTATATCTATTTATTTTGTGTATGTGTGAGGTTGCATGCATACCACACGTTCATGGAAAACTCAGAGGACAACTTGCAAGAACCAGTTCTCAGTTTCCACCATGTGGATCCAGATATCAAGTTCAGGAAGCCAGGCATGATGGCAAGAGGTGACATCTTGTTGGCTTAACATTTAATTTTAAAACTAAGATGTCTTAAGAAAACTTACCAAATATTAGGGAGAGTGAAAGAGATATGTGCCTAGGAATATATTTTATTGTTGTTTTATTGTTAGGGGTTCTTGCTATGTAATTCAGAAAGGCTTGAAACTGTCTTTGTAGTCCAGGCAGGCCTATATCACATGATCCTCCTGTCTCAGACCTCTGAGCACTGGAATTACAGGAAAGCACTTTCATCCTTGATCCCAGCAATCTTCATAAAGAGTTTGCAAGCAAAAACATCTTTCCTGTCAATTAGTGTTGTAATGTGCTATTAAAAGTTTTAAGAACTCATACATTCTAAAGTAGTGACACTGTCAAAAAAATGTATTCATTGAGCTGGAGAAATGGTTCACTGGTTAAGAACACACATTGTTCTTGGAGAAGATTGGAGTTCAGATTCTAGAATCTACAATTGCCTGTAACTCTGAACCTTCAAGTGCCTGGAACTCCAGCTCTGGAGGCTATAATACCCCCTTCTTTCTTTCATGAACACTGCACTCATGTGAGACACATGCACATGCAAACAAACACATACACATCACAGACTCAATCTTAAAAATAAAATAAATATTTAAAAACTTATTCTTGACAATCAGAAACTCTGACCTTTGAGTGACTGGAACAGAAAATGACTTCTTTCCATTTGCAGCAGAAACAATGTCCTATCACAGAAGTTTTAAAAAAAGAAAACCAAAAACATCATAGCTGAAGATGTAGAGGAAACTGTCAATGCTAAAGAAAGAAAAATGAGAATCTGAGCCAACTCCAATCCTCCCCAACTGCCATTATCCAAATCTCATTCTTTAAAACTTGTACCTCCTGCTCAGCAGCCACAGATGAGACATCTATATTAACCCAACAGTCAGACAGAGAGAACACTGTAGAAGGCAGAGAAAGAACGTAAAGCCCAGTGAATGAAAAAGACTGTTGTGACATGTGACCTCTGACACGCCATGGCTGTTGCAAGTGTGAACAGATGGCAACTTGTAGGAATCTTCAAAGGATGAAGCCAGTTAAATTTTTTCAGCATGGAATGGGCAGGAACTTGTAACCCTCTATCACATTAGGGAGTTATTGGTTACTGATGGCTGCTGAGAGGAGAATCTCTCTTCTTTAGGGGGATGGCCACTCATGGGTCAGTCATGCCCCAGTAGATGTCCCCACACCTCTGTACAAAGGTGGCACTAAGTGGGGAAAAGAAGACATGAATTGTTTCATATTTCAGTAAACTATTGCTCATCAAATAAGAACTGAGAAGAGCAGTTTGGTTAGAGAGGAGGGGCAGGCAAAGATGGGAAGGTCCTGGCATACAGGCAGCAGCAGCGTGAAGAAGCTGTGGGATGTGGGCTGATACATTGCCCTTGCCTGGTAGGAACCAGGAATTGAGAACAGTTTAGAAGAAAATGTCTCAAAAAAATGGTATTTTGTGGGGGGCAGTGGGCTGTGAGAAGCAGCTGGGTGCTTGGTGGAGCATAAGCCTGGAACCCCGGACCATTATTGGATGGCAGGGCTCTGCTCAGGCCCTGGTTCTTTTCATTTAGCTACAATCCTCCACAGTCTCTCCCACAGAGAGTACTATAGCCATCAGTCATGAGGAACAGGCCTCTGGCCCTAGAGAGATTTACATTCTAATGAGGTACCTGAAGGCCAGAGGGTGGAGCCAATTAAGCATTCTTCCCCAGTCCCTCCCCTCTCTTCCTCCCTATTTAACTCAGGTCTGCCCTGGGTTTGGGGTGGGGGGCAGGGGCTGCACATCCAGATCCATCTACATCCGCCATGAAAATAAAGCCTGTAAAACTCATGGACTTTCTCATGTCTTTGGGACCGTGCGGAACCATGGAGAAGGCCTTTAAAGAGCCACTGAGCCTAACTTCCCCCTGGAGGAACTCTCAGCATTCCCAGCCACCCTATCTACAATTTTGTACTTTTTTTTTTTTTAAAAAAAAGATAGCCAAACATTCTATTTTTTGTTGTCTCATCTCTTTCTTTTTTCTTGTCTTTGTGTTGAAACAGGCTCTCATAGCTGCCCTGCAACTCACTGTGTAAATCAGACTGACCTCAAACTTGCAGCAATAATCCTGCCTCCTAAATCTGCAGAGTGCTAAATCCACAGGCATGCAAGGACTTTCCTATCTTTCCCTGCCCCTCCTCTCTAACCAAACTACTCTTCTCAGATTCTTATTGGATGAGTGATAGTTTATTGAAATGTGAACACTTGGAAGAGAGGTGTGTTGGGAGGTCAGAAGGAGTTGGGGAGAAGGCTTGTGAGTACTTATGACTAAGATACATTGTATATGTGTATGGAAATTTGAAAGAAGAAATCTTCAGATAGGCTCCACTCTTAATCTGTATCTCAAGCCTCTTTTAAATCTTCTCTGAGTCCAGTCCTCTTCGCACTGCATAAATCTTGTAAGATCTTCAGTCATCTGAGAAAGGGACTGGGTGAAAATTGGAATAAAGAGAAGAGAAAAAAGAAGACACATAGAGAAGAAAAACAAGTTTGACATTTAGTAACATGTATGGACTGAGCAACTTCTAGTCCATAGATACTTTCTCCATATTGGCACAGGGAACGCTTTAGCCTGAGGAAATAGGAATGCTTTCCTCCTCTTTCTCCTTGTCTTCCTCCTCCTCTTCCTCCTCTTCCTCCTCTCCCTCCTCCTCCTCCTCACAGGTATGACTAAAAACCCCAGGATACTTTATATATAACAATGTAAGACACACAGTAGGGAGACAATAAGGTAAGTTACATAAAGGTCTTAAGAACTAAGAAACATCACACTGGCATGTGCCCTGAAATTTTCTTTGGTATTTTATATCCCAAACACAGAGCTTGTAATCTCAGCAGGCATGCACCATCATTCCCAGCCTTGTCTAATACCTTTCATAAGGCCTTAAAATGGTAAACAGAAGGAGAACACTTAGCTCTTCCTAGCAACAAGAAATACCAGGAATTAGAGGATCCACCCCTTCTTCTTTTCTCTTCACAAAAAAGCATGACTCCCATAGATATCAACCATCCATGGCATATCAAGATGCAGTAACACTAGGCACCTCCTCTCCCATTAAGGCTGTGAGGCAATCCAGTAGGAGAAAAAAATCTTAAAAGCAGGCAACAGATTCACAGAGAGCCTCTTTTTCACTATTAGGTGTCCAACAAGATTGAGCTGTTAAAGAGAATGACATTATGAAGTTTGCTGGCAAATGGATGGAACTAGAAAAGATCATTCTGAGCGAGATAACCCAGATCCAGGAAGACAAACACGGTATGGACTTACTTATAAGTGGATTTTAATCATAAAATACAGAATAAACATGCTACAATCTACAAACCCCAAAGAAACTATGTAACAAGGAAGGGCTCAAGGACTGGGAGGGGATGCATGAATTTCCCTGAAAAGAGAAATTTGATTAGATTTTGTGGGTGGGTGGGAGGGGGTCCTGATAGGGGATTAAGATGGGAACAGAGGTAATAGGGGGAGGATAGAAGGAGAGAGTACTGGGAGTACTGGAATCAGGAGGCATTCTGGGATGAGCTAGAAACCTAGTGCAATGGAAATTCCCAGGAATCTATGAGGGTAACACTAGCTATGATTCCTAGCAATGGTAAGTAAGGAGCCTGAACCCACCATCTCCTTTAACCAGGCAAGACTTCCAGTGGAGAGATTAGGACTCAACCTACAATTGGTCCAGCCTAAAATATGTGCAGAAGTAAACATGGCAAAGAAATTGTAGAAGTGGCCAACAAGTGACTGGTCCATCTGGAGACCCATACCATAAGAGAAAGCCCAACACTCACATCCCCCTTGAAACTTTTAATGTATATCTGTTACTGGAGTCATTAGAGTTAGGGCCCTAACAAGATAGGTAGCCATTCACCCTCAGTGGGCCAATTATAGACACAAATGAAAAGAAAAAAGCAGAAAGGGAGTATTTATTCTCTTTTATTATTATTCCATTGAGAAGAGAAATGAAGAGGCCCAGTGAACCCCCTACCTCCCAAATACATCTTTGGGGTCTTGACATGAGATTTGTATTTAAAGAAGAAGCTAGCGGCATGCATAACTAAGTAGTCCTCCAAGGCATGGTCCCTTATTGTCATTGTCTCTGCTCCAGACTCTCCTGAAGGGTGATCTGATAAGTTGTAAATCTCTTCCCAGGAGACAAGCTCTCTTCTGGCTGGGAGCGACTTTCACCTTTCTTTTCTCTCAGCATGAGACTGCTGAGGAAATTTTAATTTGCATTCATTGTTTCAATAGTCTGATATCAAAGGAAGAGGCACAAGTGTCTCTCCATGATGTCTTTATTCCTGCTAAGGCAGTTGCATATGTTGAGTAAGTGTTGATGCTGCCTCAAGAGTGTGCTGCTTATGATCATTTATATAATAATTGGTCCATGGCCATATTGAAAACAAAAACAAACAACACAAGCTAAAGAGACCCATCTGCTAAGAGCACACGCTACTCTTGCAAAGGACCCATGTTTGGTTCCCAGCACCCACATGGGAGCTCAAAAATGAGTGCAACCCCAGCTCTAGGGATAACATACCACTATAACTTGACCAGTGGATGCCAAAGTTGTCCACCAAGGTTATTGTCAGCACTATTTAAAAAAAATGTGAGTGTGTGTGTGTGTGTGTGTGTGTGTGTGTGTGTGTGTGTGTGTGTGT